>OU964967.1:1433150-1465650 GCA_918808275.2 Dolichovespula sylvestris
TATTGAGAATTCGTTTTTCCTTGTAAGAAGGTGAAAGTCCCTCCTGGCGTCCGTCGTCGAAGTCAAAGGGAAATCATAAAAGAGGAATAATCGCAATCACGATTCTTTTCTCGTGATATATATACATGTATATATATATATATATATATATATATATATATATACACAGAACACAACACACACACATGCATATATGCATGTGTGTGTATGTGTGTGTATGCTGTTTATCGAAAGCGAGCATCGTACAGAACTACGGTCCATCGACTTCCGGAACGCTGAAGAGGGAAATACGAGGATTCCTCTTCCTGGTCTTCTTCCCTTTCCTCTTCTACCCTTCATCACAGGGAAACGCCGATCATTTTACGCGCTTTCGAGTCCAACGCGAGCATTTTCTGTCTGGATGCCGCACAATGGCGGCTTTTGCACAAAGGGAAGACCCTGTGAAATACGTGAAGAGAGGGAGAGTGCACTCGATGGCCCTCTGTGTTTCTGATTCGTGGTAAACGCGTTGTTCGTATCCCTCTCTCTCTCTCTCTCTCTCTCTCTCTTTCTCTCTTTATATATATATATATATATATATATATATATATATATATATATATATATCTGTCTTTTTCTCTCTTTGTCTTTCTTTTTACGTATATATTCCAACCGCGTTTTTCCCTCTCTTAGTACATTTGCTAAAAGAGAGATAAAAAGATATGGAGATAATAAAATACAATTTTATTATATCGAACGGGGGAAGGGAAAGTGGACAATCTCGTGATTGTAAGAAGTATAAAAGTATAGCGCTAAAGGACAATGTACGGAGATACATACTATTACCGAGTAACGTTATCGGACGATATAACTTGTTAAAAATGACGAATGGAAAGATACGTTTTAAGGTTTAATTCGAAAACTTTTGACTGCACAATTAACGATAAATATTTCCTTCGTTCATACCATTTAAAATTGTTGTCTCTTTTAAGAAAGAGAAAGAAAAAGATAGAAAGAAAAGGGGAGAGAAGAAAATAAAAGAATAAAAAAGAAAACTTCATTTTGTCGTATCTCGTATCTAGAATAATCTCGTCGCTTTTTCTCTATCTATTTCTTCCACCGTTTCACAATTTCCTTTTTTTTCTTTCTTTTTTTCTTCCTTTCTTTCCTTCATTTCTCTTCTTTTCCTAATACCACCTTCATCCAATATCAAGCTCCTATTTTACTGGCTTTCCATTTCTTTTTTTTATTCTTTTTATTTTTACATTTTTTCACTCTCTTTAACCACTTTTCCTAGGAACTCCGAGAAACGACGACAAGAATGTCGAGTATTGGTAAACATATTCGTTTTCTCCTTCTCTCTCTCTCTCTTTACTGTTTTTCATTGCTTATGCCATCGTGAACAAATGTACTCACAGAATTCAAAGTTAGCAAGTGGGTCAGTGGAAGAATCACGGAGGTTTGCGGTTTTCTATACTGAAAAATTTATTTTACCATTCGTAGCTTCGACAGGCCGTACGTCTTGGAACACACAGAGAAGATTTCTTCTTTCCACCCTCTTTCCACCCTCTTTTGGTACTTATTCTTCCTCTCTCTCTCTCTCTCTCTCTCTCTCTCTCTCTCTCTCTCTCTCTTCTAAACCGGCCAAGGGACTCGTTTCGTACATTTATATGCGCTTACCCCGCGGGAGAACTCGTTTCTCTCGCTTTCCGTCGTGACGATTCATTGCGAATGGCCACTGTAAACCGAAGTTCCTCTCTCTCTCTCTCTCTCTCTCTCTCTCTTCTCTTTTTTCTCTTTCTCTCTTTCTTTTTCCTCTCCCTTCTTGTAACTTTTAATCGATAGCTCGAGCTTGCACTACTCTTATTTCTTTACCTCTTTTAAGTTTTCTTTTTTTCTTTTTTTTCGCCTGCAAAATAAGTACCCTTTCAAGAAAAGAACATTTATCGTACAGGGTGATCTCTCTTTCTGCGATATATTATAGTGCGCTATGTAAGGGTGAAGTACCTAACGTGCATTAACTTTGAATAATTTCTTTTAAATTATGTTTTCTAAGAAAAATAGTTCTACGCAAAAGAAGCATGATTTCAAGAGATATATTATACATAAAGTTAACTGTGTATTTTTGTAAGTATGAAGGTATAGACTGTATTCGGAGATATTAATATTAACTTTGTTCTTTTAAATGGAATATCATAGGTACCTACTTTTTTCGAAGTTTCATGTAATTTAATATAAAAATATTCAGTAACACAACGATTATTGCGATTTTTTATGTTTTATATATCGCTGCCGTTAATTTATAAGCTGAACGATTTAGACTGCATTATTATCCCATTCGAAGCGTATCTACTTTTTGCTGCTAATAAATTTTATTTTCGCTTCTCTGTATCTGATAGTTATCTATAAACTTCAAAAGATATCTTCAATGCTGAACTACAAATATATTAAACGATCGTAATAAGATAGGATTGTTTGAGTTAGTAAATATTGCCAAGTAAACAATGTTGCTTTATCGAAATCTTTGATATCAAGTTAAACAAAGCAAATTGTCGTAAAAATAAATACAATAACTTTATTAATCTTTGTTAACATTAAACTTAATAGTTAAAACATTTTTACTCGAAATACGATCTTTAACTTTGGCAAGTGTGTTACACAAACAAAAAATAAAGTAAATTTTTCAATCTCCGATACATTTTCGCTGACAAAAAATACGCTGTTTTTATCGCTTGTTTAAACCAAGCGATATAGCAATTTTTCATAGAAGAGATAATTAATACGTGATTCAGAGTCCGCATAGCTTGTATAAGAAAATATAATTCACATTTTCACATCGAATATACTTTATTTTTCATATTTTTCCAATGATGCATAATACTGAGTACTAACGTTTCTCAATCTACGATATTCAATATCGAATCGCCTTAAATTTTTAATAGGCCAAGATGACTGCTGCCATATGCGAAAGCGAGGAAATTGATTAATTTCTAAAAGATATTCCAAAATTTCGTGTATGTTTTCGAGAGGTTTGCGATATAATCGCGATTTTTAAAATAAACGTGATAATACGTATCTTTAAAATAAACGCGATAATGTTTCTTCAAAATAATATTACAGTGATACCGGTTTATCAGATTCTTAAAAATTTGTTATTATAGACATTTAAAAGATGTTATCACCTTTAGAAACAAAAATATATTGAGTCGTACGACGATATTATTGAAGAATGCTAAACTATACTACATTTATTTGCAATAACAGCTTTGGGGAGGATGATAACAGAATCGATAGAGTTTACACCAATTTCAGAGAGGACGAATTGAATTTTCGATGTCTCCAGATGGACAGTTAACGTTTCCATCGACTACAGAGATGGTGAGAGAGAAAGAGTCGGGGAAACAGAGAGATAGAAAGACAGAGAGAGAGAGAGAGAGAGAGAGAGAGAGAGAGAGAGAGAGAGAGAGAGAGAGAGAGAGAGAGAGAAGATTGAGAGGGAAGTCAATCTCTTAAACCTTATCTGAAATTAAATCACTTGCTGGAATAAGGAAAAGCAACCGAGTTAGAGTCCGTTGGATAGCAAGGTGGGTAAGGGATGAGATTTGAGGATTTGAGGGTGGTATCGGATAGGGAAAAGATTTGCTCTCGGAGAACAGAAGAAGAACGTTATGAAAGAAAAATGGCGGACGGAAGAAGGAAACTCGTGTACAACATTCATTATATTCGTCTAAACAATTGGGAACAATGGCCGATTATTAACGATAAACCCCATTAAGCGAACTGTGAGATTTGCGCCATCTCTCCTCTTTCCTCTCTCACGTCATTTTTCTCCTACTTTTCCTCTCCTCTCCTATGTTTTTCTTTTTTCTCATGTCCTCGTTGATACGATTAAATGAAAATAAATCAATTTCCGAAGAAATACGATCAAAATGAAAATTATTTACGTGACTTTTTACGTAATACACAAAGATATTAATGGTTTGTAACGTGACGAATAGTCATGTCCATACTAGATGTAAGTTTACAATGGATATCATTTATTAATAAATTAATTATGCAATCGATAAACGTGAACGTGAAACATAAACTAACAGAACGTGATAGGACGAGAGGATACTTATAAATACCCAAGGATTTTCAATAAACGGATTAGATTTATTCGTATACCCAATTTAGATCGTTCAAGTCATATTATCTGCAATACAAAATTGAATTAATTACATTATTTAAACGAATATACCTTTTCTACATGAACATTCGTTTTCATCGACAAGTTTTTCTTGATTATTTCGACGAAAATTGAAATGAAATAAACGAGCGAACGACACGAAACATTCTATTATATATTTCCCTTGATTTTTTAGAGTGACTCGTTTTTCCTTTTTTTTGTTCCTTCTACCCTTCTCTCTCTCTCTTTCTCTCTCTCTCTCTCTCATTCTACCCTTCTCTCTTCTCTCCTCTCTCTCACTCTCTCTCTCTCTCTCTCTCTCTCTCTCTCTCTCTCTCTCTCTCCCTCGTTCTTATTCTCTATATATTCGAACGCATATATTTACATAATAAAAAAATCAAGGGTCGAGAGAGAGAGAGAGAGAGATAAAAGAGAATACTGAACGAGGTCTAGCGTCTATTTGTTTTAGAGAGCAACGATGACTCGTTTCGTTGCACTCATGAATGAATAAACGTAACCGAGGTTAGGCCAACAGCAACAGAAGTAGCAACAGCAGCCGCTTTTTCTCCACCCCATAAGAATCGAGCGATGCCTTTCGAAGATCGTATCGTACGTTTTCCAAGATAGAAAAAAGGACAGATATAAAGAGACAGACAGAGAAGAAAGGGAGGGAGAGAGAGACAAAGGGGTTGGTACGAAGACAGGAGAGGTTATCGCAGGGACCATTTGCATGTGCCTTGTAAAAAGTCGCGTGACCAGATGTCCGCTTTTACCCTCGAAAAACGAATCGAGTTCAGCCACACCTCCGTCCTTCAATTTCTAATAACTCGCGAGAGGGTGTCTTTCTTTCCGCTCTTTTTCTTTTCTCTCTCTCTCTCTCTCTCTCTCTCTCTCTATCTCTCTCTCTCTCTCTTTCTCTCCCTCTCTTTCTCTCTCTCTCTTTCTCTCTCTCACACACGCATATATATACACACACATATTGCTTTTTGTCGTTTCATTCGACCCAATATTTGAGCCCGGGTATCGTTCGATCGTCGGAAATGAAAAATGTTCTTTTTCCTTTTTCGATATTTCTTGAAAAAAAAAAATAATCCTTCGTCATCGTCATATTCATTAAGAATGTTTACTTTAACGTAGATTTGAGATCGAACGTAATTGCTATTTGAATAAATTATATTAACGGAATATTTGATTGCACGTTGTTTTCCATAGGATTCATCGTTCTAAATTGTAATAAAACGACGGGCTCGCTATCTCTGGTAATTATTTACAGCAAAATTTCGTTAATATAACAGCACGTAAATCTTCAATATCTCATCGCTTGACGTCTAAACCTAATGACTAAATTTAAAATCGCAGAAACGAGGTTCGTTGGTTTTTAAATATACATGTTTTATCTTTTCTCCTTTTTTTTTCTTTTCTCTATTTTATTCTTTTTTTTTTTTTATATGTATCGTAAAGCGTTACGATACGAAATGCGTTCTGAAATCGAAATAAAATTCAATAATGAGCGTCTAATTAATGATGAAAATTAAAATAAACGAAAAAACATCGATCATTTTCGGACAAATGGATAAATTAAATTTTGGCTTCTACGATATTCTACATGTCGATCATCGAATTAATTGGCTTGATTATGAAATGTTCCGAAAGTACTGCGAAGGAAAAGTTATTGAAACTTTCAACCTTGCTGACATTGCAATTCTCGCGACCGAGAAAAAAAAAGAAAGGAAGAAGAAGAACGGAAAGAAAAAAGAAGAAGGAAAAGGGAAGGAAGAGTGGGATAGTTAGAGATTACTCTTTTCCTTTTTTACCGATTACAGTCGGCACGAAAAGGTATGTCGGTGTATAGATGACTACGTAGTTATATACCCACATACATACATACATACATACATACATACATATGTACGTATATGTATATGTATGTGGTTAGCTAGGGTGACTCTCAGCGTTGGAATGGTATTGGTGAATAACTGGCGATGGGGGCCAGTTATTAATGAACTTGCGAACGAATCGACGAGTTTGTCGGAACGAGGGTAACTCGGCATTGAGAGTGAAAGGGAGGAAGCTGTTACTGCTCTGTACGTCGCGTCGTTCCGATGGAGGGTTGAAACTCTCCGCCGAGACAATTCCGCCTACACACGAGACCTACGTACTTACATACTCACTTATATGAATAACAATCGTCTCACCGACTTACGTCTCTTTACAAGGGATTACGTCTTTTCTTTTTATTTCTTTTTCGATTTTTCTTGAAGAAACAAAAAAGAAAAAGAAAGAAAACAAAAGAATATATATATACATATATACGAGGGGACGAGTACGTAACATCAAAGAAATGGAAGGTGGTTGATCTCGATAACTTGTTTCCTCTTTTCAAAATAGTACAAAAGACGGGGATAGTTTATTTTTTTCTTCAATAGGACGACTGAATTTTAAAATTTACGAATGATAGGTGAAGAGTGAAATGGAAGAGTATATTAATAAACAGATTTTTAATAGTGAGATTTTAAACTCGATTATTTATCGTGTCGTAACAAATAGTATCGTGTAACATTAAAAACAATTTATGTTGTAATAGAATTTAATAACTATCTAAATAAAAAAGAAATAAAAATAAAAGAAACGAAATAAGACTACAAAAATATGAAACTTACAGACGTAGAAGTGATTTCAAAATTACGAATTAAGGAAGAATCGTCTGAATAATTCGAATAATGTATTCAATTTGTAAACATGATTTATGATCAGACGAAAAGAAATTTAACATTGTAATAGCCGATTTTCAAGTATTGAAATAATTAATGTAAGCTTTCCTCTTTAATGAAGTTAGAACAAGTTGATCGATGTTAGTTAGACCGATTATGGTGGTACCGAAGTTAAAAATATTGCCGGCGATTCTTTTTTCATTCTTTTTTTCTTGGTGGTTGGAGACCGAGGTAGCAGACTGTGTTCTCCATGTTTTTTTATCGGCTTACCTCTCGACGGTTACTGGCTTTATACGACGTTAGGCTAACGATATCGAACCTGACTTGTACGGTAAATGGACGACGTTCTTGCGTGATCCACGTGGCCCGTTTCAACTAGAGTCTAAAAAGAGAAAAGAGAGAGAGAGAGAGAGAGAGAGAGAGAGAGAGAGAGAGAGAGAGAAACGGAACAAGTATAACAAAGAAAAGGAAATATGGAAAGAGAGTCTGGTAATTTCTTTTTGTACTAACTTCATGCTAAGAGATGTGTGTTACATGAAATACATAAATATTAAAAAAAAATCAAAACAAGAAACAAACAAAGATTTTCCATTTCGGGAAATTCGTTAAATGATCCGTATCTTACTCCCAGTATCTTTTACAAAGGCGAACGAGCTGTAGTTGACATAACTAATAGTGTTTTTCAGAGTGAGTAACATAACTCTTACTTTGGTGAGTCATTCTTTACACAACAGGGAAACCAAAAATAAATAATCATTCGA
Organism: Dolichovespula sylvestris; assembly: GCA_918808275.2. NCBI lineage: Eukaryota > Metazoa > Arthropoda > Insecta > Hymenoptera > Vespidae > Dolichovespula > Dolichovespula sylvestris. The sequence continues at coordinate 1,440,770 of OU964967.1, forward strand.
CTTTTATTCTTTCGCTAATCGATCAATTAATAGGAGGATGTCTTAACTCTCATTTAATCGTTGTAAATATTATTAAAAATAAAAAGTATGTTAATAGAGAGTGAAAGAGAAAGAGAGGGAGAGAGAGAGAGAGAGAGAGAAAAGTTGTGTGCTTAGTCATCTGTAGTTATCTTCGTTCTTTTTTAAATTAATTGCTATACCATTTATGACAATACGTTAAAAAGGTGAACAAAAAATTCATCGTATATAACTATCACGTCATAAAATATTTAAGAATAAATATATATAAAGAAATATATTATATAGAAATATATATACGTATATACATTTATGTATGTATGTACATATAGTATATAAAAAGTACAAGAGAAAGAGAGAGAGAGAGAGAGAGAGAGAGAGAGAGAGAGAGAGAGAGAGTGAGAGAGAGAGAGAAAGGAGAAAAATGGTGATAGGGCGATAGAACGACACGAGGTGACTTGAAGGGTAGTTTTACCGTAACTGCCACTGGCGAAGGGTGTCCGGAAAAGGTCATTCACCTCCCATGACGAGCACACGCATTTTCTCTTACATGTTCTCTTCGTAGACAAACACACACACATATATACGTATATCTCGTATATGTACTTTGGAAAATACCACACTCGGGCGTCATATTTTGGTGAAGTTGGTCAAAAACTCACCTTTTTCTATAATACAATCCCGTGCAAGGAACCACCTTTAGTCGGTCCTGTTTCTTCTACACACAACATGCGCGCACGATCGCAAACACACACACTTTAATATCTATGCTCTCTCAGCACTCTTCTTAGCATAGTACATACTTCCTTACACCCTCGGCCTTTCCCCTTTTTCTCTCATTGCATCCCTACGGCCATTTTTCTCTTTCTCTCTCCCTCTCTTCCCTTTCCTCTCTCCCCCTTTCTCTCTCTGTCACACCACTTTCTATATTTTTTCTCTTCTCCTGGACGTGAATTTTATTTCTTTTTTCTCACACATTTTTGTGACGGTTCCTACCACCCTTATTTTAGTGTTGAAAAAAAGCTCACCATTTACCCCTCGCTCCAAGCTCTTTCGGTATCGTCATATGAAGAGATACTGTTTTTAGGAAATTTGATGTTTCCTATGGAAGTAGAGAATAACGTAGTGAAAAAGAAAAAAGAATGTACATATGTACGTCGTCGTCGATACTTGATCCTTTCTCTAGATCGTTAGTATTTTTTTAATGGAGAATATTTTTCCTTTGACGATCTATAACAACATTACAGCAACCTGATGTAACAAACGTCAGACGGACGTCTTAACATTTAATTTGTCACTTATTTTGATTGTATATACTGCAATAACAGTAGACCTAATACTAAATACTGACCTAATCTGCCAATTAAAAGAAGTACTATAAATTTACAATTAAAATATATGATATAATAAAATTATAATTAATTAAATTATATGTGATATAATAAAATTATATCACTCTCTCAGTCGAGTTTTCTGTTTGTTTCTTTTTCTTCTTCTTTCCTCCGCGCCCTTATTTAAGTTAGTTTCTCCCATATCGGTATCTCGTTTCCGTGTGTAATCTTTTTCAAAGTTTACACGGTCTCCCGTTACGGCGTCGAAAGTGGAAGGAAGGTAGGTCGGTCGGTGTAATCGTTCGATAACTCGAAAGGATTTACCGTGAGTATGCGCACGCACGCATCTTATTGTATAAGTCAGTATACCTGTATAGTTCGCTTTGGTGGACACGCGTTAAAGATCTATTCCTAGAAGTTTCTTTAAAAATATGTATTTATAAGTATACATACATACATATATATATATATATATATATATATATATATATATATATGGCCAGTAGTTATACGCATATACGTAACTCAATGCACGCGGATGAAATATTAGAAGTTTTACTAAGAACGTGTCTCGTTCGCTCTGACGTAAGCCGCTTACGCGAGAAATTTTCTGTGATCTTCGTTTTCGCTGGCTGGATGATGTCGAAACTACTTATACTGTAGTACGATCTACGATCTATGACTACGCGTGCGTACCGTTTTTAATGAGGACTTTGCTCATAAAAATACGCCATCGATATTATTTTCGAGCGGAAGAGGTTTGTATATCGGTTGTGGTGGTTGTTTCTTGAAAATAATTAAAAAGTTGATTTAATGCGAAAGTCACTCTTAAATAAAGCCACTGAAAAATGTCACGGTAATAATTTACACGTTGTTAAGGAATTATTGTAGATTTTTTTATTTTTCTTTATTTTATTCTCACTTTATATTACTATGAGTGTCGTAATGACGATTAAGTTGCATACAAAGAAAAGAACTATTTATAAATTATATTATGTATTCAAAACATATATTGAATTAATATTAAAATATATTAAATTAAATTAAATTAAATTAAATGTTTAAAAGTTATTCGTTCGATGGTCGAATTAAATTTTTAAAGAGTATTTACATATGAGCTTATTACAATAATGACGTCTAGATATGACTAAATGAAGTCTAGATATTATGTGATCAACAATGACCTAAAAAAAAAGAACAAAATATAATACAACAGAATAAAATATTCGTTGTCCGTGTCAGCCTACGCGTCATCCTACACGTCACCTATGTATATCTATACTTTGTTTTTAATAACGATTTTGTAATAATTCCTCCTCAACGATAATTATTTAAATATGATTGGAAATAAATAAAGTCGGTATAGTTCCGACGAATTATTAGAAAAGAAAAAAAAAGTAAATAAGTCTTATACCAAAAAACAGAAAGGGAAAAAAACCATTGCTTACTCTTTTGCTAGGCTAAGATAATCCGATCCAATTTCGACCCTTCGCAACAGTATTATACCCTTCGCAGATGTTATAAATTCCTGGATCCCGTAGTGACGAACATTACACGTGAATCATGACAAATTTGGATAGGAAAGAGCGAATAAAAACGAAAGGAAGGAAGGAAGGAAGGAAGGGCTCGGGAAAATGGTTAAGGGCTTTTTCTGCATCGTCGAACTCGACAGTACACGTAATTTATTCGATTCCGTTTTTCCCTTCTTCTCTCTAGCTCTAGCTCTAGCTCTAGCTCTCTCTCTCTCTCTCTCTTTCTCTCTCATATCTACGTCGGAGATAAGGAGAAATTAAACAGTAGGAACCACTCGTGAACTCTAACTCGGCGCAAACTTTGTCTCTCTCTCTCTCTCTCTCTCTCTCTCTCTCTCTCTCTCTCTCTCTCTCTCTCTCTATCTCTCTATCTCTGTCTCTCTCGTGCAACAAGACGGCAACGATTTATTTCACCCCAGTCTATTCGTGCCCTTATTCTTCGATACGGCAGCACCTCTTTTCACAGTTAACTCGCCATCCATTAATCTTCGTCACCAGAATCCCCGACGTTGACGAGTGGTTTCCGCGATTTTCCTCCGTCGAGTTACTTCTTTCTCTTCCCTTTTATTTCGATCGTAAACTCGTGTAACTATCCATCCGTTCACCCTTACTATTCGATCAGGTGTCAACTTTTTATTTATTTATCTTTGTTGTCCTTCTTTTTATTCCCCAATCCTCTCTCTTTTCTCTCCCTTCTCTCTTCCGACAGTCACCGAGGCATCTTTTCTTTCTTTAGTCAATATCAACCTGTGAAAATTGAATAAAAGAATTAAATAGAAAATCTTTTATCGCAACGGTGACAGTTCTTAATTTGTATAAATCGTAACCTGTCGTGTACAGAGCATAGTATATACATCTCATATTTTACATATTTTATAGTTAACAGATATTTTTCGCAACCTATTTTGTCAGAATCAAAAGTAAGATACCTGTCCATTTCCTTTTTCTTTTCTTTTTTTTTTTAATTTGACAAAATACAAGGGGAGAAAAGAGTTTAATTAAAAGTATAAACTTAATACCAATAAACGAAGCGAACAAAGGAAGAAATACATCTGGCGCCTAAGTACGAACTAATAATACAAATGAAATTGCCTTTCAAAAGATTTAGATATCTAAATTTCTTTTTCTTTTTTCTTCTTCCTCTTCTTCTTCTCCACCGTCGCCGGGAAATAATCGAATGGAAAAGTAAATACAAAAAGTAACATTAATCGCATCTAAATCTATTTAGAATTAGAAACAAATCGTTTCCTATCATCGTCGATCATGTTTAGCCATAAAACAACGTATTTATAAAACAATAGTAGTTATTTTAAAGAAGAAAGAACCACGGACGACGAATGGAGAGGAACGACAAACGTCATTTTGTAATTCATTTGCCATAAAGAAAGCCGACTTGTAACAACTTGGTATAACGTAACAAAGAAGGCATGTGCTCGAGGATATGTGTAACTTGCATACAGGTTGTACGCATTTATACTATCAGAAGTTTGCTCGCGATATACACCTACGCGTTATCGAAAGAGAGCCTATATCAGCGCTACCTGCTTCGCTTTACCACCGCGTCGTCGTCGTCGTCGTCGTCGGTACAGGCAAAACAAAAAATTTCATTACACATTCGCCTATCTTCCTCGTACGATGTTATCTCAGGTACACTTTAAAACGTTAGCCATTCATTATTCTCGGAATGAGAAAATATTCATAATCATTAAGAGGTAGATACACTCTCGTTTCAAGTGCCACGAAACAAGGGTATAAAAAACCAGGTTGGAAACTCAACTAACAGAAATGAAAACTTCTGAGCTCGTGTATACGACATATACACATACGTACACACACACACACACACACACACACACACACACACACACACACACACAGAGAGAGATAGATAGATAGATACGTGTTGCGTACCTTTCCTACATGCAACGCAGGCGAATAGCAGACACGGTAGTTCGCAGGGAGGCTTGAGGAGGAGGAAGAGGAGGAGGATAGCGAGTTGGTGAGGAGGGTACCGCGGGGAGGTTAAAGCTACCTGTAATATTGATCCATACCGAGAGCGTCCTTCCTCTCTCTACTTTCTCTCTGTGTGCCTTCGTGTGCCTCCGAGTTGGATAGAGGGATGTTCCATAACTGTCGGTGGCCACTGAAATGAAAACATCGTCGTCCTTGCGATGTTATCACTTTTTGGATATCCACTAATTGTCCTTTTCCGCGTTCTATATTTTTCCCTCTCAAGTCTCCTTGATTTCTATTTCAAAGAAACAGAGGTGAAGATTTAACGAACGTTATAAAGTTGATACTACGAAGAAGTATCGTTGATAAGTTTAAAACGTCTTAAAAGGAAAAAACAATTTATTTGAAAGGTCTTACGAAACATTTTCATTGAAACTTAATCTAATATTTTTGTCATTCTTTCTCTATTATCTTTTAGCTAAATTATATCGTCGAGTAACTGAAATAACAATTATTCGAGATTTAGAAATGTTGAAAGTTCGAACGGTGAAGTATATGAGTATTATTATCACGAATTATATTTCACAAAATATTGTATGAGAATGAAAGAGAGAAAAAGAAGCAAAATAGAGAGGCAGAAAGAGAGAGACATGGCGTAGAATATCTTACGAATTAATTAGTTCGCTGTTTTGTCAAAATTAATTAATCCGTCAAACGTGAAAGTTGTTATTATTGAAATGTCTTTTTATTATTATTATTATTATTATTATTATTATTATTATTATTATTATTAAAATCACGTAAAATATTTATTACCTTTTACCGAAGACTTTAAAACCAGGAAAGAAGAGGCAAATAATTTATTCGTTCAAACGGCGCAAGTCCTTCGCGCTCTTACTTACGACACCAGAGCACCGATCGATAGAGCCCGCAGAGTTCATCCGCTACGAAAATGGATACACCAGAGGAACACCAACATGCAAACCTGGCTTCTTCTCTCGTTTACTAATACGAACGTGCGGCAACATATATAAACTCCAATTGGTATATATTAGCATACAATGTTTGCGTCATGTCTTCTTTCTCTTTCTTTCCTTCTTTCGCATAGACGTCCAGGTATTCAGTCATCTTTTCTTTCATCCAAGGACACAGTCGACACATATGGAAGAACGTTGTTTAGAATTTACGATACAGTCTCGACGAATCAACCGCTGCTGCTGTTGTTGTTTTTCCTGTTTTGCTTTGCGAAATTTTTATTCTTTTTTTTCTGTATATATGTGTGTTGTCTCTCTCTCTCTCTCTCTCTCTCTCCCTCTCTTTCTTTCGTTGAATTTTCTCGTATCTTTCTCTTCTTTTTCTTTTAATCTTTCGTTTCCCGTAGGTCCACGTGGAAATTTCGTCGACAAGCAAGCAACTATGTACGAGCGTCGACACGGCGCTCCTGCGGGCAATTACGTTTGACGGAAGAGAATCTCTCGCTCGTTTAACTGGGTACCTCATTAATTTAAAGCGAGTTTACTCGCAAGTAACGCCGCATTCGCAACGCGGCAAGAAAGATATCCTGTCCCTCCTGAAACAGAGCTTAATCGTAGTCGGAACATAAGGGCACGGACATCGTTATGAATAATTAACAACTTGTATATCTCTGTATTTGTCTCTAACCCCTACCTTCTCTTTTCTTTAAAACGATATATGTTTACCTATAAGTCATTCATGTTCGTTAACATTTTCGTACACGATTTCACAACGAGTTTTAACTGTCCTCTTCTTTAACCCACCGTCCCCCCTGCTGCCCAAATATCAAATTCATATCGTGCGAGGATTTTTTCTTACTTTCTTTCTCTTTCTATTTTTCTCTTTTTTTTTAAAGTTATCGACGATCAATTAATGATTTTTACTATTGTATAAATATAAACGAGGATTTATCCAGTTAAACTCGTTATTTTGTTTAAACGTCAATCAGTTGGAATTTTGATGATATCGTTGACAGTCTCTTGAGTCTTCTCTCGTTTCCTTTTTTCTTTTTTTTTTCTTTCTTTCTTTCTGACGTTTATTTACATATCGGTATCCATCATGAATTACGACGTTATTACGGTTGTTAAATCCGAAGGATTTATACTACCCTATCGAATCGTTATTTTTTATCCCCCTTCGAGAAGCATGTTCCAATTGCATCTATTTGATAAATAAGTACAATGTCTAGTCTCCCCCGATATCTTTGCATTTACCACCCTTATTTATCCTCTTTCGTGTATCGCATACAGCTCTTAAAAGTTCGCTGTAGTTGATCTTAACGCGTGGCAGCTCCGTCGAGAGTCTATCTAGTCTTTCCTGGACACTTGAAATTTTCGTCCAACTTTTTATTCTTTTTCGTTAAACGACTGAGAAATATATATCTCTTAAATCTCTTCGATGTTTAACGAGCTGAAGAAAAAAGACTCTGAGATTTGTTTGACGATTATTGGATAGAAATTTATTTGACGATCAAACTCAATCGAATATCATCCGAATATTATAATATTATTATATCGAATATTATTATGGATATATAACGTTAGAAGTATCATACATACGAATGAGAGATTTATGATATTACAGATTAGTTATACTTAAATTACGTCTAAATGCTTTAGTTACGTTTATTAAGAAATATTTTGGAATTAATATGGATACACGTGCAATTTTAACTGACCAATATACTTTATAAAAATAATTGTTACTCTGTAAATATAAACACGTCGATGACATGAAATTACGTGTATAAAAAAATGGTTTATATAGACACATACACGTATATACAATTTTATAGTTAACACATATACTTAAAAAATAACAATTCTTTTGTTCGTTTTAGAAAATGATATTTAATAGATTCTATTTGAGGATTCTTTCTCAAAAAGAAATCGTTCTTTAAAAGATCGCAAATACGATTTAGAGAATATAAATTCGAATATAGGGAGGCAGATAAGAACCGGGAATGTCTTTTGTAACGTCGATTTTATAACGATTTCACGTCGATTTGTTGGGTAATCTTGATACCAAACGAAATTGTTTAAACTCACATCAATGAACGATTTTTATCGTTATCGGCTCGTACCAGCGTGTAACGAAAATGTGAGTCGCATGAGAACGCACCCTCCAGCCATGACAAGGAGGGTTAGGTTATCCCGTTTTAAGGGAGGAGATTAACCAAATAAAGCGTAACGACCCTAATTCCAAATATATGTATCGGAAAATGGCTGTACAAGCTCAAGAGAAACTAAGGTTGAACTAGATCGGATTAGTTTTCAGCTCATTTAATGATTCGTCATTTAAAATCATCGATTTCATGAAATCGATCGAAAGATCTCCTCGAAAGATGACGTGTAATTCATATTTAATTACATATAATCTAATTACTTTTATAAGGCTTGTTTTATAAACCATAAATATACATAGTCGAATTTCAAAATATCATTTTCTACTCTTATTTAAGCCTATTGGTTTTTTCTTTATTTTATCTATTTCCGTTTTTTTTTGTTTGACTATCGCTCCCAATAATTCCCTTTTCAATCATTGAAATTTGCAAATTCGTTTAATCGATTTATTAAACGTAAACGTTGACAATAAAATCGTTCAAATATTGTTCGAAAATGGTCCTGTTTATTTACATACTAATTAAAATAAATGAAGAAATTGAAATATATTTGTACATACGCCAACAGTAAATAATATTGCACCGGTTAATTTCTCACCGGTAAAGAAAGGTTCATTTTTCACACCTATCCTGCTCGCGCAGAGAGAAAATCTGACAAAAATGGTAACAAATTTAATTTTGGTAATTATTTCAGCTTTTCGAAGGAGAAACATTCTTTTTAATTTTCTATTCTGGTGTCTGTCACAAGTATTACAAAATATTATTTACGTAAATTAATAACAATATATATAAATTAATAATATAGATACTTATGTGAAAAAGTTAAAGTAAACTCCATAAACTATCTCTTCCTCTTCCTGTCTCTCTCTCTCTCTCTCTCTCTCTCTCTCTCTCTCTCTCTCTCTCTCTCTCTCTCTCTCTCTCTCTCTTAAAAATTAAAATATATAATTATTTTATTCGTGAACATAGAACTTATTTATATAATCGTCAAATATTTATGAATTTATCTGAATTCTTATAGTTATCTTTCTTCGTTAAAATAATTCGTTTAATAATTAAATAAAAAAAAAAAGAAAATCAAAATATTATATATAGAATTATAGAATCTTTTTAAAATTTTGTTTAAAATTTGTATGCCTTTTATTTCACCAATCAGATTTATTTTTGTCTTCTTTTTTTATAATTTTTATCGTGACAAACGATTTAATATTTAAACTGATTTAACGATGTAATGTATATAATATTTATAATGAGAAAAGGTAATTAGACATATTGTGCGTAGAACTTGTTACCATGTTTACAATTTGGCACCAATTTTCATAACAAGTTTTTGGATAATCAAAATAAACGGGTAATTAAGCTAATCCATTATTTTCTTTGTATTTATTATATAATGAAAAATTTCATTGGTTGTATTTTATTATATTATAGGATTAATGAAAAGGAACGTTATATTCAATAACGTGAAATCGATTATGCTATTATTATTAAATATCGTTATACTGGGTATACGTTAATTCATGAATTTTATGGTGAATAGGGACGATTTCGAGAAGATTCGATCCAAAAATAGAAAATTCAGTCTACGCCGAAGGATAAGTACCTACCTATCGTGAATTCGGAAGGATCATTTCGTATTCAAGTCACGTGTCGATCTTCACGAGCGAGAGGAATCAAGGGCTCCTATAAAACGAGTCAATGTTCCCTGAGAAACTTTCAGACATGTACCAACTTTTTCACAGGTCTATTTTATCTGCGTGAAAGAGAAATATATTCATCTTACGAAATATATTATTTTTTTTTAAATAAATACGTTTAACAAGCAAGTTTAAAAGATTATAACAAAAACATAATAACGAATCTTGTTTGAACTTATCATACGAATATCGTGACGTTCTTAATTCCGTTTGTATTTTTTAATCTTAATTCATTACATCGCTACAAAATTAATTGTTAGTTGTTAGTTTCGCATCGAAAGATTAATGTTTCACTAACAGGTATGTACATATTGAAGTTATACATAATATGACATAGTTAAACTCATTATGAGTTTTGCGTTATATAATTTTTGTTTAGACGTAAAAAAAGATTAAAAATTAAAGAAAAAAGAAATTGTATAAGTTATATTGAGTGTTGATTTATAACGATAACATTCGTCTTTCACGAATTATAACGAATCAGTTTAGATATTATTTAATAAATTGCTGACCAATCAATATACCTAAGCATATACTCACTCTGTTAAAAAAATTTTTACGAGAGACCAATATCATACGCAACCCGTGTATGATTGAGATCTTTCATTCTTAAATCATGCCATAAATAAATAAAACAGAAAGAAAAGGAAAGAAAAAACCAAATGCAAACAAAACGCAAAGTTAACATTGATATTCGAGCTTGGTACTGCTAGAGTAACATCGAGTTGCACTCAGTGCACGTTTAATCGATCGCGAATTACGAAGTAGGAGGTAGGAGTGATACAGGTAAAGCAGTCGGAGAGTAGGAGGAAGAGGACTGGAGTTGATGGAGAGTAAGAGATAGAAGGCGTGTTAGAGGTACTACCCTGAATTAGAATTCTTCTACCTCTCTTTCTCTCTCTCTCTCTCTCTCTCTCTCTCTCTCTCTCTCTCTCTCTCTCTCTCTCTCTCTCTCTCTCTCTCTCTCTCTCTCTTCTTTATATCCTCAGCCATCCACTTCGCCCAGGACAATATCCTCTTACGATACCCCAGGGTAGGGAGGAACGGTTTCTGCGTTGATTCTTGGTGGTTCGAGAAAGGCTGAAAATTGTGTTCCTTGGCCGAGTGAGCACGTTGCCTATATGTCCTTGACGATCGAAACTCCTGTCGGAGTTCTGGGATGATTGATGGGATATCGAGAGCCTGGGATAAACCCGGGCCTGGACGTCTAATCGATACGCTACTGGGAACTCAGCAACCCTCTCCCTTTTTCATTCTCTCTTTATCTCTCTCTCTCTCTCTCTCTCTCTCTCTCTCTCTCTCTCTCTCTCTCTCTTTCTCTCTTTCTCTTTCTTTCTAAAGTTCCCAGTAGTCAGTCTTCCCTTCTTCACTTAAGCTCGCGTTAAAGCACGGATGATCGTAAAGATGGTGAATGTGAGCAAGATAAAGAGGGATATAGGTACTGCTTCGAGTGTCCCACTTTTCACAAAAACTCCCTACGTGCCACCGAAGATAGCTCTCTGTAGCTCTCGCTAATGACTTTCCCCAGCGCGGTAGCTATGATTATACGCCAACGTTACTATTATATTCTCACGGATTTTTATCATTGAAGTTACGATGGTCGTAGTCGAAAAAAGGAAAAAGAAAAGAAGAAAAAAAAAGAGAAAGAAAGAAAGAAAGATAGGAAGAAAGAAAGAAAAATCCTACTTTCCTACATAACAACTACAAACGCAATTCGCAAAATGGGGTGGGCTCAAAACGGGAACGAGAACGAGAGGGTAGTGGTGGTAGTGGTGATTGTATGTGTCGAGGGAAGATAATAAAATCTCACGTTGAACTCGCGCAGTTTTTTCTTCCTTTCTTCTTTTCGTTTTTCTTTTCTTTTTCTTCTTTTTTTTCTTTTCCTCTCTCTTCGATTACATTCCAGCGCGCGATGTATCGGACGCGACCTGTTTTACAATGCGAACAAGACCGATATTAGCCTACTTCGATCTATAAATAAATGTGTTCGCAATCGAACAGAGTTCGTCGTTTGTTTACCCGCGACCGAACGTTCACATGTGCGTTTAGCGAGGTTGAACGTTTCAACGATGTCAAATGTGTTTGTTTTACTGTTTCCTTCTTTCATTTTTTTCTTTTTTCTTTTTTCTTTCCATCAAAAGAATTCAATCTACTACGGCTCTCTCTCTTTCTCTCTCTCTCTCTCTCTCTCTCTTTTTCTCTCCATTTTTCATTACGTACGTTCGATCGAAAACTGTAACAATTTTAGTTATTTTTGTTCCTTGTTCTTTTATTGAGATATCCTTGATCAAAACAAATTCGTATTTATATTAAATACGTAGAGATATGAATACTTACTTCTCTAGTGTATCTAACGTTACCTATTCCTACGAACGTTAAATAACGGCATAGAATTTCAAGGTTCGCGCGTGTCGACGTTGAACGTTAAAAAGATTAAAGAGACGATGGTGGGGAGTGTTTGAATGTAAAAGATAGTATTCTTAAGCCACGTCCACACACGTTAGTGATATCACTTTCACTGGCATGTATCTAGTCGTCGTGTTTCATCGATAGTATCGATTCTAACGACGACTTTGAGATTCGACGAAGAGGAGAAAGACTTCCGTGGAATCCTCGATAGGCTTCCTCGCCCTTGACAATTTGTGAGCACGATAGAGATAGAAAAACGAGAGTGGGAGAGAGAGAGAAAGAGAGAAACGAGGTGATTGATGGAAATCCGAGAAGCGAGGAACGCTCGAAAACCAAAGGATTGATTTCTCTCTCTCTCTCTCTCTCTCTCTCTCTCTCTCTCTCTCTCTCTCTCTTTCACTTTATCTGTCTATTTGTCTATCTGTCCGTCTCTCTTTCTCTCTTTCTCTCTCACTGGTAATCGATACCACGGCTTCGCGCCCCGGAATTTCGTTTGGGGAAGAATTTCGCGTGGGTTTTAACCGAGTACTCGATGGTACTCTTTGTAGGATAAACTACATAGTACATGGTAGATACTTTCTCATAAAATCTCTTATGTAACTCCGTGTAAGTCCATGTGAAGTCGTTGGAAGTTCAAGAATATAGTTCATTACGTTGTTGTACGGGTTTTTTCATTTATATATATATATATATATATATATATATATATATATATATATATTAATATATTATATATATTTAATATATATACATACATATATATACACACGCGCGCGCGCGCGAAACGTATGTCGTACGTACGTGCGTTTTACGAAACACGATAACTGTATCCAATGTCAGGCATTTAAAAAAGAAAAAAATTGAAAAAAGAAGAAAAAAAAACTTATTAAGCGTTCATATCTGTTAAATTTCACTTCGCTTCATATATGAATACGTAATTTCATATTCGTAATATTTTAAAAGCCGAGACACTCCCATTCAAGGAGGATAAATACAAAAATGTATTATAAATAGCATAAATTTTGTCACGGTGACACATTGTCGATGTTAGAACGTCCATAGTGATGGAATTATGTTGTTATAAACTTTTTCACTGTAGAACGTAATCGACAATAACGATAACGACAACGACACCGACAACAACGACACAGCGATGACGACGACGATGACCGGTTATGGATGAGAAGACTTCTGCTTATACACGTACCTACATATTCGTAGTCAGAGTGCGTGAACGTCGTCGTACTCGTACGAGTATCAAAGATTTTACCTTCCACGCATAGTAATTTCAGACATAGTTCGGTCGATTGATTTTAAATTCACACGTATATCGGATACACTTGCGTTCACAGTGCCATCGGATTATATTCATCGCTAGTTACGTTTATGTAACGGTGCTTATGTGAAGATGCTACTACGGTCATTATATAAGATAATGCGAGCGAGAGAGAGAGAGAGAGAAAGAGAGGGAGATGGATATAAAAGTCGTTTTTTCTTCTCGCGAAATATTATTAATCTTAAAGTGAGCTTATGAGAGTTTGTCGATGACAAAAGAAAAAAAGAAAAAAAAGGAAAGAAATAGAAAAACAATCTTTCGAATTTATTATATTTCAATATCTATCAAAGGTATAATTCTTATACCGTGAGAATACGTATGATCGATCAAAATCCTTAAATACGATGAAAAAAAAAAGTAAATTTCAAATTCGTCAGAACGAATAATCTTTTCATTTAAATTTTACGATCATTTGATCGATCATAATTAACCTACGTATGCACACACACACACGCGCGCGCGCGACAATTAAAATTTCATTAACTATTATGAGGAAATGCGATCGCAAACGGATATCAACGTTATTTATTAATACTTTTTTTTGAGATAATAGAGATCGATTTTACCAAACAAGCGTTGTAAGCGCAACCAACGATCGCAACAATTTCGTATTATTTGTCGTATTACGGATGGTAGATCATTGTCGTTAAACTTTGATTCGCCTGTTTCCTCTAGCCAACGGGTTTCCTCTTACTGTAGAGTTAGCTGCTTCCGTGCAACTATCTTCGTTTATTTTTTTATCTTCCTCTCTTTCTTTATTTTTTTTTCTTCTTCTTTTTTCTCTTCTGCTCGAAATTCTCACAGAACGAACGAATCCTTTTTTCTTCTTTTTTTTTTTTCTCTTTATCCTTGCTCTCGCAATAATACAGAAAACGGTATAAATGGGTCGATTCTCCTTCTGGCAAGTTTTCCTTCTCTCTCTCTCTCTTTCTTTCTTTTTTTCTTTTTCTCTCGTGGCAATCACATCGACTGCACGTCATCATCGTTGGGACCCCGCTCGTTCTAGCTGATTCTATTTCCCTCTCCACATTTTCCTCCCTCTCTCTCTCTCTCTCTCTCTCTCTCTCTTTCTCTTTTTCTATGTCTCTCTGTTTTTCTCTGTCTTCCTCCTTCATCACTTCCTCCTCCTCTTCTTTAGTCTTGAACATCGAGACGTGGAACGGTCTGATTATACAAGGGGACGGAAGTGATTTTTATCCATGCAAATTTGTGAGAATAAGGAAGACCTCTAGGCTGACCTATTATACACCCGGTAGTACGTATTGCGTCGCAATTTCTTTTTTATCTCTTTTCTTTTTTTATCTTCTTTTTTGTTCTCGTAAAAAATCGAAAAAAAGAAAAAGTAGAGATTAAAACGTTATCAGTTGTTACCAAATATTGAACTGTATGTGTATGTGTGTTTCTTTTTTTTCGAAAATAGAAAAAAGCTTAAAACAATTACTCGTTTCTTCCATAAAATTCTTCCGTATAAATATTCCGTCGTAACTATCAATCACTCTCATTTCTCTTGTTTAACAGTTTTAAATAAAATATTCAAGAAAGAAACAAAAGATAGAGAGAAAAGAATAATTTAAAACTCAAAGATGTTCGTAGCGATAACGTATTCGATACGATCGATTGTCTTACCGAACTATAATACGTGCGTTATCTCGATGAACGAAGATTAAAACTGTATAATGATAGGAAGAATTATTAATAAAAAAATTATCGATTACTTTTAACGACATTTCTTACATTACATAGATCGAGCGATACTTCGAGACGCATTAGCACAAAAAGAAATAATAATAATCGAAATGCACCGATGTTCGCTCGCAACTATACTTACAATACACACTTAATTAAAGAATTATCGTCCGATTAAAAATTCTATTTTTATTTGTTTTATGATAATTAGATTTTTCATCATTATCATCAATTACGCTCGTATAATTCTTTTTTTTTATTTTTTTGTCATCAAACTACTTTTACTCCATTTCACATTGGTCCTATTATGAATGTAAATTATGATCCTATTATGAATATATGTATGTATGAATATATGAATGTATGTATGTATGAATGTATGTATGTATGAATGTATATATGTATGTATGTATGTATGATGTATGTATGTATGTATGTATGTATGTATGTATGTATGTATGTATGTATGTATGTATGTATGTATGTATGTATGTATGTATGTATGTATGTATGTATGTATGTATGTATGTATGTATGTATGTATGTATGTATGTATGTATGTATGTATGTATGTATGTATGTATGTATGTATGTATGTATGTATGTATGTATGTATGTATGTATGTATGTATGTATGTATGATGTATGTATTTTATGTCCTGTTTTTTTTTTTATCAACATGTCAATCTTCGGACTTTTCCACGCGTACGAAGATAGTCGAATAGTCGAAAAAGAAAAAATTTGCTTATACGGATAGCGACGATACGTTTCACAACACTCGTTTGAACGTGGAAGAGCGAAGTACAACGCGAAGTGATAGATACGGCGAAAATACTTTTGCTGATTACCGTTTTTTTTCATTTTTTTCACGAGCTCTTCAGTCAAATACGTGTTACCTCATTCAAAAAAATATATAGACGTAATCATTTTCAACGTTGTTCGCGTTATAACATGTAGGGATTCTTTTGGTCGTTTTACTAATAGCAGATATGCTTCCGTAGGTAAGAGCACATCCAGTGCAATACCATATTTTTCAATCATTTTGAAAGTCTACGAGCTATCGATTAAATTTGTATATCTATCGAGGCATATACAAGGTGTCCTCGTAATTGTTTTTACAATCTGACATTTTATGATTACAAAAATATAGAATACTAGACTTTTGTCGTATAATCGCTTGTTTTTAGAGTAAATCGACTTTTTAGGAAATCTAATTTATTTTCTTTTTCTGTCGTTTTTTTTTTGTTGTAACAGTAACAATTTATTCGTAAAAATATACAACATTGGTATATAAGCAAATATTTATAATTTTTAACAGACGAAAATCAAGAAGTAATCTATTTGTTGAACGAGAGATATCAACATTAAATAAATGGGTCATGATGAAAAATTTCTCAACAGCTTCGATCTTCGGATCCAACTCTATTTGATTTTAATTAAAATCGATTGAAAAATTCAATATTTCCTTATTAGATATGATACATCGTCTAATATATAATTTAAACAGTTTATTGACACAGTTTCTTAACAAATTGAACAAAAGAAAAGAAACTGTTGTTTACGAAATACATAATACAAAGTAAACGTTACATTACAATTCATGGAAAGAAACGCGTAAGATTACCACTTTTTTCAGTTTGTTCCATTCAAACGCTATTATTTCTTTTTCTTTGACGCAACGTCGTCTTAAGATTGCAAAAAAATAATATTCTTCTGATTTGTTTTTTTTTTTTCTTTTAACTGTCATACTTGATATCTAAAAAAAAAAGAAGATAAAAGAAAGACATCGAAAGACAATAAATTTCATGCTATTTATATTTCAAAACCCTTCGGAACTATTTAATATTTACTAATTTAATATATTTTTCATATAACGCTATCTAAGAGTAATATTTCGGTATTTTGTTCTAAATGGAACATCCTGTATCTATGACTCGATTCCATTTTCATTAACGTCATTTCAACGCCCACGTACGATTCTTGACATTGCATCGATTACTTGAAACGATTCTTTGAGATCTGAATTTGTTTGAAATAAGTCATCACGTCATCTTTAACCACCTATATATTCCATCTCTTATACGTCTATATATGTATGTATACGTATTGTACATAATGTAAAGTAGAGAGAAATAGACGTAGAGAGAACGTAACTGCGTTTTTACGACGGCATTCGTGAAAGCCACAAAATAAAGATGACGTTTATTAATTATAATCCATTGGAACGATAATGGGGAACGTCATAGATTTAATATGTTACAATATATCTATTACGATCAAACAAATATTTAACAATATTTATCAAACACCTTGTTAACGTCTCTTAGTTTACGATACATTATAAAAATTTCAATTTTCCACCTAAAAAATTTTAATCTCAAAAAAAAAAATAATTTAACGTTCATTCCTTTTGTTGTGAATGCCACTTAAATAATGCTTGGCTCGACGAATTTTTTTCCGCATCGTGTTGCACGTACGCCTTGCGAAATGAAGAGAGAGAGAGAGAGAGAGAGAGAGAGAGAGAGAGAGAGAGAGAGAGAGAGAGAGAGAGAATAAATGAAAAAGAAGAAGAAGAAAAAAAAGAAAGAAAGATGAGAAGGTTGATGGAAGATGCGAAAGAGACGAGCGGGGACGAGAGTTCTTATTCCACTGTTTTGCAAACGCACCTCATCGACTCCTTCCGTTCGGTCGCATCGCGACCTCGTTACCTGTTTCCTGTTTTTTTTTTCCTTAACAACAGCGAGAAACAAGGGGGGATTACGCCCTTTGGATGATTATTTGATTCAGTTTATTCCGAATTGTTGATACGATCCGAAATAAGGACTTTAACGATCTCTTCTTTGTCCGCTAAATATGGCGACATTTATCAGAAGAGCTATTTTTCCTGCCAAAAGACGATACAGTAAGTCCTATTACCTTTTCTGTCCTTCCTTTCTTCCTTCTCTCTTTTTCTTCATTTTCGTTCTCTCTCTCTCTCTCTCTCTCTCTCTCTCTAGCTCTCTCTCTCTCCCTCTCTCTCTCTCTCTCTCTCTCTAGCTCTCTCTCTCCCTCTCTCTCCTTCCCCTCCCACTTCCTCTTCCTCCCATTCAAAAAAAAGCAGAAGTCAATAAATCGTTTTTCATTATCTATTTCTAAATTAAGTATTTTAAACGATATCTAATTACGTCCAAATGTAATATTATATATCTCTCCTTTTCTTCTGTACGCGAGCAGGCAAATCTCCGTTTTTCCCGAGTCTCGATGAACCAACCGGTACTCTCTTGGAGGATCCAAACGCATCAAGTCAACTCGATGGTGTTGGAGTCGGTGTTGGCGTTGGTGTCGGTGTTGGTGTTGGTGTCGGCGTCGGAGGTGGAATAACCGCTTCCCAAGCGGCACCGCTTTCTTCACCGAGTCGTAGCAGTCCTCACAGTCAGGGTAGCGAGACCGGAGAACGTTTCTCTAGGAAAGTCTTCGTCGGTGGGCTGCCACCGGATATTGACGAAGGTGAGTGTAAGAAAGTAAAAAAAGAAAAGGAAAAAAAGAATGACGACTGGCCGTGCCAGGTTTAAAAGATTTCAAGATTTTATTGACATAATATAAAATATTTCGCTGTGCTTTTGTTCTTTTTTTCCTTTCTTTTTTCTTTTCTTTTCTATTCTTTTCTTTTTAATTTTATCGATCGTTCACCTTATATCTTATGAAATCATATACAGACGAAATCACAGCCAGTTTCCGTCGTTTCGGACCCCTAGTCGTCGATTGGCCGCACAAAGCAGAAAGCAAGTCTTACTTTCCACCAAAAGGTTATGCTTTCCTACTTTTTCAGGTATTTATATATACGTTACCTTTTAATATAAAAATAAAATAAAATAAAATGGAATCTCGTTAATGGGAGGCCTCGTTGAATTTAACGTCAAGTTGAATTTAATTTTAGGACGAAGGCTCGGTACAGCAGTTGATAGATGCCTGCATTCAAGACGAAGACAAGCTCTATCTCTGTGTGAGCTCGCCGACGATCAAAGACAAGCCGGTACAAATAAGACCATGGCGGCTGAGCGACGCGGACTTCGTCTTGGACGCCTCGATGCCGCTTGATCCACGAAAGACGGTATTCGTTGGTGGCGTACCACGGCCATTAAAGGCCGCCGAACTCGCTATGATCATGGATCGTCTTTACGGAGGTGTTTGCTATGCTGGCATCGATACCGATCCTGAATTAAAGTATCCTAAAGGTGCTGGTAGGGTTGCCTTCAGTAATCAGCAGAGCTACATCGCTGCGATCTCGGCTCGATTCGTGCAACTCCAGCACGGTGATATCGACAAAAGGGTAATAATCCATTTTCTTATCCAAATATATATAATAGATTGATTTGATAAAAAAATAATCCAACTTTGGTAACCGATGTATTAATCGTTCAAGAAAACTCTTCGTATATTCTCTCTATATTATTTCTAATCGATCGTACGTCCTTTCTGTAAACCAGGTCGAGGTAAAACCATACGTTTTGGATGATCAGATGTGTGACGAGTGTCAAGGTCAACGTTGCGGTGGTAAATTCGCACCCTTTTTCTGCGCCAACGTTACGTGCTTACAGGTAAATACTATTTCGATATTTCGTCGAACTATTAACGTATTTCAAATATAATAATACATTGTTATTTTTCCGTAGTACTACTGCGAGCACTGTTGGGCGACGATTCACTCTCGGCCAGGTCGAGAATTTCACAAACCTTTGGTGAAGGAAGGTGCAGATCGGCCTCGAGCCGTACCTTTCCGCTGGTGTTAACCCCCGCTGCGCTGTCCCTAATTGTCTCGCAGCTCTAGCTAATTAACTACCACTTCTACGAACATCCACCCACCTACCCAATATCCCCACTACCCCTGCCCCTCTTCTACAACGTAATCCAAGGATCCACACTCCCTTTATAACTTACCTACAGCAACAGCAGTTTCGATCATCAACCTACAACCTACAGCAAGAACCACTACCAAACCACTACCAACAACACCGTCACTACCACCACTACTACCATCACCACCACCACCACCACCACCACTACCACCACCACCACCACCACCGTTACTACAGCTCGATCGTCACTACTACCACTACTACTCCACTACTACCACTATTGCTACTATTACTACTACTACTACTACCACTACCACTACTACTACTACTACTACTACTACTACTACTACTACTACTACTACTACTACTACTACTACTACTACTATTACTACTACTCTACTACTACTACTACTACTACTACTACTACTACTACTACTACTACTACTACTACTACTACTACTACTATTACTACCACAACTACTATTCTACTACATCTTAAATACTACTCCACTGCTACTTCAAGTACTACCGGTTACTCGAGAAGAAAAAGATAGAAATTGAAGAGAAGACGAAGGAAAACCGTTGCTGTCTGCCAGCCTCCGACGCCTCTCGGCGTCGTTTCCGACCTCTGACACCTCGCTGTATATGTTACCACGATGAGCAAAACCATCATCTCGTCAGTCCGCTCTTTGTCCTGGAAAATATAAAGTACTACAGTCATCAACGATCGTCAGACGTTTGCGACGATAAACGGAACATCATCTACGTGGGACAAAGACGTGACAGGATAGAATATAAGATGGCGAGCGAGTGAGCGAGCGAATGAGAGAGAGAGAGAGAGAGAGAGAGCGAATGAGCGAGGATTACGAATTTTTCTGTATATTCGATAGCTCATATATATAATTCAGTTTTCACTGTAAAATGCAAACTTGTTCTGTCCGAGGATCGAGTATCGTAGTTACCGCTTTCGAGAGTAAAATAACTAAAGAGGCGGAGAGAGATGGAGAGAGAGAGAGAGAGAGAGAGAGAGAGAGAGAGAGAGAGAGAAGGAGAGAGAGGATTGAACGATATCGACGAAAGAGTAAGAGAGATAGGGAGTTGCGTCAATATCGGTCAGTTCTTTTCTAAACGAAATGTTTCGAATTTTCACATCTTCGTAACTTTCACTCTTTCTTTTTCTCTTTCTCGTTTCCTTTCTCACTATCTTTCTTTATTTCTCTTTTTCTCTTTCGTCTCATCACCTCCTCAATGTGTATTGCCTGCTCCAAAGAAAATTTTTTCGCAATCGGATAACGAAGATCGTTTTTTGGCGAGTGTTTAAAATTGAGAAAAAGAGTATTCCTCGTGGACTCGTACAATGATAAGGTATTGCGGAGGGCGAGTACCTGATCTATCGTGAAAGAAATAGAAATAGAGAGATAGAGAGAATAACCAAGATCGGAAATGACGTGGAGACGTGAACCGTATAGCTGGTGATAACGCACGGAAGTGAATGATATTTATATATAAATATATAAATATATATGGCATAAAAAAAGGGAGACTAACGGGAAGGTTAGAAAGGAGAGAAAGAAATAGAGAAACGAAAAAAAAAGAAAAAGGACAGCCGCGAAAGAGAGAGAGAGAGAGAGAGAGAGAGAGAGAGAAAACAATGCTGGAGAGTCGACGAAATGTTCTCGCAAATCGGATGTTGAATTAATCAATTACGATAATCGAAAAAACCACGCTTCGAACCGCTGTGTATTAGATAATTCTCTGTATCACAAAGGAAACTAACTAACTAACAAACAAACAAACTAACGAACGAAACAAAACAAACAAGCAAGCAAAAAGAACGAACGAAAAGAAGCAAGTAAACAAACAAACACATACACGCAGGACACAGTTTTCTAGCTCTTAAGGACTCTTATTAAAAAAAATAATAATAATATGTTACATAGGTGCGTTAATTGATATATACGCGTTTCTCGCGTACGCGCTCGTAGAAAGACACCTTTTCGAAGGGAGAGTTGATTTTTTACTAATTAACTTATTCGAAATATCGATATCGGAAGCTAAGGAGACACGAAGAGTAAATACGGAAAGATATAGTAAAATGAAATAGATCGAATAAAAGAAAAGAAATCGAGAGGGAGAGAAAAAAGAAAGAAAGTTGTGAGTGATAGGATTGATAGTAGAGACGTAGGAAGAGCAAAAGAGGTAGACGAGATGCTATTGAGAAATGATTTTACAGGACAGGACAAATAAGATTAAATGGATTGTAGTAAAATTTAACCTTTTCCTCTTCTTCTTCTTCTTCTTCGTTTCTTAATTAATTATACCTATAGGTACAATCTCGGCTACATTGAGAAATTCTCTCTGCCAATACTTTTAATCGGTCGAAGGGATCTTTCGAGTCCTCCTTTTAATAACTATCGCGGCATCCAGTCTCAAATTGAATTTTTGAGACGTCGCTTCTTTTTTTCATATATATTTTTATTTGAAACTCTCTCTCTTGTAGGCTCAATTGGTTGGGTTTATAAAAATCAAAGATAGAAATATAGAAATAGAGAAAAGGATTGTATGTTTGAACTAGATAGATAGGTGAATCAGTTTGTAGGTCACTTGCTCCTTCTTACGTCCGCTATATAAGATCGGATATGCTTGAAAGAAAACGAGAGGACAACAAGCGTGATAAGCATGATCTTGAGACATCGGTGCGATCCTCGAGAGTTCGTACAAATTCGTACAATTCGTACGTACACACACACACACACACGCACGCACACACACACAGTAATATTATACATAGAAAGAACAAGAAAGAGTGAAAACTCTTGTCCTACACACATACATACATACATATATACATACATATACGCATATATACAAACGTGCATATAAACACAGAGTAAGCTAATAATCTATGATATAAAGGAAGGGGTAGATTTTTGTACAGTTTTACGGTGACATCACTTTGATATCAATTAGCTAGCGCCATGTCGGGAAAAAACTTAGCGTTTTATCACTTTCTTACAGCAATATATTCTCGTCTCGCACTAATGAGGATCCACCGGAGATTCGCAAGGATCTGAATTGTTTCTCGATGATCCAGCGAATCATTCCCTTGTCCTCTCGGATCGGAGCAGACCACGTTCTTGGGCACCGCCCGAAAACGCACGTTTCTTCGTTTTACAAACGCGAAATTGTATCCTTTTCGCTCGGTGTTCGAACGAACGAGAAGCAGAAAAGTACAATAAACCGTGAAAGAAAATGAGATCATCAATTCATCAACCGCTTGTACACGATAACGCAGGATAAATAATGTGAATGAGAAAAATCTAACGAGAGTGTCAGTAGATAATGAAGAAACGGGATACGTCGAGCATGTTACATCATTTTTTAATGTGTGATCTGCTTTAATAGACAGACGTTTCTGTACGTAAGTAGTAGCAGTCGACAGCAACAACCATAATAATAATAATAATAATAATAACAACAACAACAACAACAGCAACAATAACAAAAACTACAACAAATAAATAAGTAAGGAATAATACAGTCACATAGTTAACCTCGCACGATTACGACGATGGATGTAGGAAGAATGAAAAAGATTAAATTAAGTAATGAGAGGGTAGTTTCGAAAAGAGAAACTATAGAAACGCCAGTTACACAGTACATACATACATACATACATAAACACACGCACACATACATATATATCAGGTTCAATATTCGTGTGTGTGTGTGTGTGTGTGTGTGTGTGTGTGTGTGTGTGTGTGTGTGTGTGTGTGTGTGTGTGTGTGTGTATATATATCACGCAGACACAATGCAAAGGGATGCAACTGCGCACATTCAAAAGAAATGAAATCACACACAGATAAGAAGTATATAATACATTATGTATTACATATACTAAAGGACTGATAATACGTTGCGTACGAATCGTAAAAATACACTGATAGAGAGAAAGAAAGAGAAAGAGAGAGAGAGAGAGAGAGAGAGAGAGAGAGAGAGAGAGAGAGAGAGAGAGGTAAAAGCGGAACGAAAAGTAATCTCCACATCTATATATACACATATATATTTATTTTTTTGGTAATCCTTTTTGTATATATACTTATCGCCGTAGAATTTAGGTGGCGTTTAGACAGGCCGCAGAGAGCTCGAAGAACGATTCAATCATTAACGAGGGAAACAAATAAAATAATAAAAAGCAATGACGACGATGACGACGATGACGACGATGACGAGACCCTTCCGTCCCTTCGTTGAATTTCGAAAGTCTCGCAATCGAAATCCGCGCGAGATTATCATCCGGATCGGTATAGATGATCGATAGATCAAGCATTGGCAGAGACAAAGTACGAAAAAGAAAGTTTTAGAGAACTAGTGGGAAAAGGGCAAAAATTAGGAAATGGAAATAGAAGCAAGAAAAACAATACGACTTATATGATTTGTATTGTATTACGATATTCTAAAAGGGAAACGAGTAAGCTTTCTCGCTCGTCGCGAGGAATTGGAATTAGAAAGAGAGGAATAAAGAGAGAAGGATATAAGCTTGGAAAGTTGATAAGGAAAAAGAGAGAGGAGAGAGAGAGAGAGAGAGAGAGAGAGAGAGAGAGAGAGAGAGAGAGAGAGAGATAAAGAAGGATCGACGAGCATTAGTTAGTGCAATTTTAACGCGTTGCCAGAGCGTTCTGAGCGAATGAATGAGAAAAAGAGAGAGAGAGAGAGAGAGCAATAGAGATAGAGAGAGAGAGAGAGAGAGAGAGAGAGAGAGAGAGAAAGAAGGAAAAAAGGAATTAATCTGAGCGGCTGAGAGTACCGTAGAAAGATTAAATTAAATTAAATGCCGCCACCGCCGTGTGTATCTCGAGAGATGAACGACAGGAACAGAGAGAAAGAGAGAGAGAGAGAGAGAGAGAAGGAGAATGGGAAACTTTGTAGATAAAGATAGAGAAAGGAT
>OU964967.1:1470650-1508150 GCA_918808275.2 Dolichovespula sylvestris
ATTATTATTATTTTTATTGTTGTTGTTGTTATCATGATTATTTTTAGAAAGAAGGCAAATTCACTCGCAGTGACATACGTCCTTCAGATGCGATCCTGTAACCTGATTTTGAGTGTGTTTTGTATCACTTTTATCACTTTTTTCATTTCTTTTTCCCCTTCGATTCTTATAAGAGAGAAAGAAAGAAGTCGAACGAGCGAGCAAGCGAATGAGTGAGCAAAAGCGAGCGTGCGAGCGTGCGAAAGGGAATAGTTCAATTTATATATAAATAATAATAGTGCATCGAGAGTTCGCGAGTTTACCGTCGCGCAATTATAGGAAATTAGGCTTCGAGTAAAATAGAAAAGAAAAAAATTGCAATGTAAATGTGGTAATAAGATATTAAGGTTTAATTAATTATTATAGCAACATAGAAGAAAGGGGAAACAACAGAGAGACCGAGGAATGGTGAGAAAGAGATAAAGAGAGATAGAAAGAAAAATAGAGAGAGAGAGAGAGAGAGAGAGAGAGAGAGAGAAGAGTCCTTCGTTCGTTTCTTTTTCTTCTTTTTTTTGTCTTATATAGTGAGTATAAAAGAGCGTGAATAAAGTTTATTAAGACGCTATTAAGAAGCCGCTGGGAGTAGTGCAATGTTAATAACACACGGGTGAGAGTGAGAGAGAGAAAGAGAGAGAGAGAGAGAGAGAGAGAGAGAGAATGAGTGTGAGTGTAATAGTTAAATAAAAGAGGGAGAGAGAGAGAGAGAGAGAGAGAGAGAGAGAGAGAGAAAGAGAGAGAGAGAGAGAGAGAGAGAAAATACGCAAGCGAATGGACGATGAGAGACGAGTTAAATTCAAGTCCTTTTTAAAGGACTAATATATATACATATACACGCAAAAGAGGACTCCTGTAATTTCACGCATGCACATATATAAATACACAGACACATGTCAAACGCGATACGCGTATCATACACAAACACACAAAACATACATACAATTCTCTACGTGATATGATATATATATATTTATTTATTTAACGTTTTATTTAGCACGGAGCTTTGTACGTTTATAATTTTTTTTTATATAATTGTCTTCTTATTTCTTTTTTTTTTCATTGTATTCTCGGGGTCATCATGTGCCACCATCAACGCGTGAGACAAATGAATAAACTTAAAAGAAACAAAAGATAAACGCGAAAACTAAAAAGCAACCCAATTATGTGAATTATATTACATAAAGGAAAGATAAAACCATCCAAATAAAAGACAAAAGGAAAAAAAAAGACAAAAATGTTAGGCAAGCAATAGAATTTTGAAAATATCCAATGTTTTTTCTAACTATACAATGAAGACGATTTTTGCGTTGATCACTTCGTTGTTATATTTATGTATAAAATGCTATATACTTACGTGCGTGCATATCTCAAGATCTCGTTTCTACAACCTTTTCCTAAAGATCTATTTTTTCGTCTTTGTTTTAATTCTTTCTTTTTTCTTCTTTGTATTATCCGCATAGGTTCGAGTCTTTTCTTTCTTATCTTTTTAATTTCCAAATCGACGACAAAACTTTTTTGTGTCATAGATTTTAATTAGATGGACTGAATGGATTCGTCGGCGAGTCGTCCTTGGAAAAGGGGGATGTGTTTTCGGAAATAAAAAAGAAAAAAGATGGGGGTGAGAGGTGAAAATAAATACTAGTCAAAATGAAAAGATAGATAGAGAGAGAGAGAGAGAGAGAGAGAGAGAGAGAGAGAGAGAGAGAGAGAGAGAGAGAGAGAGAGAGAGAGAGAGTGTGAAAGAGAGAGAGAGAGAGAGAGTGAGAGAGAGAGAGAGAGAGAAAGTAATATAAAACATTCGAGTAGAACGAAAAATAAAAAGAAAAAGAGAATAAATCATTGTCTGGTCTCGTCTTTTTGAATAGATCATCCCCCTTTTCTTTTTTTCTCTCTTAGCTTCCATTCACACGAAAGCGACAAATCCCTCCTCGTTCATTATTTCCAGTATTGGCGAGACGAGACATTTTCAGTAAAAGAAAAGAAGAGTAATAGGAAAACTTTTTTTATTACTGCTGAAAAACGGTTTTTTTTTATTAAGAATAAATACACGAGAACAGATACATATGTTAGTGTAAAAATAGGAGGAAGAGGGGGGATGGGAATGTACCGTGTGAAGAGAGAGAGAGAGAGAGAGAGAGAGAGAGAGAGAGAGAGAGAGAGAGAGAAAGTGTGTATAACTGTTTTAATCGATGATTACTCTTAGATATTAGTATGTAGGTGTCAATATCATATAATATGAAATAGGAAAATAACCAGACGATCGATCAATCTCGAGCTCTCACGAAACGAGCCGAGTGAGTTCACCGTCGCTAGCCAATTTGCATCCTATCGATCTTTTTTGATCCGTTCGTTTTTCTAACTAATCTCTTTATATTATATAGCGTTTAATGTGAATGTGTATATTCTATGTTTAAAGAAAGAGAGAGTACGAGTGAGCATATGTATGTGCGATGCGAGAAAGAGCGAAATAGAGAAAAAAGAAAGAGAGAGAGAGAGAGAGAGAGAGAGAGAAAGAGAGAGAGAGAGAGAGACATTTTTGTACGCGCGATAAACTCTTTAAGGAAAGAAAAAAAAAACAAAATACAGAAAGAAGGGAAACGCGCGCGTGAAAACATTCGTAGTTGCAATTTTCGTAACTGGTCGTTCAATCGATCGATCAATCGATTCCTATGGTCGTTCGGTTAATCGATCGTTTCTTTTTTTTAGTCGATTGACGTTAGATGATAAACTTACGAGCGAGACGACATTGCAAAAAGCATTGGGATACACACGCACGCGCGCACGCACACGCACACGACACGACACTTACACACATATACATGCATACACGCACGACGCAGGAAAACATATATAAATACATGCGTACACGTACAGACAAAGTAAGGGGGAAGACAAGAGAGAAGGGATATTTCGGAATTATTAAAGAAAACGGGACATTTTCGATCGGATGGACGTTTTTTCAAGCCGCAACCTTTCCATCGTGCTTTTTGCTTTTAAAACGATCGGTAATGATCGATAGAAAGCGGATTATCATTCTCGGAAAAGATGTGATTTTCCTCAACACCACCATCAACACCAACACCAACACCAACACCATCACCATCACACCATCAACCCCCCATCTCCATTCCCCTCAGGATTTTTGTCCCAGCTGCTCGACTTTCCGAGCGAATTTTTTTAAAACAAATGCCACATACCTCGAGCATCGAACGAAATTTTTCAACGGCGATTAAGAATTAAGGACAGACAAAGAGAAATTTTTTAATAACAATGAATATTTTCGTATTGAATAAATAAAAAAAAATGCTTGGAGAGGAGTGCACGCGAAGCGAACGTAGAACGATGGAAAGGATACGAAGAAAGAACGGGGAGATTTCATTTTGCGTGAAAGAAAGAGAGTGAGAGAATGAGAGAGAGAGAGAGAGAGAGAGAGAGAGAGAGAGAGAGAGAGTGAGAGTGAGAAAGAGAGAGAGAGTGAGAGAGAATGAGATAAAAAAGTAGAGACAGCGGAGACGTGATAACGCTGAAGTGTACGATGGATAAATGGTGAAAAATGAAAAGATGTGGGGGGCAAAAGGGTCGGTTAGCTTAAGATGGCGAATTTTTTACCTTTTTCTAAAAATACGACACTCGACTTTAGAGCGTTCGATAAGCGAATCGATTCCTCGAATTTATATTTAAAATGGAGTCTTCGAAAGTAGAAGAGAAAGATTAGTTAATCGGAGAGAATTGTGGAAGAAAGAGAGTGAGAGAGAGAGAGAGAGAGAGAGAGAGAGAGAGAGAGAGAGAATGTTTCAAATTGTACGAGTAAACATGTGTGTGCAAGAGAGAGAAAGAGAAGGATAGTGTGAGAGTTTACGCGTGAGTAGAAGGAGAAGAGAAAGGATAAGTAAAAGGAAAACGTATAGAGAACGAAAGAGAGAGAGAGAGAGAGAGAGAGAGAGAGAGAGAGAGAGAGAGAGCAAGGAAGTACGAAAGAATGATAAAGAAAAAAGGGGAAAAGAAAATATAAGTAAAAAAATCTTTTCTTTTTTTCTATTAGTACAGCAAGAGGAACATAGTTTCGTGTGGAAAAAAAAGAAAAAAAAAGAAAAAAAAAGAAAAAAAAAATTACATATACACAACGTAATATTCCGTGTAGATGAAAACAATAACCGAGCGAAGTAAAAGAAAGATAAAAGAAACCAAAAATAAAGAAAAAATAAAAAAAAAGGTTGTTCGTAAATATTCGTATAATTACGATGATAATTATTGTTCGGGGCTATAATAAAGGCATTTTTCCTTCTCTTTGGTAGACTTAAATAACTTCAACGTATATATGTTCGATAACGTTGCCTTTACGACTACTGATCTCTTCCTTCTTCTGTAATAAAAAAAAAAAGATTAATAACTAAAAAAAAGAGAGAGAGAAATAAATAATCACGTTAACTCGAGCTCTTTTTTAGTGCTTATGACGTACGAGATAACGAAAACAAAAGCAAAACCAAAAAAAAAGAAAAAGAGAAAAGAGAACGATTCTAATTCGTTGATTATAAAAAGAAAAGAAAAAAAAACAAAAAGGGGAACGGCTCTCGCGCGTTAAAAGAAAAATTCTATTAAAAATTATTAAACGAAAATATTTGTTTTTTGAAAGATCATTATTGTTAGATTTAATTTCAACAATTCTAAGATAAAAAAAAGTAATAATATCTATTAACGATGATAATGATAATGATAATGACAAGATGATGATGATGATGATGATGATGATAAGGATAACGACGAGAATGATAATGATAATGATGATGATGATGATAATAACGATGATGAAAGATATAACCATAACAATAATAATATTACTTGCATAACAACAATAACAATATCTTTGATGTGACCGATGCATTGAAGAAGAAAAAAAATGATATTAAAAAGAACAAAACCTAAAAAAAATACAAAAAAAAATAAGAAACAAAGAAAGAAAAGAAAAAATTTTTGTAAACTTTTGATGTTCGCGTTTTCTCTGTCGCGTTGTTTCGCAAAGACTGTTTTGTCCACCGAACGTCTTTCTCTTATATAAATACGAGATATGTATTTACTTTATTTTTCCGTTTCCTTTTTACACTATGGAAACAATTTTTTTACGTAGAAAAATAATAGATGATAAATCATATTATTTATGGTTCATTACATATTACCATATACACATACATATACTCTCCTACATACATACATACATAAGACATATACATACATGCATACATACATATTTATATATAATATGCATATTATACGTACATATTATCTACTAGCAGCTTAAATCTACCTCTATTGAATGATTCACATAATAGCCATTTTCTTTTTTTTTAAGGATTCGTCTTAAGATCTTACACCCCTTTTATATGTATATATATAAATATATATATATATATATATATATATATATATATATTTACACATTTTTTTCTATTTTTATTAAAAATTTATACTCTCGCTTTTTTATTCTCGCGAGGAACAAGAAATTAGATTCTTCTTCTTCTTCTTCTTCTTCTTCTTCTTCTTCTTCTTCTTCTTCTTATTATTATTATTATTATTATTATTATTATTATTATTATTATTATTATTACTATTATTATTAATATTATTATTAATATTATTATTGAAATCCGCTGGCCTGCGAGAGAAAATATTAATAATATCGTACATAAATCCACGGTATGTTGTAAGCCTACAACGTAATATTATCTAATTATAGGAACGCAACTCCGTTTATATATTACCGAAGCCGTCGAGCAGTGCAATTTGTAAATTTTATTAATAAATTAAACGGACGCTCTCGTATCAACGTGCAATTGCTAGCAAAGAAATCAATGGGTGGGATGAGAAGGGATAGGAAGGGAAAGGAAAGGAAGGAAAGTGACGAATGCACGAAAAAATTTTTGGCATCGTACGCGTTCTATAAATTTCTACAAGCTGTACTAGCGAATTACTCGCATAGATCGCTCGTGTGCTAAATTAATTTTTATTCCACCGTGAAAAATAATATTTTGTCTCGAGAGGAACGAAAAAAAAAAGACAAGAAGAACTTTCTTTTCTTTTCTTTTCTGTTTCGGACAACGTATGCGATCTTTATTTTCGTTATTCCTTTTTTTGTTTAATTCTTTTTTTTTTTTTTTTTTTTATTGTTAATTCTTTCAAGAGGGGGGAAAGAAATAAGAGAAAAGATCAGAAGAATAGAACTTTTTTGCAACTTGTGATTTAGTAGCGAACCAATCGCGATAGCGAAAGCGCCTTAACGCGATGACCGCGTATATTCGATTATTAGAAAGAGATAGAGTGAGAGCATAATTCTACTGTGATCGATCGGCTGCGCGAAAGCCATTGAGGTAATAAAGAATAATGAAAGAGAAATTTGTCGAAAATAATGAAATGCAATCGAAATGTTTGAAGGGATTTCTCTTTCATTTTCTTTTTCTTCTTTTGTTTTTTTTCTTGTATTTTCCCTTCTTTTTTTTTTCTTTTTTCCTTCCAACTTCGAACGACCACGTTAAAAAAACGATCGTTCGAGTTTCGTCCAGAAAAGGCAAGAAATTATATTAGAAAATACGAAAAAGGTTTTATCCTGAAGAACGGCAAGCGAGTAAAACATGTGAAATTGGGAAAAGAAAGAGGAAAAAGGAAAAAAAATCAAACCGTCACGCCCGGACCAGGAAACTATTTGTAAATTCTCTCTTTTTCAGAATCGACGAAATCTTTGTAATGTAAAACGTAGCCGTAACGATTGATAATCGTAGCTTAATTAGCGAAATAATACACATAATAGAGTTTATTTTTTGGTCGCAAGATATTGTTATAAAACAAAAAAAATAACTGTAACCTTGAGAGAGAGAGAGAGAGCGAGAGAGAGAGAGAGAGAGAGATTGTTGAAAGCGGTTGGCTCACGCGTCGTGTATGAAAGAATGTGAAATACAGGAATAGAATGAATGTTAGAGAGAGAGAGAGAGAGAGAGAGAGAGAGAGAGAGAGAGAGAGAGATCTTTTTAAAATGTGCGAGAAAGAAAATGAGAGAGAGAGAGAGAGAGATCTTTTTAAAATGTGCGAGAAAGAAAATGAGAGAGCGAGAGAGAGAGAGGAATGTCAAAATAAATGCTCGACGAAATTGCCGAGAAGCAGAGTGTCGTTTGCGCTTAATCGAATTTGAGAAGAAAAAAAAAGAGAAAAAAACACGTATATACGTTATATACGGCATAACAACTGACAATGAGTGATTGTTATATAACGTGGATACGTTAATATTAGACATTATATACATAGCTACAGTGTAACGTGGTTATAAGTGTTAACTGAAATAATACGTATAGCACTACACGGTAGTGTATAAGCTACGAGCTGCAATAGAGTCCCATCATACAGTTGTTACCTATATCGAAGGATAAGCGGTCCGATAATTCTTTCGATTATCGTTTCTACTGTATCTTTCCCGTCGAGGGGATGGAGAACAAAAAAGAAAACAAAAAAGAGAGAAAAAAGAAAAAAGGATAAAAAATAAAAAAGAAAAAGACCAACGGGAGAGTAAAGGCGCGCGAAAAAAGAATAAGAAAGCAAAAGAAAAGAAAAAAGAACGATTCGTATCGACTAACCAATACCAATCGAAATCGATCGGAAGTGTCTCGGTCTCGATAAGGCATACGTTTTCATTTTTTCTTCTTATCGACCGACGAGGTAACGTGATGTCTCCCGATGAAAAAAAAGGGGGAAAACAAGGAAAAAAAGAGAGAGATAAAGTAATAGCTTCATTTTGTAATTTTTTTATATTGCCCAAATAGCATAGGAAAGTCAAAACGTAGCTGTGAAACCTATCTCTGGAGGGAGGGTGGTTGGAGAAAATAAAAAAGAAAAAGAAAGTAAACGAAAAAAACGAACAAAAAACGCAAAAAAAGCACGGAGATACACCACGGATCCTCGAGAATTTTTTTCTTTTTCTTTTTTCTTTCTCTTTTTTCTTTTTTCTTCTGTTTTCGATGGACTGCGGAAAACGATTTTTCACTATGTTATTGCAGCGATTAGTTAAAGGAAACGAAAGAGAGAGAAAGAATGAGACAGAGTGAATGTGTGTGTGAGAAAAAGATTGTGGGAAATTAAGAAAGAGAGAGAAAGAGAGAGAGAGAGAGAGAGAGAGAGAGAGAGAGAGAGAGAGAATAATTAGATGAAGAAAAAAGAAAGAATTGAAACGTGCAGGTGCGTGCGTGCGTGTGTTGTGTGTTTGGTGTGTACCATTTTGAGCGAACATACATGTAAATATATAGAGAAAAAAAAAGTGGAAGGTGGAGAGGAAAATGTAGGGAGAAGGAGAGCGAAAGGCATAGAGACAGAGAAGAAGAGATAAAAGTGGAACGCAAGGCCGATCGAAAGCGAAATATATTATTGGTGGTCGATTGTGGAAAAAAATGGACGTCGACGAACGATATTGTCCTTTTTTTTGTAATTTCTTTTCTTTTTTTTTTTTTTCTTTTTCTCCCCGATCACCCAAATCGTCGTCTTGAAAATTTCTTGACAAAAGACCGACAAAGGTGATAAGGAAAGTATCGAAAAGACAAAAGAGGAAGAAAAAGAAAAAAAAAGAAAAAAGAAGAAACGTGATTTTCGCGGCAATGCGTTCCGACGTGTCTCCTCGTGCTGGAATGATATATGTATTATATTTAGAAAAAAGGAACAAAAAAAAAAGAAAAAAAAAGTAATACAAGGTATAGTAGCGTTGTACTTTCGTGCTCGTTTCTCAATCACACTATTATAATTACCCAAAAGTAATTTGTAATATGTAACTATTACTATTTTTATGAATTTTTGTACATTTTTCTAATTATTTTGTATAATAATCCTTAGCGGAGAGAATGGTCGATAAAAATATCCGGGCACTCCGAACCTCCCCCAAAAGTGTTCAAACGCGGATCTAGAGGACAAAGCGGAAAAGGTAAAAGGAAATCCAAAAAAAGAAAACGAAAAAAAAATAAGATACATAAAGCGAAAAGAAAAGAAAAGAAAAGAAAAAAAATAGAAACGCGTGCGCCGTGTGTGTTTGTATGTGGGTGTGGGTGTGCGTGTGTGTGTGCGTGCGCGCGGTAGGTATGTATTATTTGTGAGGAGGCTGAAGAATGCAATTAAAATA
This sequence comes from Dolichovespula sylvestris, assembly GCA_918808275.2. Classification (NCBI taxonomy): domain Eukaryota; kingdom Metazoa; phylum Arthropoda; class Insecta; order Hymenoptera; family Vespidae; genus Dolichovespula; species Dolichovespula sylvestris. The sequence goes on from OU964967.1 coordinate 1,479,829, forward strand.
AAAGAAAGAGAGAGAACGAGGGAGTCTAATATGAAGAAAATGTGCAAATGGAAGAGTGAGAGAGAGAGAGAGAGAGAGAGAGAGAGAGATGGTACGACAAAGATGCAAGAAATCGTATATCAAATTAAAATGACTGTCTTTGAGTATAGTCCACTATACGTAGGGTTCATCTCTAAATAGAATGAGAGAGAAAATGAAGAAAGAAAGGAGTATAATGTGTACACATCTACTTCCATTTCCACGTACATACATACACATACATAGATACACACAGAGAGATACAGAACATAACAGAGGACATATACCCGCACGCACGCACGCACACGCATACATACACACACACACACACACACACACACACACCGCCTGACTGCTGCTGCTGCCTGTCTGTCGTTTGCCTGCTAGACGTATTGTGGTTTTTACCCCCGGGGGAGGAAAGAGTTTCGTCTCTAAAAAGAACCCTAAAAATGACGGTATCGTTATTTTTTCTCCGACAAGATAAGCGTGCATAAAGAAAATACAATGACGACGACGACGACGATGACGACGACGACGACGACGATGCAACGATGATGATTTTTATGTTTTCTATTAAACTAGCATATTTATATACAGTCACGTACCAAAAATAGAAAAAAAAAAGAAAGAAAATCTACAATATAAAAAGTTCACGGACCGCCAATATTGGATGAACTTTTTTTTGAGAAAAGCGAGAATGATGTGCGTGCATGCGCGCGCGCGCGCGCGCGTTGTGTGTGTGTGTGTGTGTGTGTGTTGAGTGTGTGTGTGTGTGTGTGAGAGAGAGAGAGATAGAGAGAGAGAAAATTGAATGAAAAGATACGAAAATCTAGATGAATGTGAGGTAATATAAGACTTTCGAATAAAAGGAAAGGTGAAGCGATGCGGAATAACGAGAACGACAGAGAGTGAGAGAGAGAGAGAGAGAGAGAGAGAGAGAGAGAGAGAGAGAGAGAGAGAAAATAAACGAGAAAGAGAGAAAGAAAAAATAAACGAGAAAGAGAGTGTGTGAATAAGATAAATTTGTGAAAGAGAGGACGTTTGTTTCGCGTATTATTATTAAAACAAAAAAAAGAAGCGCAAGAGTCGGATGTGTCAATCTCCTTCGTAATTGAACGACGTGTTTGTTATAATTATAAGAGTCATCTTTTCTTTTTTCTTGAAATGAAATGCTATAAAATAGATCAATTCTTTCATGGAAAGACTCCTGACTTTCTCTGATCCTTCCGCAGGTAATAAAAAGAAGAAAAAAATTAAAAAAATAAATAAAAGAAAATAAAATAAAAAATAAAAATAAAAAAAAGAACAGAAAAATAAAGGAATAGAAGAATAACGGAACGCAACAAAAGAAATAAAATAGAATGATAGCCGAGTTGTCGATCTCGCGACGATAGATGATAACGATCTTCATTCAGAGATCGATGATCCACCGTTTTCCTCCCCGAAATACCCTTCCGGATTCCCGTCCAAGAACAGAAACACAATAAGATATATATATATATATATATATATATATATATATATATATATATATATATAATATATAAATATATATTACATATTATACGTATCACGCGGCGCGACATAGCGATATTATATGTAATATATATGGTATATAGGAAAATATATAATATGTATATATAGTGCCTCTGCAAGGTCGTCTTTAAAACGAGAGACACACGCGTAATTTTCGTACTACTTACTATACTCTTACTACTCGGTAATATTTATGTGTAACTTTTTCTCGATTTTGTTCATTTCCACCCCTTTTAGTACTTTAATAAATGAGTTTGTTAAGAATAATTCGTTGAATCAATTTCGTTAGTTCATTCGAGTCACGATATCTTCTTTTCTTTTCCTTTTTCTTTTTTTCGGTTTATTTCTTTTTGGAATCTTTTGGAAATAGTACTAACTATATAGAAAAAGTCCGTTGCAAGTATGCAACGGATTTTTATAGATTCATAAAATTACCACCAGATAGTGCTCGGTTCTTTCACTTTTTTACCGACTGTAAATATGAAAAAATATCTCCAACAATATCAACAAAATTAATTTTTACCATAAATTTTTATTAATTTAAAGAAACTGAAATAATAATTACAATTAAAAATAGAAATAACATAGTAAGTAAAATTATGTAATAAGTAAATTACAATTTTTTCTACATTACCTGAAATGGCAAAAAATGACTTTAAGAAGGGTTTGATACCGAGCGGTAGGTAAAGAAGAGTTCTCTCTGGTTTCTTTTCGAGTATCGTTTTTTTATTAACGCTTTTCTCAGTTACAATTTTGATTACATACATATAATGTGGATCCTTCTTTAAACACATGTTCCACTATAATACAAATGACGAGGATAAAAATTTGGAGTGCGTAAAAATGTAATTAGATGTCAATTATTCTTTTTTTCTTTTTTTTTTGTTTCTTTCTTTGTTCGTTCACATTCTTGCTTCTTTGTATTACTTTTTATTGGTCATGGCGATAGGCCAGCTTTGAATGTATATTAATATAATATACCAAGATGGCCCATGTCCACATAAAAGAAGGTAAAGGGCTACTCTCTCTCTCTCTCTTTCGCGCTCTCTCTCTCTCTCTCTCTCTCTCTTTCTCTCTTTTTCATTCACGATCACAATTCGAATCGCTCTTAAATTGCGCTAATTTTTATTTCTCTTGTTTTTTATTTTTTTTTTATTTTTCTTTTATACACTATCGGTGCAAGGTTAATCGCTCAAGACCGATTCTGGTAATTAGCGATTCGTGGTACATGCACCGACCAACAACCGTGTTTCACATCGACCAACAGGCACGGATTGGTGCCAAATTCAGAGGACGATATTTACAGAAGAAAGATACTTTACAACAATATAGAACAAATTTGTTTGTTAAGAAATGAAATTTATTTTTCTTTCAGAACAAAGATTAAAAAGAGGATAGATTTAGCTAATAGAAAACGATGGACACTGGAGAAGAAGGAAGAGGAAGTGGAGAAGGAGAAGGAAGAGATTAGGAACGATTGATAGAAGAAAAAGAGAAAAAAAAAGAAAAAGAAAGAAAAAAAGGAAAAAGCAAAATTAAAAGAAAAAAGAAAATGAAAGAGATCCTCTGAACTTGGAACGACGATAAGCCGTTCGCTTACTAATTCTTCCTTCTTTTTCTTTCTTTTTTTTTTCTTTTTTCTCCATTATACACACAGGATTGATCATTTATCAACAATCGCTTGGAATACCTTTCGTGTCTCTTAAATAAAAAGAGTGCTGGGTAAGTAGAGCATGGACATACCAATATCGGCTTAGGACCGCGCTCACGACGATTGCCAGATACTTCTCTTTCATCAAGTGTCTCGTTACGTGTCTTTTTTTATAATCTGAAAAAAGTATGATAACCTTTTTCTTCCTTTGTTTTTGCCGAAAAGTCGAACATGTAAATGCGTTTCGTACTTTCTAAAATTTTTTACTTTTTTTTCTGGACAAATGAATAAAGAATGAATCGTATCGAACGTGTACAAATATTCTAATGAAATATTTTTTCGTTGTCTACGTTTGCCGAAAAATAAATTCCTTGTTATATATATATATATATATATATATATATATATATATATATATATATATATATATATATAAAGGAAAAAAAAGAAAAGGAGAAAGAGCGGTCCTCGTTAGTTATCGGTTTAATTTTTAATCCAAAAGGACCGTTCTAATTCGGCTCGGAATTTGTGGTTTACCGAGTGCCACGTAGAAACCTCGATGCCGCCGCTAATTAACGCGAATATTCGCGGCGCACTTCGTCGGCGTGCCACGGGGCAGAGCACGTTAAAATCATGGAACGAGGATTTTTAGGAACGTTTTATAATGATTTGCAATAGATATACAACATGAAACATCTTGGAAATTTCCCCATTCCGAGATTATATATCTTTCTTTTTTCTTTTTTTTCTCTCTAATTACGTAACGCTAATGTAAAGAAGGATGGCGGCCATATTATTTCACTCGTGAAATTTTCAACGTATGGAACGGTCCCATGCAGATAAATGCGAGTCCAGCATCTATTTTCGATGAACTGACAGCACTATGATCGATACTTTCACTTGATTCTCAACTATAGTCGTGATCCACGCTCTCTCTCTCTCTCTCTCTCTCTCTCTCTCTCTCTCTCTCTCTCTCTCTCTCTCCTTTTTTTACTCTATCATACTTTCTCTCTTTCTATATCTCACTCACACATTCATTCATTCTCTCTCTCTCTCTCTCTCTCTCTCTCTCTCTCTCTCTCTCTCTCTCTCTTGTTCTCTTTCTCTCTTTCTCTCTCGATTCTCGACTTAGGCTGTTGTGTCGAACAACAGCTCAACTCTCTCTCCCTAACTTTCTCACTGACAATTAAAATTTTCTTCCTATTACATCGTAATTTCATGTATTTTTCTGTCGTTTAAATTCAATTCACATTATTAGGGTATAATAATTAATTAATTAATTATAATAGTGTCATTATAATTCGTAATAATATACAACATTTGTCAATAGATCATTTATACTAGAACCCACCGTATGCTCGTGTCGAAATCGTTCACATATTCTCACCATTTCTCTCTCTCTCTCTCTCTCTCTCTCTCTCTCTCTCTCTCTCTCTCTCTCTCTCTCTCTTTCGTTCTCTTACGTGCACATACCAACACACCACACACGCATACGCACACGCATAATACGTACTGTCACACTCTTTTACTGAGAGGCAACATACTACACACACACACACGCGCGCGCGCGCGCACGCACACGCACGCGACCTTATATATACATATACACATACATATATACCATATACTCTCCTTTTCTATCTCTCACACATAATCAAACTGTGGGACTATACCGGCATCGCATCTGGTTTATCTAATTAATTCATGATTTATCGCATGATTCCGGGATGTGTACGTGTGTATAAGCGTGAGCCCGCACGCGCGTCTTTTCATTGCACCGCGAATATGTATCGTGCGTCTCTCTTTCTCTCTCTCTCTCTCGCTTTCTCTTTCTTACATTCATGGTGTATAACTGTCCGTGTTAGTAATATGTCTGTAATGTTCACTGTGCTATGATATAAGTTACATTGGCTCGCGTCCTATATCTTTCTTTATACATAATAATTAAAAAACGACATATTGACAATGCGTATTTTCTCGTATGTGTACATGTGGATGTGTATCATCATTGATGCGAGGGAAAATATTGTTTCACAAAATTCTTGAACACAATTAACGACGACATTGTTTCGGATGATACCAGGTGCCTTCGTTTTTATGTACTGTACGTGTATATATGTGTGTATGTACTTTTTATATGTGTAATATATATATATATATATATATATATATATATATATATATATCATCTCTAATATACATGTCTTATCACTTCTTTCTTTCTTTAGTTTTCTCTCTCTCTCTCTCTCTCTCTCTCTCTCTCTCTCTTTCTTTCCTCTTTTCCCATGAAAAAAAAACGGAAACTAGACGTACCGCAATTGAAACGCAATAATTGTAATGTAACCAGTAAAAATGTGAATGTGGGGCAAGTATTTTGTGTACGTGTGTATATATGTATGTATCATATTTAAAATTCTATTCTTTTTCTATCTTTCTTTTTCTTTCACTTACATATACATTCTTTCGTTATTTCTTTCTCTCTATCACACGAATTCTGTAGAATTGTAGTATCACTGAAAAAGAAAAAAATAAAGAGAGAGGAAAAAAGAAAAAAGAAGAAGAAGAAATAATAATAAAATTAAGAAAAAAGTTCCCTTGGCCGAAAGCGCAAAGTTCATGGACGTGATGAAACGCCGACGCTTTATCCCCACCCAAAGCACCCACTCTCATTCTACCAATCGTGTCAAGTCTAAACGACCAGGACGAACTTTGACCTATCGGCAGCTCGGCTCCCCAGAGTCGTTCGATTCGGAACATGCATACATACATACATGCATACATACATACATACATGCATACATACATACATACATACATACATACATACATACATACATACATACATACATACATACATACATACATACATACATACATACATACATACATACATGCATACATACATGCATACATACATACATACTGAGAGATACATGGGTATATCGTTTTGTGAGCGAGTTCAAATTCATCCACTCACTCACTCAATCTCTCTCTCTCTCACTCACTCACTCTCTCTCTCTCTCTCTCTCTCTCTCTCTCTCTCTCTCTCACTCTCTCTTTAACTCTTTTTGTTACTCTCTCCGTTCGTTTAATGCACTATTACGACCACCATGAGGAAGAATTAGCATGTCGCTCGACCTCTTTTTCCACGTCCTTTATTTTTCGTTTATATTTATTTTTTCTTCATATTCACTTCAATAAACAACAATGTAAAATACAATCGAAATCTCAACGCAAGCGATTACGTAAATAGATTTTCTCAAAATTTCAATATTTCTCTCTCGACATAGTCAACGCCATAGATGTTTTACGCACAAGAAGCGGGTATTTCGAATAAGTATAAGACGAAACAGTGAAAGAACGGAGTAACAAATGAGGAATGAAACATTAGTTATCGACGATTGACGAAAGCGCAATCAAACGTGAAACAATGCGCTGAAGAAACTTCTATGATAAACAAGTTTCAAAAGTAAAAGTTTTTCCATATTCTCCTGTATTTCTTTTTTCTTTTTTTAGTTCTTTCTTTTCTGTAGTCAAAAGTTGTTCAACGATTCAGTTCGATACAGAAAAAAAAAGTTAAAAGGAGAAAGAAATTTGAGGACGAAGCGACATTTTTTTGTAGACAAATTTTGTAAAAAAGAAAAAAAAATACAAATAAGACGATAAAAATAAAAGAACTCGCGTCAAGCGTAAACCAGATATGTACAACGTGTGTGTATACATATATAAAAACATATATATATATATATATATATATATATATATACATATATAAATATAAATATATATACATATATAAATATATATATACACATATATAAATATAAATATATATACATATACAAATATATATATATACACATATATATACATTTATATATTAATTTATTTATATTTAAATATAAATTTTTGTTCTCATTCCTTTTATATTAGTAAAAGCACATTAAGATCAGAGCGAGTTGTAGACGAATCGATATTTAAAATTATGATCTCTCTCTCTCTCTCTCTCTCTCTCTCTCTCTCTCTCTCTCTCTCTCTCTCTCTCTCTCTCTCTTTCTCTCTCTCTCTCTCCCTCTCTCGGTCGTCGATGTTTTTGCTTTTTCCATAATCCCCAGCTGTACGAGAAAAGAGCTCCAGTATCAGGGAAAGGGAACGCAAGAAATCACGAATAGTAGTACAAAAATAGGAACAAATATAACGAGGAACGTATACGATATAACGCGCAAGGAACTTCATGCAATAATGATTTGCTTAATATGTGTGTGTACGTGCGTGTGTGTGTATGTTTGGAGAGGGGAGAGGGCGGGGGAGAAGGGTCGTTACGTATTCTCGCGCATGTTCATGGGGATGTATGTGTGTGCATCAATATCAAATCATACAACATACATACATACATACATACATACATACATACATACATACATACATACATTCACATACACACATACAAACATACATCATATGTACATACATACAACATACATATATACATGTATGTATATATACATACATACATACGCGATTGAATGTCTAAAAAAAAGTCGATTCACTATGGTACCCCGTCTTATTGTTAAAAGTTATCGTCCATCTTTTTTTCACAAATCTCCTTTTTTCTTTCCTTTTTTTTCGACGAGAAAACCGTAATAAAATACAATATTGTCTACAAATTCCATCATACTAATTCTCTTATTTAAAATATGATTAAACGCGTATGTACGTGATTGCGTAATTAAAATAAAAGAAAAGAAAAAAAGAAAGAAATATGATTTTTATAATAGATTTTAGGAAAATTAAAAGCTCTTTCGAAGCTTTTTTTCGACATTGATTCTTCAATATCATTCTTGTCAAACAAAGAAAAAAAAGAAAATAGTTTATAAACTTTACAATTATGTTACATCTTGATATTGGATGAACCTTTGGATGGAGGTTTCTCTCTTAATTTTTAGCATGCAAAATGCTTTCTGCTTCTCTCTCTCTCTCTCTCTCTCTCTCTCCCTCTCTCTTTCTCTCTTACTCTTTCATTCGAACAGAAGACACACCACACACACACACAGTTACACGCGCGCACCGTCTCTTTCCTTTCTCGTAATTTTTTTCCCTATCTGTCGCTCGCCCTCGCACGGTTAATTAAATAACGATGATAAAATAAAGAATAAAACTCTACAAAGAGCCCACGGGACAGTTAGGGTCTGTGCGTTGGTGTTCGACCGGGCTCCACGCTTAAAAAATTTCTTCAGTCGACAATGATTCCCCCCTCTCTCTCTTTTTCTCTGTCGTTCTCTTTCCCTTTATTTCTAAACATTATCCACACTTTCACAAACATTTGTCAAAACGATCACACAAACTCAATCAATCAATGTCTTCCTTTCTCTCTCTCTCTCTCTCTCTCTCTCTCTCTCTCTCTCTCTCTCTCTCTCTCTCTCTCTCTCTCTCTCTCTCTCTCTCTCTCTCTCTCTCTCACTCTCGCACGTTCGTTCTCGTTAACTCGCATACGCTTGCACAATTACGTACTTACGCTATATTTTTATCTCTTACAATAACGTTTTTTTTTTATATTCATTTACTCTATTTTTAATTATATCAATACTGTTGACGGATAGAGATTCATTCACAGCTCGCGATCAGAGCGGCCTTATCGTCTCTGTCGCGCGTGGCGCGTTTAGTATTATATATATTTTCACTTTTTCATATTTCCCCCAATTTTTCATTCTACATATCTTTTTCTTTATCTTCCATCAGGACTTAGCTCAGACCCCGCCCAGTTTAACCCCGTCTCCCCTCCTCTCAATAGGAAAAAAAGAAAAAAAAAAAGAGAAAAAAAGAACAACACCTACACGTACCCATCACGCACACACGCGCGCGCAAAAAACACACCCACACATACACACACACGCTTTCCCAATCTTCTTAGCTCATTTTTATTCGACATCATCTTCGTTCCTTTTCTTTTTCTTTTTTTCCTTCTTCTTCTTCTTCTTCTTCGTGTTCACGTAACAACGTTATAGTTATTGTTTTTGTTTTGTTTTTCTTTATTTTATCACACGCTAAATCGACGAGTCTCTCGCGAGAAAAATTGCGAGGCTCGCTCAACGTTTAACTAGCAACACACACGCGTTTGCACGGTGTCCCAAAGAACGTCGCACATCGATCCGCGTTGAAAAAAGGAGCCATCTTTCTTTCTGGCACACCCGGTTCCTTCTTTATCTTTCTTTTTTCCTTGGATTTCCTTAAGTCACGGATCACCGAGAACACCGTGTGTTACCTCCCCGCCGATCGAGGGATGGAAATAAGTTTTTTCATTTTTGCTTTGTTTTTTTTTCTTCGAAACCAAAATACAAGGAGAGAGAAAAAAGATATTCGAACGAACAGGAGCATCGTTGGCTGTCGCAGCAAGAGAAGAGACACGGTTCACGATCGAAGAAAGAGAAGATTTGGATGAATATCTGCGGTTTTGTCAACACGCGAAGCCTTACTCTCTCCCTTTCTCATTTACGTACAACGCACCACCACCACCATCATCATCATCATCATCATCATCATCATCATCATCATCATCATCATCATCATCATCATCATCATTATTATCACTATCATCATTATCATCATCATCATCATCATCATCATCATTATCATCATCAGCATCATCATCATCACCATTATCAACAACACCATAATTATCATCATAATCATCATCTTCATCATGATCACCGTTATGATCATTATCATCATCATCATCATTATTATTATCACCATCATCATCATCATTATAATCATCATCACCAACACACATGCTACAAACAATCATACAGATTTTTCTCGCCGGATGCGTATAAGAGTTCTCTCGCCATTATCGAGACGAGCTGACGCGTGCGAGAGTTGAACAACGACGACGACGATGGAGAATGAGGAGGAGTAGAGAAGACACCGCAGATAAACGCTTAACGTATAGACACATACATACATATATATATATTAAACGCGCATATATGTATATATGTATGCAGGCGTATATCACTTGTGACCGCGCTGTGCGAGGAAATACTCGATCTGCTGCAGACAGAGCAACTGCTGCACCAAGCTCTGCAGCGGGTCCTGGCTCTGGGATTGTTGAGTTTGCTGTCCCTGCTGTAGCGGCTGCGTCAAGCCTCCACCAGTAGACTGAGCAGACGGTGGCAGCATCGTGCCCGGAGCCGACTGCTCGGCCAACAATTGTCGCTGAAGTTGTTGGGCCTGGTAATGAGCCACCGCAACCAAATCGGAAGATTCCATCCCCATAGAGGCGGCTGCAGCGGCGGCAGCACTGGCTGCCGCGGCTACGTGACCTAAACGCGGATGATGGGGATGATGGTGCTGCTGATGCTCCGGATGATGATGGCTCGGTGGTATGCCAGTTGCCTGACAGGAGAATGGAACACTGCCGAAGGGTACGCCAACGTGCGACAACCTGCCGGCCGAAGAAGAGCCAGACGTGCAGCCAGACGTGCAGCCGGTAGCGCAGCCAGGCGTACAGCCCGTGCCGCAACCGGACGTGCCAAGATAGCCGGTGGGGAGGTTCGGATTCTCGCCCCGCTAGGGAGCCACGTTTTTGGGCTTGCGCCCCCGTCGCCCTCTGGTGGGAGGGCGCGGGGACTCCTGGCCTCACTGGCTCACCGCGGGGCTCTTCTTGTCTTGCTGCTGTTGGCTGCCATCCTGCGAACCCGCGACACCCGAAGATCCGCCTCCCTGCGTACCCTGGACGCCCTGTAACACGTCGCACACCAGATGCTCCGTTATAACTTCCGTTCCTCTACAAACCTCACGGTTTTCTGATGTGTTCTTCGACCGCCTCTCGCCTATAGGAGCGCGGGCAGCCGCTCTTTAGCGTCTCTAAATCGGAGTTAAGAAGACGGTTCTCTGTAGATACCGAATATTCGATTCTTTTTTTTAAAGTCTAATAGAGGTTATTACCTGACTACCTGGTCCACCTTGCGGAGGTCCGGGACCAGGGCCACGATCTGGTGGCCAAGAGTTACCCGGGGTTGGCTCCGAATGGAATTGATGAGGATGCGGAGGCGGGCCACCCGTCGTGTCGTGACTGTGTGGGTCTAGACTATTCGCCGCATCGTACTGCGTGTTCTCCAGCCTCGTGATCAACCGTTCATCTTCGTCACCGAACTCGCCGCCCATTAAAGATGGCTCACCTACGACCATCACGTCCTACGTAAAAAAAGCAAAAAAATATTAGACAACTTTAGAATTCAGAGTCTAACTCTGGATTTAACGAAATCTGATGATTCATTGTCAAGTGCGTACACTTGCCTGCGACGCTAGAGAAAAATTCGGTCCTGGTGACCTCTTTTTACTAGGCGCAGGAGGAGCGTTGTTTCCCGGTCCGGAAGTACTGCCCTTTCGCTTTCTTCTTTTACTCGCTGGCCTCTGTGATTCTAAAAAAAAGATTAATAACAAATGAATATCGCGAGTCAACGTTTCGTCGTTAGCCCGATGTAGCACTCTAAGGGCCACGTACGGAAAACACTAATAAAACCAAGTTCGCTACCCAGCTGTGGACCTTTCTTTTCGTAATCAAAGGTCTCTTACACATACAAGCACGCCATGCATCGATCGACAGACGATACACTCTTTCTCAAGCAATCTACGTATATATATATATATATATATATATATATATATATATATATATATATATAAATATATGTATATACATACTCCTTCTTACGATCTTTACAGAGAAACACGCTAGATATAGAATTGTTCGCGCGCGAAACCGTCTGCTTACTTCCACGGTTACGTCGACCTTGGTTGAAATGGCCGATTGTCAGGGAAATAGGAAATGTCCAGATGAAAGTGAATAGATAAGAAGGTGTCGGTATAAGATCAAAATACAAATATACCATATATATATATATATATATATATATATATATATACACACATATATATAATATAATATAATATAATATAATATAATATATATTCCTTGTAAGGGAATGGATGGTATATGAGGAATAATCAAGAAAACGGGAAAAATCGACGTTACGTCCTTGGAAAGAAGCATCGAGAAAATATAATGAATCATCAGGAATTGATAAATACGAATTAATCTCGTTTTAGATTGATCCGTTTGTTCGGGCTCCACTGGCTGGTGCTTCTCATGTAAAGCAACTGTTCGTCTACCTCTCTTACCCGGCGGGGCAACCATCCTCTGCCATTTCTGGAACAATGTCGTCTTCAGACAATCTCTCGGTGATAACGCGTACGCTTTGTGCCTCGACATTAGTTCCTGCATCGGCTCCAAAATGACGCATAACTGTAAAGAAAAAAACAAAAAATAAGAAAAAAGAACAAATAAAAACAAATATTTAATACAACAAACTTATTTAACGACATTAATAATTTACATTTCTAGAGATGTGAACAACACCGAAGTGGATTTTCGAACGAACGAGTAACAAATGCGTCCAGTTACGTACGTACAAACGCGCGCGCACATGTTCGTTCACGGTGAAAGCGCTTCCGTGCAAGTAAAGAAGAAGGCAGATATACCATACATATATCTTACAACCCGGATATACACAACGAAAAGGAGAGAGAGAGAGAGAGAGAGAGAGAGAGAGAGGGACTTTCGCAAACGAAATCCATTCCCCTTTGGTGATATTACTATCTCTTTCGATTATCAATCATTCTATAAAAGTTATTACGTTAGAAAACTTACCCTGAGATAATTCAGAGTTGAATTGGTGATACCCTGTCTGGTGATGTTCTTACTAAGCTGTTCTAGTACCGTAGGATCTTGCTGCATGCCTACAACCGACCTTGGTACCAACTCTCGATGCGTTCTCACCGACATGTGCCACGACTTTATCCTCATAAGGTCGTCAAAGGTGAACTCCAATATTAACCTACCCTCTGTACACACCTAAAACGGAAACATCGGCTAAATTAGTTTCATGCTCGTTTAAACGATACCGTTTGCCTAACCGATTTCTCGTTGGATTTTAGGCAATCGCAAGAATAAAGAAAGAAGACAGACAGACAGACAGATAGACAGACAGAGAGAGAAAGAAAAAGAAAGAGAGAGAGAGAGAGAGGGAGAGAGAGAGAGAGAGAGAAAGATAAGAGACAGAAAAGAGTGTAAGATCAGACAAAACTCACCTTCGTAAACATTGGCTTGCCGTGATGCGTGACCATGACGCAGTGATCACAGTCTAGCGTTATACTAGTGTTGTGAAACGACTCCTTCGGGTGCTTCATATTGTAGTAAAGTTCCGTCACTCCACCTTCGAATATCGAACGGAAGTACCTAGGTATTAGCGTCCTTCCTATCGCTGAAAGGATAAGCGTGCTGTTAGCCGATCATCTCGTAGAAAGCAACGGGCCAAATTGGTTGATATGTGGTTATATATGTTGTATGTATATGTTTGCGTGTACCCGATAAGAGAGAGAGGGAGAGAGAGAGAGAGAGAGAGAGAGAGAGAGAGAGAGAGAGAGAGAGAGAGAGAGAGAGAGAAAGGAGAGATTTAAGGACCACGACAAACGCTAAGTTGATCTTTCGGTGCGAGATAATTCGCATCGAGGCAGGTGGTACCTCCTCCTGTCGTTCGCGCGAGCTTGGACGATAGCGGCTAGCAACGTGTAATCACCTTGTCGCCATACATCCTCCTGCAGTAGAACGTCTACTAAGGGGGGGGGGGGGAGAGAGAGAGAGAGAGAGAGAGAACACGAGCGAACACTAGGGAAGAGACATTAAAAGTAGCACCTACTATAAAATTGCTCCGCGATGGTGAGTTATTATTTAAAATAAATGTACGACCCGGCAAACGGTACCACCATTCATCTTTCCAATTAACTTAAACGTTTGTCAACAAGGCCAAAGTATGAACTTATAATGATTTTCCTACTTAAGATTTGATGACGTATTTATTTAATATTTCGTTTAACAACATCGACATCGTATTTAATATTACGATTTAGATTTATCGTACGGTCTACGATTCAATGGCATCTTATCATCGATTAAAACATTTAAACGTATGAACGTAATAAGGGTGTCCGTTTTGTGTGCGTGTTTCTTTTTTTTTTTATTGGCGTTTAAATATTCAATTATACTAACTGTATCTCTTCGGTCCATCTTCCAGACAGAAGGTGAGTGTGAGCGTGGCATCGTCCTCGAAGAATTCTGTTGCGAACGAGTCCCACCATAGATTGTCGCTATCCTGGAACAACAACAAAAACAACGATAATAATAATAATAATAATAATAATAATAATAATAATAATAATAATAATAATAATTATAATAATAATAACAACAACAACAACAACAACAACAACAACAACAAAAACCAAGTTGAAGAAACCTTTTTAACATCTAACAAGAATAAGAAAAATAATAAGGAGAAAGGGAAAGGAGGAGAAGGGAAAAGGAAGAAAAAGTCGGACAGGTTCGTTTACAGAACGGCAATGACAATAATATCGTGACGATTTTTCCCGTGGGGGTTGATTCGCAAACCGGAAAAAGAAAAATTAGAAAAAAATCCGAAAAGAGAGAAGCAAAAAGGAAAGAGGTAAAAAATATACATTGGGAGGGGGTGGAGAAAAGAAAAAAGAAAAAAATAAGGGAAAAACGACGAAGAAAAAATAAAAGAAGGAAGATAGAAGAACGAAGCATGGAAAAGGGACAGAGGAATGGGATTGAAGAGAAGAGAGGGTCGAACGAAGGACGATAAGAAGGTGGAGACAGGGTAGTGGGGAACGTCTGTACGCGGCGCTGAATAACGCATGACTGTCTGGCTTGAAATTATAGCATTTCGTCCTCCCACCCCCACCCATTCCTTTCTCACTCTTTATCTCTCTGTCTCTGTCTCTGTCTCTCCGTCTCCCTTTTCCCTTTCCTCCCTCCTTTCTCTCTCTCTCTCTCTCTCTCTCTCTCTCTCTCTCTCTCTCTCTCTCTCTCTCTCTCTCTTTTCTTTAGCAAAAGAAAGAGCTCTGTTCACTGTGCTTTCATTCAATTATACATCTCGCTTGTCCCCATCCTATTATTATTATTTTTCCACGCGTGGGACGTCTTTTTCCGTGACGTTATCGAGTAAAGCTTTATCTTCCTGGGTCTACATCGCACCAAACAAGCCGTGTTCACCGCGAACGACGTTGAGATTGACGAAGAAACGAGACTTCTCTCACTTCGATGGTGGATCATTCTTCGTTGTGGATCGAAATACGGACTTTCGTCTTTTTATCGCGAATCACGCGTTTCAAACGTTCTCGATTCCTTCTATCCCGTTTCTCGTGCTTGCAACCAGAGAGAGAGAGAGAGGGACAGAGCGAAAGAGAAAGAGAAAAAGAGAGAGAGAGAGAGAGAGAGAGAGAGAGAAAGAGAAAGAGAAAGAGAGAGAGAGAGAGAGAGAGAGAGAAAGAGAGAGAGAGAGAGAGAGAACGCGAGGGTGGAAATTTTAGCAAGAACGTCGTTGCCCGGGCAACTAGCAGCACGGCGAAGCCCAGAGACGAGGCGGAAGGAAGAAGATACGACACGATGCTGGATCCGTGAAGCTCGAAATTACGAAAGATATCGCAACCGATCGATCCACCGGCAAGCAGCAAACTTGTTTCACCGAACTCCAACTAGTGTTACACTAGCACGTCTATCTATACCAGTTTTTACACATTTCATTTAATTCGTAATTTTATTATGATTTTTATAATAGGGAATTGACCATGGGAGTGAGTTTCTTTCTCCCAATTTTTACACACACACGCGTTCACCTATATGAAAATATAATATACACATATATATATATCAGGTTGAAAAAAAAGAAATCCATTATTTTTTCGTTCACGTTCACGTAAAAATAATGGATTTCTTTTTCCCCACCCTTATATATATATATATATATACTTTTATATATTGTCATATATATATATATATATATATATATATATATATATATATATGACAAACATATAAAAGTGACTTTGAATCCCGAAAAGAGAAAAGGGATACTTTTCTCGAAAGACAGATGAACAAGGAAGAAAGATAGAACGAATAGTGTCAAATTCGAGAGAGGACAATCGCTTTTCCGTTTTACCGTCCATCCCGCGTCATACGCGCGGGTGTACATACGTGTGTCCTACGTGTCTACGTGTCTACGTGTCAGTACGTGTGTACTCGCGCGAACATGAAGATTTATTTCGGACGTAAGCCACCGGTCCGTGCCAAATCAAGCAAACTGTTGCCACTCCAGCACAAATTGATATTTCTGGCAAACGCGTCGCGAGTCCTTTACGGAGTCCAAGAAAATGAAAGAAAAAGATAGATAGATAGATAGATGGATAAATAGAGAGAGTGAGAGAGAGAGAGAGAGAGAGAAGACTGAGGATGAGCTTTGGAATGCTTATTGAAATGGACAAAGTGGCCGAGACTATGCTCGATAAATAAGTGACGTTGAAGTAACATCACGAATCACAAACGACTCGGGGCACGCGAAAAAAAATATATATTTATGGCCCCTCATGGAATTTCGAACGTATCTGATCTTTTCTGTTTTTCTTTTTTTTTTTCATGATTTCCTCCAAGGTCGTACTTAAGGGACTGTCTTCATCGATAGGTTGGGTAAGAATATGCCTAGTTCGTTTGATCATTTTTGATATTTTCGAGATAACTCGGCCAACATGGATGAGGCATGTAACAAACTATTCTTGCCTCGATCGGACATTAAATTTCTACACACATATATATGTTCTACGTATATTCGTGTCTACCAACCGCAACGATGTTTCGGAACCGGCGATCGATACATTTTCGACTTCGCTTCTAGCAGCGTGTGCCTTGATTTGTTCCCTGGATTTTATTGCGTTCTCTCTCTCTCTCTCTCTCTCTCTCTCTCTCTCTCTCTCTCTCTCTCTCTCTCTCTCTCTTTCTCTTTTAGTTCTCTCCGTCGGTAATATTTCCCGTACATTATAAAATCGAATATTAATTTTATCTAGGTAAAACTTTTTCAGGTTTAGTAATAGCGAACAAAATAATAATTTATAACATATGAGAATATAGACCTAAAAAATCTAGTAATAAATAAATCTAAAGAGACGATGCGATCATTTTTTTTGGCCCATCACCCACCATCCAACCAACAAACTAACCATCCATACAATGTCCCGTTATTTTCCTTTTTTTTTAGAAATAACGATGATAAAGAAAAAAAAAGAAGGGAAGAAAGAAAACGAGAAAAAAAGAGTAACAAAACAGAACTAGCTAAAAAAGGGGGAAAAAAGATACAGGCGAAAAAAAGGAAAAAAGAATAAACCAGCGACACGTTGCGCACGGTAGCAATTAAAGAGGAGGTACTGGGCAAAGGTTCCGGACCGTTATACCGACGATAAATCCGCGCTTGAACGGGCCTGCTAATTTTTATGATTTCCCGACAAAGCAACGAAAAATTCAAGTTCCGGGCTCTTATTAGCCCGACACGAGAGAGAGAGAGAGAGAGAGAGAGAGAGAGAGAGAGAGAGAGAGAGAGAGAGAGAACGAAGAGAGCAGCTATAAGAGAGGTAGGGTTGAGGGAGATGGTGGTCGAATTCAATTTGTCGAGAGATCGAGGTGGCCTCCGGTGGAAAAAAATCGGCCCGTCGTTGCGTCGTAATAAGCGTGCGCGCGCGCACACATACCACTCCCTCTCTCTCTCTTTCTAGCACCAATCTCTATTCGACCATTCGTTGTTGCCGTATCCTTCTCTCTCTCCCCTCTCTCACTCTGTTTCTTTCTCCTTCTGTTTCGAACGCTTGTACGCCGACAACCAAAGAGCGTGGAAAAAAATGTCCGGCATCGACTCCGAATTCCAGTCTGATTCCGGCATTCCGTTGAGACTGAAAGAATCCGGTATAATTCCAGTGTTACCAGGTACATAGGTACCCCTCGAACGGACGCCTTCGACGTAGACCACCCTATCTTAAAGCTGCCACTCGCGACGAATACATTTCTTTTCATCGATTCGCTTCCACTGTACAATCCAACCCTTTTTCCATTTCTCTCCCTCTCTCTTCCTTTCTCTCCATTTTTCTTTTCCTTCTCTCTTTCGAAATTCGAAATAAGACAAAACTATTGCAACCCCTTGACGTACACACGTACGTATGTACGCATGCACGTACGCATGTTTGTATGTTATGATGTATGTATATATATATGCATGCATGCATATATGTAAGTTTCCTTGTATCACGAGTAAAGACATTCGAAACGATTCTTTTTTCCTTTTTTCTTCCTTAGCCGTTCTCGTTCTTAGGGCCCCTTCCTTCTTTAATATCTATCCAATATTCGCATCCACCCTTGCCCTCTTTGGGCAGCATTTTTTTTCAGCCATTCATTTCTTCGAATATTTTCTTCTCTTCTCTCCCTCTCTCTTTCTCTCTCTCTCTCTCTTTCTCTTTCTCAATCTCATTCTCATTCTCATTCTCAATTTCATTCTCTTCAACCAAGAAAGCTCTTCTGCTCGGTCTGTACAGTGGCTAGGGTTGCCGTCGACTTTTCGCCGGGACTGTACCACCCCACTGTTGTTAGGGGGGTGTGGGGAGACTAGGGGTGGTATATGATCGTGTATATACGTCGCGGATATAGTATTGTCCGCGCGCTCCGCCTCTCGATTTTACAGGAAAAATCGTTCGAACATTGAAGATCATTGAAATTCTTTGGTTTAACTATATGAAAAAATCGGGAAAATTCGTCGGAGATAAGCCATCATTTTTGAAAATTTTCGAATGAAGGATTCGATCGGAGATAGACCATTGGAGATTTCTCTCTGGCTGTAGAACGTCGGACAAAACTCTCCCGGTCGATCGGAGTATATACGGCCAGGGGCGGCGGCGAGAGGGGCCAAGCTAAGGGGGAGCAGGGGGTACAATATGGGTTATCGAGGGGGCCCCACCCCCAGGGGAGAGCAGGGGCCCTCATTTTATTACCCAGGCTCCCATAGCGGTTCTCAACCTTCCGAGAAACTTGCCCCGTTTTCTACTGTCCTCTTTTTCCTTTGCTTTTCTCTCTCTCTCTCTCTCTCTCTCTCTCTCTCTCTCTCTCTCTCGTTTTCTCTCCCTCTTTTTCTTTCTCTTTCAATTTTTACATCTAACTAGACTACCATCTTTCTTTCTATTAATTCCTGTACTGTATTATTGTATAATAAAGAATAATTTTTCGAACGTTTCCATGCGTGACATCGAATATATATTTCCTCGAAGAAAAGATATAGTATTTTTCATTTCTTCCCCCCCCCCCTCTCTATCACTCTCGCTGTGTCTTTCTTTTTTTTATTGTCGAGACTTATAAAGAGGGAAAAAGAAAAAAGAAAAGAAAGAAATCAAATTCGTGAAAATGGAGAAATCTTTCAAAGGAGTACTACTTTTCATCGAACAGGAGTTGTAATAGGAAGGGTTGGAATTCAAAGAGGCAGAGGCTTCGCGTTGCCGGTGAAGCACGTAGAGAAACCAACACTGACTAACGTATACGGAGAGAGTGAGTGAGAGAGAGAGAGAGAGAGGGGGGGGGGAGAGAGAGAGCAAGAGAAAGAGACAGAGGGACCTTAGGCCAGCGTGCAACTCAGTACCGCAAGCGTACTCGCGTGTACTCGTCCGTACTCGTCCGTAGGACTTGCGTATAGTTCGAACTTCATCGTGGTCACGTTGCGTGCAAATTCGCGCGTATTCGGCGGACAAAGACGAACCCGGTAATTACGTCACGAGATCGTCGGTTCTCTTCATCATACCGAAAATGGCTTCCTGCATTTTAGGACAATCGTTTACGGATGATGAAATCGCATCGATTCTGATCTCTCCAAGAAAGATTGATGATGATGATGATGATGATAATGATGATGATGATAATAATAATAATAATAATAATAATAATAATAATAATAATAATAATAATAATAATAATAATAATAATAATAACGACAATATAATATTATTATCGTTGACATTATTGTTGTTATTATTTGAATATTTGCATTGTTCTTACGATTAATAACATTTTATTATGTATATATATATATATACCTATTACTCCGATTATTCTCCCTTACTATTAATATTATTCTTATTTTACTCTTATTACTATTATTAAAATTATTATCTTGTATTAAATTGAAAAGGTTCTCTGTAATTAGTATATAAAATACAAAATCGAAACCATGATGTTCGCGATAATGAATGTAGTAAGTGATAAAGTACATTACATATATTTCAATATGGAGATCGATCCAAGAAGAAGATACAATCAAGATGGTCGTTAACAAAACTTTAGAGATTTTCAATATTTGTTTTATCTTTTATTTTTTCTTTGTTTTCTTTTTTAAACGATCTCACTTATCAATCAACTAGTTTTTGTCTCGAACGCTTAGCACTTCGACGTACGACTTGAAAATCCAAGCGAGAGAAAGCTCGAATTCGAGACGTACGATCGAGAGAGGATAAATAGAAACGCGGTAACGCGTTTACGCTAGGTAGAAAGGTACGACGAGTGTGCGGGAGCAGTAGAAGAGACGGCAGCAGCAGCAGCAGCAGCAGCAGCAGCAGCAGCAGCAGCAGCAACAGCAGCAGCAGCAGGAGCAACCGCCGGCGGCGCGTTCGAGAGGAACGATTCGAGAAAGTAACGAAGAGAAAGCACGTGGAAATTTCGTTCGGATTGCCATCGACGTGAGGGAACTGTCCGAGAAGAGCTTGTCTCTTCTGAGTGACGAGAGTGCGAATTCAACGAATTCCTCTGCTTCTTTTATAATAACAACTATTTCTTTCTTCTATTTGTGTATGCGTATATATATATATATATATATATATATATATATATATAAATGACGTATATATATAGGCGTATATATATATATATATATATATATATATATATATATATATATGATAGTATATAATCGTATATATATAATATTTTAATATATACATATTCACACACACACGCATATATACATACATATATATATATATATATATATATATATACACACACACACATTATATATATATTCGATTGGTATGCAATTATATATATAATCGATTATATATACAATCGAATGTCATTAGAGATATTAAGCATAAAAAAATTTGGTTTTGTTCCTTTTTTGTTTTTGCCTTTTTTTTTAATCGTACGAATTTGAACCAATGGATCCTCGATAAAACAGGTCTCGTCGAAGAGTGATAAGTGATGGCGCGACAAAAACTCTCTCTCGTTTTAACAAACGTTGATAGATCTATGCGCACCGTCAATTGCGCAACGCGTCCTAAAACACTGGCCACTTTTCTACGTGAATTGACTTTCATAATGACCGGTGGCTGCGTGATTATGAAAGTGGTCTAAGTAGTTTATTCTTCGTTTCGTGATATTTCATTTATCGTAGTTCGAATTATTTAAAAATTATTATTCTATAATGAGAAATGGAAAAGAATTATCTATCCATATTCATATTCCCAGAGAAAAATAATTCTCTGACGTAATTCGAACAATTTTAAGAACAATGCGTGAAACGAAATATGCCATTGAATATGTCAAATGACTTATTAGACCATTTTCATAATCACCGGCTGAAATGACTGGCAATCAAACGTTTAAACGAAAAAAAAAGGAAAAAACAAGTATCTTCGTTTGCGTGAATAATGAACGATAACAAGTAAAAGAGAACACTATATCTACTAGAAATAATAATTAAAAATAATCGATCGTTAAAAATAATTAATCAAAAGGATCGAAATAGACAAAATGGTAAAAGAAAGAAAAAAAATAGAAAAAGAAAAGGTCTTGTTGTAAGGCTTGAAAAGAAAGAGTTAAGGAAAAATAAAGAATAATTAAAAAAAATATATAAATAACTAAAATAGTATAAAATAAAAATAAAAAAGGAACAAAGAAATAAAACAACGGAGGTTTTTCTTTTCGAATATCGCCTAACTACAGCGCAAAGAACACTCCTCTTAGGACATTCTCGACAAACGAGAGCGATCTTCCTCCAACAGACATCCTCCGTAACAACGGGTCGAGCCAAACGGACTAGAGAGAGAGAGAAAGAGAGAGAGAGAGAGAGAGAGAGAGAGAGAGAGAGAGAGAGAGAGAGAGAGAGAGAGAGAGAGAGAGAGAGAGAGAGAGAGAGAGAGAGATCGATCGATGTCGCTCGCTCTGCTTCGTCGTCGTCGTCGTCGTCGTCGTCGTCGTCGTCGTCGTCGTCTCGCCCGAGAAAATTTTTAAATTATTTTTCACGGACTTTCGTGCCACGTAGAACGAAGGACGTAGTAGGAGGAACGCGTCTAAAGGGGCGTCTACAAAATCGACGTAATCCCGCACGTAGCAGGATCGTCGTATTCGGTATTAGTTCTAGAAAATGCACTTTATTTTAACGTTCCTATTTCTTCAATGTAATAATTAACATTGACAAAGAACATCGAGATATCTATTTACGAAATTAAATTAAAACGCGTTACAACAACGTTTAAAAGATTCATTATTAATGCATAATTGGTTCTTTTTTGTTTTAGAAATTTGTCTTGCTTAGAAATAATAATAATAGAGAAGATATATTCATTTCTTCTTTTTCTCATTTTAATATTAAATTTGAGACGATTTTATATTAAAAGTAACAACAACAACAACAACAACAACAACAACAACAACAACAACAACAACAACAACAATAATAATAGTAATAATAATAATAATTATAATAATAATAATAATAATAATAATAATAATAATAATAATAATAATAATAATAATAATAATAATAATACAAAGAAAGGAAAAGTTCCGAAAGAGAAATCATATATTTTGTATTACAAAAAGTTTCTCCAAGAAGACTTTCCACGTAAGGCTCGTTCGATCGAAAGCAGAAAGCATACTGCGCGCTCTCGGCATGGGCCAGCAACGCACGAATTTGCCGCTGATGTTACGCCGTTCTCTATCCGATTGCTCTGTAAGCTTCTTCCGAGCTTAGCCCAGCCCGATCTTAAACGACGCGATTCCAAAACTTTAAATTCATCGCTTTAATAACGATCTTTTCCAGCGCATTATCGAATTTCTTACCGATCAAAGAAAATCCAAAGAAATTCTTTTCAATTGCATTTGTAGCTACTCATGAATTTCAATTAAATATCAAAATTTATACTCTGCAATTGGCGATTGTTTACTAAGATCGAAAAATTCTTTCGCTTCTTTCGTTCGTTATACATCGAATGTATAATTAAAAAAAAAAAAAAAAAAAAAAAAAAAAAAAATACAATAAATAAATAAATAAACGATTTTTATTTAATAAAAAAATGTTAAGGATAATGTCGAGCTTAAAACAATTTGTTTGAAATTAATAAAAATATTAACGCCCGCTCTTAAATCACCTTCTGTATCTTTATTTATTTATTTATTTTTTTTTTAAATATCATTTCATAATTTCTCGAAACATTAATTGTTAGTTCAATATTACAAGTTTAATATTTGTCAAGAATCAATCATTAAACATATTGCCGATGTATTTTGCATTTTTCTAATCAAATACATAACCGCATTATATAATATTATTAATTTCATGTTATATAATTTTCTTTTTTATAAAATAAAATTAAATAAAAAAAGAACCGAAAACAAAAAACAGTAAAATATTAAATTACGGAGGGTTCAAAAAACGGGCCCTTCGATACGTCAAGTTCGAACAGATGATTAATCAATCTTCTAAAAATTATACGAAATACAATAAATATTAATGATAACAATAATAATAATAATAAAAAAAAATAATAATAATAAAAAATCAAGAGAAAAGAGAGAAGAAATAAGAAACAACAGAAATAAGAGATTTAGCGTGAGAAAGAGAGAGAAAGAAAAGAGTGGGGGAGGGAGAAAAAGAGAAGCGGAAGTAATGCGACGGAAGAAACGCGAGTGAGACGCGCGCGTCGGTGACCGTGCACATGCACGCTGACAACGCACGAGATCTCCGACGATAGGCGAGGAAAAGATGATTTACGAGCGTGGGACACGCTACGTCGTTTGTTAGACTCCCTACGAGTAGGGGGTGTTGCTCGCCGACGAACGGCCTCACAACTTGTGGGGGTTGCTTCAAAGTTCTTCTTTCAAGATTCAACGAGAACGAAGGTTCCTCCACTCTTGGAACGAAACTGAACGACGAAAAAAATATAATCGATTAGCTTTGAAAAATTAACTAACAACATCGTTGAACTCATTAATTTTATATTATTTTTAACAAATAAAAAAAGAAGATCTCTGAAGTCTCTAAAAAAGAAAATTAATCTCGTCTTATATAGAATTTTATACAACGTTAAACAACAGGGATAACATCAACGTTTTTCTATTTTTTCTCTTTAATCTTAACGAAAAAGTTTTTTAAACAACAAGTCTTCTATTTATTATTTATTAATTATATCACGAGATACTTTTATCATTTTAATGTTATATCCGCTATTAATGTATACGGTTACCGTAGACAGATCATTTAATATTGTCCTTTTTGTAATTACGATAATAATAATAATAATAATAATAATAATAATAATAATAATAATAATAATAATAATAATAACAACAACAACAAAAACAACAACAATAACAACAACGACAATAACAACAACAACAAGAATAACAACAACAATAACAACAACAACAACAACAACAACAATAATAATTATATAATAATAATAATAATAATAATAATAATAATAATAATAATAATAATGATAAAAACAATAATTGATATTTATTAATGTTGCATATGCAACGACTTTTCGAAATAAATTAATTATGCGAAGAACAATATTTGTAAAATAGAATTTGTAAAATAACGTTATTTGTAAAATGGAACAATAAAACGAATATAATACTGTGCGAAGATATTCTTTTCTTCTTTATTTACAGCACTTGTTTATTAACCATAATTAGGATGTCAAAGTTTATTCTTTTTTTTTTACTACACTTGTTTATTAACCATCAATAACCTGTCAAAGTTTATGTATATAACAAACAAGAAAAAAGAAACAAAGGAAAAGAAAAAGAAAATTGTATGTAATATAGAAATGTACCTGGACGTATTATCGTCAAGAGATATAGATATGCTTCGAACCACGCGCGAACTCTCGAGCTTATCGAAATAACATAAGACATTAAAACGTAAGTCGTAATTCGGTATATCGATTGTATTAACAAAAAGAGAAAAAGAAATATTTTCATATCGTCCAAGAGATCATTATTTCCTTCTTCTTTTACATAACACGATAGGAGAATACGATGATATATTATTTTAAAAGAGGAAAAGAAAAGAAGAAGAAAGAGAAAACAAAAACAAGAGAAAAGCAAAGAAAAGAGAACAAAAAATAATATAAAATAAAAAAAAAGAAATTATAAAGAAGACTCCATCTTTGATTAATAATCATTTAACTGTTGCGTAATTATTTAAAACAAACTTTACGAACGTTTTATAATCTAAGTGCGCAAAATCGAATACCTAGCAGCGTTTAATCTCGCATGAAAGATAACCAACGCATTGAAAGAAGATCGAAGTGATCCTCAAAAAAAAAAGAATAAGAAAAAAGAAAGAAGGATAAAAAAAAGAAAATAAGATTACAATTTTTACACAATGAATAAAGTTAACTTCACATATCATCACCGACATCCAGTTCTACCTTTATGTTCTTCTCTAACTCGAATTAGTCTAATCTGACGAAGTAATATCGGACGTGATGAAAGTTGCGTGCTTGCTCGAAACAATTTTCGAGCTACGACCAATCCATCGTACTTAAAAGCCAAGCAAAGCCAACTGATCATTCACCAAAAATCTTTCTTTTTTCTTCTCGTTGATTATTGTTAACGAACAGAAAAAGAAAAAAAAAGAAAAAAGAAAAAAGGGCAAAAACCATTTCTAATAGCATCGATTTAATATATACGTTAAAATAATTCCGATAATGTTTTTCAAATGAATTTAGTTTAATCCAAGAAGACACACACGCGCGCGCACGCACGTACGCACGCCACACACACGTACACACACATGTGTGTGTGTATATGTATATATGTACATCGTGCGTGTACGTACATACGTTTGATCAGATTAAAAAGGAATCTTACTCGAGGAGGAGTCAAGCAGGCATATCCCGTTTTAATCCCTCGACGAAAGTAGCGAGGCAACGAAGCGCGAAGAGCGCGACATGTGCGCGAACAATAATGCGGATCGTATCTTATCGCTATTATCGAGAATCTCTCAGAAACGACAAGTTTATCTATCGGCGGGTATATGGGCCAGATAATTTTATAATGTACCGGGGTAAACGCGCGTGACTCGAATAACCGAGTTTGAGCGTGTCGAATGAGTGTGAAAAAGAAAAAGAAAGAGAGAGAGAGAGAGAGAGAGAGAGAGAGAGAGAGAGAGAGAGAGAGAGAGAGAGAGAGAGAGAGAGAGAGAGTATATTCGATAAGCGAATGAAAAATTGACATTGAGAAGAGTAACTGGAGAATAAGTAATAAATTTACTTGTGTAAAGTTAATCCTCCTTTCTTTTTCTTTTTTCTTTTTCGAAATTACGTCTTTCTTTTTTTTTCATTTATTTTTTCATTTTTTTTTTATTTTTTTTCTTTCCTCTTCTTCTTCTTCTTTACAGATCGGTCTAACTTCGTTCTCTTAACTTTCTTCATCATTCTTGCTGTAATAATATGAAAAGTAACGTAACGATTCAGACGGCGTACTCGCGTGGAAGCTTAGAGAAAGAGAGAGAGAGAGAGAGAGAGAGAGAAAGAGAGAGAGAGAGAGAGAGAGAGAGAGAGAGAGAGAGAGAGAGAGAGATTTAGAGACTCTCCCCTCTTCTATTCGGTGAAACTTTCTTCGAAACGCCGCGATATTGGGCAAGGAAAAAGAGAAGAAACAAAAAAAGGAAAAGAAAAAGGATAAGAGGAAGAAAAGAATTCGAAAGGAAGGGCCGAAAGAGTTAAAGCGAGGTATGAAGGTACTAAAAAGAAGAAAAAAAAATTATTGGAAAAATTTTCGAACGATGAAACTACATTTATTCGATTTTTAAGAATTTCTATTGCAAAAGATATATATATATATATATATATATATATATATATATATATATACATAAGCATGTATGTATGTATGTATGTATGTATGTATGTATGTATGTATGTATGTATGTATGTATGTATGTATGTATGTATGTATGAAAGAGAGAGACAGAAAAGTATTATACTGTAAATTATTAAATATTAATTAAGTTAATGTAGTTAATGTAGATTAATGTATAGGAGAGAAAAAGAGAGAGAGAGAGAGAAAAAGATAAAGAGATTACTTAAATATTATTTCTAAATGATGTCTCACGCACACATTCACACAGGCTTTTTAATAAAATTTATTTAATTATTAGAAAGAAAGAAAGAAAGAAAGAAAGAAAGAAAGAAAGAAAGAAAGAAAGAAAGAAAGAAAGAAAGAGTAAGAGAGAGAGAGAGAGAGAGAGAGAGAGAGAAAGAGAGAGAGAAAGAGAAAGTGTGAGTACTCACCTCATTGCGCTGTTGTAACCTCTTGTTCAACTCGTAGAGCCTGTAGTCCGGTTGTCCGAAGTACGGAGTATGCCTCCTGGGGACAGGCAACGATCTGTCAGATCAGACCGATCGGTCATGTTAGGTGTGCTGTGTACAATGTGTTCCTTGTGTGAGTCGTGTGTCGCGTGAAACACGAAATAGCGAGTTTCAAATTGGCGCGAAATTTAAACGAAGTAAAGAAAGATCGCCGAAGGCTTACAAAATTGATTTTCCAAACTTCTCATTACGGCGATCTCTCCTTTTCTTTTCTTTTTTTCTATTTTTTATATATTTATTTTCTTTTTCATTTCAAAGAACAATTTTAAATCGAGATCAAAAAATAAATAATTACTAATTTTTATCATGGATCTACGATTTATTATTATTATTATAATTATTTTAATTTTTTTTTGAGGAGAAACTTCTTGTTTTCCTTTCTTACTTTCTTTTTTTTTACGTTCTTTCATGGACAATACACGACCGACACACATGTGTACACATACATTTTTATAAATTAATAAACACATTGAAACATTTGAATGAAGTAAAATGATGGAACTAACTATTTGTTCGT
>OU964967.1:1510650-1525650 GCA_918808275.2 Dolichovespula sylvestris
ATCTCAGATCTAATCTTTGAATCTAAATCTTGGACTAGAAATCTTCTTTTTCGTCTTCCATAATTTTATGAAGATTAGAAAGATAAAAAAAAAGAAAAGAAGAAAATAAAAAAATGGGTCAACTCTCATAATTTTTCTATTGTCGTGTAAGAAAAGACGATTGACATTTCAAATGATTTCTTTTTCTTTTCTTCTATTATTGATATCTTCAATAAAATTTATACCAGAGATTAAAGGGTTATTGCAAATGGTAATTATCAATGTGGTACTTGTTCAAAAAATATAAGTAAATAGTAAAGAAAATATATACGCATATTTAATATCAAGATATATATAAAGGATATAATCCTCTCTATTCATTAAAAATCAATTAAAATTGATTGGAAATCATCTATTTCGTTTCCCATAATTTCGTAAAGATAATAAAAAACGAAACAGACAGAAAATGAGTTCACTGTCCCATAATCTTTTTATTCTCGTATAAGAAAAGATAATTACTATTTAAAATTATTATTGTTTTATTTTTTTTTATTTGACGTCTTCAATAACATTTATTATAATTTATACGAAAGATTAAAAAGTCATTCCAAACGGTAATTATCAACACAGTACTTATTCAAAACCTATAAGTACTTTGTAAAGAAAGTATGTGTGTGTCTATAAAGGGGGTAATTTTCCCCTTTTTCAATTAAAATTGATTACTTGAGAATTACCGTCATAGATAGACTATGAAATCTTCTTTTTGATCTCACATAATCTCGTGAAGATCGCAAGAAAAAAGAAAGGAAAGAAAAAAAAATATAAAAATAGATCTACTATCACGTAATTTTTCTTCTCTCGTATGAAAAAAGAATACCGTTTTATTTCTTTTTTTTTTTTTTGAGATCGATCACTTTAAGAAGAACTTGGCCTTACTCGTCTCTAGAGAATCAACGACGTCTACTTACACGCTCTAACAGATAAAGACACACCCGCATACTTAGAGAAATACGCGATATACATATACACCGTATACGTGCGTTTTATGTGAACACGTGTGCATGTCGTAAGGGTGAATTCAGTAAGGGTGGATCGAGTTTAAGGGTTGCAAGGGTAACCCAGTGTTGTGCATGCTTGATGTAGGGGCTAGTGAAAGCGAGACGGACAAATTTTCGGCGAAGGAACACGATCGTCGAGAGAAAACACGGTCTAACGTGTCTACGATTTGTTCCGGCAATTTAACATACAAAATTTCCACGAGGAAACGCTTAAAGAACCGAAACAAATTCGTAGAAGCTAAAGAGAGTTTATCTTATTATCTCTCTCTCTCTCTCTCTCTCTCTCTCTCTCTCTCTCTCTCTCTCTCTCTCTCTCTCTCTCTCTTTTTATTTTTATTTTTCTAAAAAGGAAAATTCGAAAGGAAAAGAGAAGAACAAAAAAAAAGAATGCATTCCTAAAAAAAAGAAAACAAAAAAAGAATAACATTCTTTTTCGATATTATTACAATATCGCATGTAAGTATTTTTATACATTTGTATGTGTAAATACGCGTTTTCGTAAGTATCTGTGTAGATATTTACGATAAAATAAGATCGCGTTAATTTCCTCGACGACAACGTAATTTCACGTGAGGCACGTCCAACGTAGCGATAAACTTGGCGTGCGCGCGTGCACTCACCAGTTCTCTCATTCAAGATGTGCCACACGGTCGAACTAATTAATTCGTGGCACGGCCCGGTCAGGCCGCGCGCGCGCGCGTTCTACAATTTTCTCTCTTAATACAATCCATGATCGCGAAAGATCGTTCTCCCGATACGAAAGTGATCCCGGGAAGAAAACAACTTTTACTCTCTCTCCTCGTCTACGTTAACCGATATGGTAATCGTATACGTGGCTCTACCGAATACGTTGGCTTCGTAAATATTTTTTAAGAAACAAGTGTGAGAGAGGAAAAGAGGAAGAGAAAAAGTGTGTGTGTGTGTGTGTGTGTGTGTGAGAGAGAGAGAGAGAGAGAGAGAGAGAGAGAGAATTCTCGTGTTTCGCATGCAAAATATTTCACGATAATTACGATGAATCTTTAAACCGCAAGACACCAAAGCAAGTGACGTGATAAATTGGATTAATAAAGATCATGAGAGATTACATTTCCGCTCGTAAACACGGTAAGTGCCGAATTGATTTTGTACAAATCTGTATATATATAGATTTGTATACATAAATTAATCTAATATATATATATATATATATATATATATATATATATATATATATTAATCTATTTGGTTGGCAATTAAGTGATTGCGGATTTTATCGATAGATTCTCATTTAAAATTCGCAATCACTTAGTTGTCAAACCAATAGTAACATTTGTAATTTTTTCTAGATTAAATAAATAGAGAAGAATTTATTGTTATTTTATTATTATAACATTAAACTTTACTTGTACGTATTAGTAAATACACTTATGACTCTTCGAAAAGTCACGAAAAAAATTATAAAAACGTTTTAAATTGTTATCACAAAATGAAGTTTCAATCGTAAACGAATCCTAATTAAATCGTTCAAAGTGTTAAAAGCGAAAAGAAAAAAAAAAGAAAATTTATGCCGATTTAAAGTAATATAGGCCGATACTTAACGAAAATCAATCCAAAAATCTACTCGATCTTTAAAGTAAAAGAACTAATAAACAAGTATTACTACAAGTTGTATAGAAAATCCAGATCACGTTGTATCAACGTAAGCAGTAAGAGAGCCTTTAGTAAGGAAGTTGGCGAAGAGAATCCGCGGGATTTGCAAACAGGTCGCCGTGGGTGGGTTCGGCTGTTATTAAGCCAAGGGGGTTAATGGCTTTAGTTCGCGCAGCTAATGGGCGACGCGTCGCGGCGCATGCCATGCCATGCGGAGCGCACCATTCGAATCAGCTGACCGGCCAGCTGGCTCAAAAGGAAATATCGTCTCTTACGCGAACCATAGTTCTGTTGTGGGTCTTCGTTTTCCATCCAGCATCTTTTCTTTTCTTTTCTTCTCTTCACTTCTCTTCGCTTCTCTTTTCTTCTTTCTTCTCCGTCTCTCTTTCTCTCTTGGATTGAGTTAACGTTAAGGGCGAGCACGTCGAAGAGGGTGGCAATAGAAAGAACCCTCTTGGTACTAGTGGGTAGTAGCGGTAGAAGAGGTGGAGGGTGGCGAGAGGGTGTTATTAGGGGCTGCTCATGGGGTGGCAGAGCACGATCAATGCCAGGGAGTCATGTTAGTCTCTCTCTCTTTCTCCCCCCCCCTCTCTTACGCTCTCTTCATTTCCCTTACCCACGAGACTACGTCTTTATATAACCAACACGCACACACGTAAAACATATAATAGCACCAATGTATCGCCGATAGAACGGAGAGCCACGAAGAGACGGCATTGGAACGAGAAGGACAACGCTAGAAGCACGTGCACAGATTGTGATTTTCCGAATACAAGTTCGATGAAGAAAGAAAGGACAGATAGACGGGCACGTTCTTGTTCTTTAAAGATAATTCGAGATACATTATATTGTCGGATAAGGTAATTCTCTGTTTTACCGACTACTACTATCGTTTCTTCTTGGAAAGAAAGAGAAATTTTTTTTTTAAAGAGAAAACACCGGGTCACATTCTAGTCGTCTTCGTCCTCGTCGTCTTTGTCGTCGTTGTCATTTTGCATACACCGACGGTCTATAAGATGGCGTCGGAGTTCCAAGGCAACGCGTAATCCGCATTTACAAGAAGATCTCGTAAGACGAGAGACAAGACATATAACCCTGTGTATCACGATTATCAGGGTGTTAGGGACAAATTAGCATAAGGGATGTCAACGTTACCAAACCTCGAGTAATTCGTCTTACGCGTGATCGAAACTAGTAGATATCGTGATGAAGAAAAGTGAAAACTGTAGTCTCTTGTACCGCGATATCTTATCTATGAGAGAAAGAGAGAAAGAGAAAGACAGAGTGAGAGAGATAGAGAGAGAGAGAGAGAGAGAGAGAGAGAGAGAGAGAGAGAGAGAGAGAGAGAGAGAGAGAGAATGTACATAAGAGTAAGAAAGAGAAAAAGAGAGTAAGAGTAACATCGTTTGCGTGGAATCTAAATTTAGATGATGATTACGATCATGAATCTTTTCGTAACAGAGGAAAACATTAAACGAAATCGAACGCGATTTGCAGCAGTAAGTAAAAGCTTACGTGTTCAGTGTAACGTTTACTTCGGGAAGAGGAAAGTGGTTTCTCGCGATGCTCGAAGTCACGGAGAAAAGTATCAACTGACTTGTCGGACTCGCCCATAAAAGAGCGATAATCGTGGTGTGTGTGGCTGTGTGTGTTTATATGTACGTGCATA
Organism: Dolichovespula sylvestris; assembly: GCA_918808275.2. NCBI lineage: Eukaryota > Metazoa > Arthropoda > Insecta > Hymenoptera > Vespidae > Dolichovespula > Dolichovespula sylvestris. The sequence goes on from OU964967.1 coordinate 1,514,986, forward strand.
GAAATCACACGCGCGTACGCTTGCGCATACACATAGAGACAGACACAAAGACAAATGTGTACACTTTCGTACACTTGCAGCTCGTTCTCTTAAACTCGGGCAGTGGCCATTGCTGGAAAAGTGAACGGTGAGGCTCACTATGACGAAATCCTGGCGCTAGACGAGCTACCATTAGGGACCGGAGGTCCTTTACAGTGGCGAACTTACGATCTCACTTTTGCTTCGTGAACGTAAGAACGTGTAGTACACGGTGGTTTTATATTCCCTTCTTGGACTTTCAATCGAGTTTAACTACTCTCTCTCTCTCTCTCTCTCTCTCTCTCTCTCTCTCTCTCTCTCTCTCTCTCTCCCCTCCCTCTCTCTCTACTCACTCGATCTCTCGGTACGTTACGACAAAACTACGAAGCAAAACTGAATGAAAGAGGACAGTGACTTCTCACGTTCTCTCTAACCGTATACTCTGTTCTAAAATGGCTGATCGGGATTCCGTAGGATCACGAAGTGGTAATGCCGAACTGTTGCGTTACCACTTCGCGAAAGTTCATACCCGTCAATATGCGTTGGAGTTCTCGTTAATGATTAAAAAAAGAAAAAGAAGAAGAAAAAGACAAAGTATAAAAGAAACGATTTGCGGAATCCTCTTGATAGTCAATAGGCATATCTCAATGTCCGATGACTTTTCCAACTTGTTTACGCAACCCGAAGTAAATAATAAACGTAAAAAATTTAACGAACGTAGTAGTTTTACGCACAATATTACTCGATTATATCTGATGATGGCTTTCGAACCTGAACCGATGGTCGATTCTATGAATAATTAAGAAGGCCAAGATACAAAAACCGTAGTGATTTACCGCATAAATTTTTACCACCGATCGATAGATCAATCGATTTCAAATCAGAGAATGAAATTATTAATGAAACGGAGCGAGACGATAACGACATGGACTGTGTTTACCCGTCGAGATACGAATAACTGCGACTTTGGTCGAGCGCATCGACACGAATCGAATGATTAAAAGAGAGAAAGAGAAAGATGATTGAGAGAGAGAGAGAGAGAGAGAGAGAGAGAGAGAGAGAAAGTAAGAAGAAAAAAGTGGACTTTGCGATCCGTCCGGTTACCGCTCGCACTGTCCTGACCTCTGCCCTCTGCGAACTGAGGGCTATCAATTAGCGGCACGAGAGCACCCTTCCAATGAGATCACGAAAGACGTGCCACAAAATCGGTATAGGAAGAGATATAAAGGTTGTTTTTCAAGCGAAAAATAACTGAACACTATGATAGAGTGAAAGTTTTCAACCCTTTTTAAGTAGTACGAAGATGTATTTACGTGATTCCTTTGGCCAGTTTACTGTGATGAGAAATTGTATTCGTACGTATCGATCATTAATGATACCTATTACCCGTTAATATACATCTGATTTTTATATTTTAACCAACATTCGATTATTTCCTAATCTTTCTAAGTTCCATAAACGTTTCCAAATTTAATTTTATTATACCATTATGAAATATTTACTGCTCGATGTGTTAAAAAAGTTGAAAAAATCACAGACTAGAGATCTTTCGATTTGACGGATATACGCGTAAGGTGTACGCGTACGTACATTTACATGGCATACGATGTAACAACCTTTGACACGAGTTGTCCGACGAGTAGAAGGAAGACGGACAGTCGGACAGGTTGTTTCTGATATGTTTCAGGATCGAATCCCTTGGTGTATGCGCTAGCTATAGTCCAATGCATGCAATATACATTTATTTACGTATATGCATGTAATATACCCAAGGGTAACCAAAATGTCGGTTCATAGTCTTATTAAAAGCGAGAATTACATTCTAATATCTCTTAGAGATCTGGTTGCAGCATTTGGAGTTCGCATTGGAATTCGCATTTAAAAGGAACGCGGTAAAACGTCAAAGAGGTTGGACTGAAAGGTTCTTTAAGAAGATTCCTGATGCGTAAGGACGTGGTAACAACTAAAACGTCACACAACGGTGACACATCTGTTTGTACTAAATTGCCGTGGGATTATCGAGCTCGAAGATGTTACACGAGCTCGAGAAAAGAACCGGTTCTCGTCGTAGACCGACAACGAGAATGACAAAAAGAAATCTCGCGGGTCCAGCAACAGTAACAGCAGCAGCAGCAGCAGCAGCAGCAGCAGCAGCAGCAGCAGCAGCAGCAGCAGCAGAAGGAACAGCACCAGTAGCAGCAGCAGTAGTAGCGTCAACAGCAACGACAGCAACGATAGCAGCAGCATCGGAACGTCTATACGACGTTCCAAGTCGCATTGCTTACCTCCTTACCCGTTGTTCTATCTCTAGCAATCGTTTCTCTATTTCGTCGAAGAAATCGCGCCTCTTGAAACATTCACAACATTTAATACTACTTTTTCTTTTTCTTCTTTTTTCTTACTTCCGAGAAATTTCTGAACCCAATACAGAGTTCTTCTTTCAGATCTTACGTTTAACAACATTTTTTAAATGCAAAAAAAAGAAATATTCATCGAGAACTATACCAAAGAAAATTATTTGCCGGGAGATATTCGTTACATAGAAAGATCGATATGTTTGGGAAATAATTCATGTCTAAGACATCGTGAGAAATCATGTGAATTCCAAGGAGAGAAGGATAAACGTGTAAACCGAATCGACATTAGATCGTTACTCGAGTCGTAGACGAAATACGCTATTATTGCCCCAGCCGTTAGCACTGTTTACACGGAAATGACGGGGCGATAAATTTCAACTGTCACGGTCCTATCGTTATCCACTGTTGCCTCGAATCTGAAAAGCTTATGCGTATGTACGATGCTTTTTCGAAACGAACGGGATATCTGTGATCTACTAATCTACTTCACCTGTACGATAGATATTCTTTAAATCACTTAAAAACGCTCGCAGAGCTTTTTCTGGAGTCTTTGGAGAGGGATAAAAAAAAACTAAAGAAATGAAAAGAAAAAAAAGGAAAAACGTTCGAATACGTACACTATACGAATCGTTGAATAATATCTAAAAATGTTCAGGTACGAATTTCGAAAGGAAGAGTCCGCATATTTCTATCCTTTACTATCTTACAAGGGAAAGCTTTAGAGTAAAAGAGAAGGCGATTCTCGTGGTCTCCGCCTCCAAGAGCAAGCGTGGCTCTCGCGGAGAGAAGCCGCGTGGGAGGCTGCTAATTTATTGCACATTAACGTCACTTGTCTCTGACCACGCGCAAGTAAAGACCGCCGGCCGTGGACCGACTGTGCACGGTCCCGAACGACGTTGAAACGTCGGGACGTTCGCCGACGTTTTGAGACACAGGGAGACGAAATTTCGGACTCTGGGCCAAACCTCTAAAAAGAGGCTATCATCTAATCGATAGCTCCTACATGTTTCCCAGTATATTCCTAAGTATTCCGATCTGGCGCAACAGCACTACCATTAAATAAAATAACTTTTCTGAAAAGTTATCGCCGTTAAATCGTGTAAAAAAAAAAAAAAAGGACAATGTGGGATTGCTTATGCGAAAAAAAAAGAAAGAAAATAAAAGAGAAAAGGAACAAAAAATTATCCGTGATCAGCGTTCGTTCGTTTATTTAATGAACGATTGCCCATTAAATCCTGCTTACTATCCGTAAGAAGTACGTCGCCTAAACGAGAACAGCATGGAAAAAAGGAGCGATTGAACGTAAAGAGAAAATCTCGAGAGTTAGAGAGGTAGAGGGAGTATGTCTCTCCCTCTCCCCCTATCTTTCTCTCACTCCCCCTCTCCCTCTATCTGTCTGTCTGTCTGTCTGTCTGTCTGTCTCTGTGTGTGTGCGCGCGCACGCGAGACGAGCAATGAACAAGACGCGACGAACGAGGAATCCCCGACTTCCTCGCTCGTCCTTAATTGGGTTCACGCCACCGCGTTAATAAATGCGGCCAGGCAAGTACATTCTGCGCATTGTGGAGTCCGGCCACGCGTACCACAGGCCCTTATAAAGGCTCAATCAGCCTGATCCCGATTGAGTCGTTAATTGCCTTAAAGAGGGCAAGGCCTCGTGTGTGTCTCTGTCGCCACCGCTGAAATGCAAAACCGCAATACTACTGACTGACTAGCCGTACTAAGTTCTTATATTTACATAGTTTCCCTTCTTTTGCGCTATTGATCCTCTCTCTCTCCCCCCCTCTCTCTCTCTCTTGATCCATTCATAATGACCATTTCTAATATAGGTACCTAAAAAGAGTAAAGTTAAAAATTCTATATCGGTCTACTCTTACACTCCTTAATTGCTGCTACAAGTTTTCACGTTTAACTTTCAATCGGTTATCCTTTGAGAGTACCTTATAGAAAGAGAAAAGGTCAAGATACTGGACCAAAAGAAAATGGACGATTCGAGATGCAAAGGGTTTCTCCGGGAGAAACCTAAGGGAAACCGAAGACGGTAGCAGAAGTAGAGACGATGCTCGTTGTGATGCTCGAAGCTTCGTTTCATGCATTATGAGAAAGGAAGCACTACATACTCTCTCTCTCTCTCTCCCCTCTCCCTCCCTACCCCCCTCTCTTTCTACCGCCATCATTGCGTTCTCTAGCAACACCGGAGGAGAGCTTCAGGCGCTTCCATAACTTTGTTCTTGCACGAGCTATCCTCCTTCCACTTTCCTTCGTCTTCCCCTCTTCCTCTTCTTCCTCCTCCTCGTTCTCCTTCTACACGTTCCATCGGTATGCACGCAGCTTCTCATCTTTCTCCGGCTCTTTCCCGTTCGATGCATCCTCGAGTGCAGCCTACTCGCTCCTTCGTCGTTTACTGCGATGGCATTAACTCTTCTCTTTTCCTACCCAACCCTCGCAACATTATCAACGCGTCCAACCCTTATATTTCTCCTCCTTCTTCTCGTTCGTTCGTTCCTTCCTTCCTTCCTTCCTTCCTTCCTTCCTTCTTCGGCTCTCATATACCTCTCATTTAGACCCGATGGAAAATTAATGAGGTTCTCGCCTCGACTGCGAGTTGCCCTGAATGTACCACGCAAAACAGATGAAACGAGAATTACAAGGAAAGAGGATATCTTTTGATCTTACCGTACCTTACTCTTGGACCTTAACTTTAAACTCTCGAAATCAGGAGAGAGAGAGAGAGAGAGAGAGAGAGAGAGAGAGAGAGAGAGAATCGAATTCTTTTCAGAGCACTACTTCCTTTCTTCTTTCTTTCGGAAAACGATCGAGTAACGATGGAACGATCCCTTCGACTAATGGCTTCTTCCTCAAAAGTTCAACGTTCACGAGAACGTATAGAAAGGCTGTAAGCCCCGATTATAACCAACACACGCGTGTTCCTCTTTAGTCTCAATGATAAGCGAGATAAAATAAACGAAATTTTTCTCTTTCTCTTTTTTTTTTTTTTTAGTAGAAGAAAAAGGGAAAAAAGTAGAACTAGAAGCAGTAGCAGAAGAAGAAAAAGGAGAAGAAAAAAAAGAAGAAGAAGAACGTGCGACCTGGATAGTTATCGCGGCTAGAACGGGAAATATGTTTTGCCAAACTTTCGACAAATATTAAGTCAGTCGTGAATCCTTTCTAAACGAGAACGAATGTCTTGCTTTGAGAGACATAATGCGAGAGAATTTCGGGCTAACAACATATCATGCTAAGTTGCGTAAGCCACGAACAGAAAGACACAGAGAGTAACAGATAAAGAGAGAAAGAGAAAGAGAGAGAGAGAGAGAAGTGAAATGTGGGTGCGTATATATGTACATATGTATAAATGTGTGTGTGTGTGTGTGTGTGTGTGTGTGTGTGGGCGCGCGCGCGCGCGCAAGAGAGAGAAGGAGAGATTCTCTCTCAGACTGTTGCTGTTCGCGTTGCACGCACGTGCGAAGACGAAATTAGCCAAGACTCTTCTCTCTCTCTCTCTCTCTCTCTCTCTCTCTCTCTCTCTCTCTCTCTCTCTCTCTCCCCTCTCACTCTCATTCTCTCATCCAGTCTTCCTAATTCATCCTTCCTAACTTCCCAACGATTTCCCAACGTGATTCCAGCGGCTGATGGAAAGAAATAGGGAGAGAGAGAGAGAGAGAGAGAGAGAGAGAGAGAGAGAGAGAGAGAGAGAGAGGAGTTAACGTCTTTTCCCGGCCCAGTTGCCCCAAAAAGTCCCGATGAGCGGGTGTAAACAGCGTGCATGGCGCAGTAGCCAAGTTTAGAAACGAACGTTTTGTCCACGTGGCCCACCACCGTAGAGCAGCCTCGCGCGCTGCTATCAATCGCCTGCCGGAAGTTCCGGAGATGGAAGCGCCTTCGTTTCGTACGTTATTTGGTTAGATAGATAGATAGATAGATAGAGAGAGAGAGAGAGAGAGAGAGGTAGAGAAAGACTGAATGAGAAAAAATAGAACAAAAAATAAAGCAGAGCAAAGGAAAAAACAACGATAGAGAGAGAGAGAAAGAGAGAGAGAGAGAGAGAGAGAGAGAGAGAGAGAGAGAGAGAGAGAGAGAGATAAAATAACTTTGTGACTATTAAACAAATGGAAAATAATAACAATAATAATAATAATAATAGTTATAATATATCATAACAATCAGTATAAACAAATGAGTCGTCAAGCAGATAAAATTAAGTTAAATAAATAATAATCAATAATAAAATAGGAATTATAGGTAAGATATACTCGAAAATTCAAAGAAATCACCCGTAGCTCAAGCGATAAAGTACTCATTGAGCTCGAACTCGTTTTTTCGGTGGTCTCCTCGTGCCGACCTCACCATCGATTAATTCAGTTTGGAATCCTTCCTTTTTCTTCTTTTCCTCTTTTTTCCCTTCCTTTTTTTCGCGGGCGAACTATTCCGACGAATTTACATGATTTTTGCTGTTTATGCATTCAAATATCGACTCTCTCTCTCTCTCTCTCTCTCTCTCTCTCTCTCTCTCTCCTCTTCTCTTCTCTTCTCTCTCCATCTTTATCAATCTTTCGAGGAAGACGCTAAATTTATCGATGAACCAAGTTGTTTAAAGCGCCAAGACAATCGGAGAATATATAATGGAAATTGGTATTGATAGTGTATTTATATTTCAGGTACCCTTCGGGCTATCAGCGATCGTTTGGATGGTTCACCGCAGTAGTATACTTTGACGATAATCAGACACAACATGCTCCTTTATCTACCGTTATCGTTATAGAGTGATTTTGACACTTCACCAAGCCGCTCGTTCCTCCGAGAATAATATCGGATTCGTTACAATCCAAAGTTAACGTGCGAATAATTCTTTCTTTTCTTTTATTTTTTTTTCATTTATATTTTTTTCTTTTTGTTTTTTCTTTTTGAAACATTTATACAGAGCAAATTGGTAATTAATCGGACGACAATACCTAATATTAATATCAAAATATTTTACGTATAATTCGTGAAGTCTGATATTTCATTAAATTGTTTATCTATCGATCGTGTGTTTATCGAATAGAAATTAACAAGACATTTCGGCATTGTTACAATGTTCCAACTGATAGTGACAAAGTAAAACATTAACAAAGATCTAACTGAAATTCACTCATTACACGTCTTGTGCATTTATCTATTAGTTAGCATTTATTTATTAGTCCTCCCATCCCCGCGCCGTTCTAAAAGCTATCATAATTTTTTAAAAGTCTTTGCGAGTATAAAACAAAAGAGAGAAGAAAAAACAGAAAAAAAAAAATTAACGAACGAACGAACAAGAGTCGATAATAATTTCGACGACGACGTGGAGGCAAAGCGGCTAACTCGCTTAACCCCGTGGAAGGTCTCACCAAAGTTCCTACCTCAACGTATGCAGTCTGTTACTTTTTAAATGTTCGACGTAGGACTAACACGTTTCATTTTTCTTTATATACATATATATATATATATATATATATATATATATATATACATGCATACATATATATACATATATTCAAAATACAATAAAATAAAGAGAAAAGTAAGAAAAGGAAATAGTTACTGGGGAGCATCGCCCGAACGAGAATCGTTTTAACGACCTTAACCCTATGCACTATGAGATCAATTTATGCCACTTAACAATTAATTTAAGTTTAATCAAAACAAATCAGTGGATGACGGTTCAATTTAAAAATTACTTTTAGACGTAATATACGTGTATGTCGTATATTAAATTCATAAAAAAAATAAATAACAAATCAAATCAAATCAAACCAAACTAAATCGAATCGAATCAAATCAAAAATCGAAGTCGACAAAGTAAACAAAACTAAGAAAATAATAATAATTAATGTAAGCGGAATTAAAACATATCAATATAACTCGAACAAGGACCATCGCTCTCCGGTTGTATTCATTCACACAGATACGAAAAAGCCGAGAAGAAATTCGAGTGAAAAAAGAAGAACGAGAAGAATCTAGCCGTGGGCGTTTGAAAAGAAGTACGAATGTACGAGTTGTTGGATGATAGGCCGCTCGTTGTGTCGCTGTGGAAGAAAGAAAGAGAAAGAAACAACAAAAACAAAAAGAAAGAAAGAAAGAAAAAACGACAGAAAGAAAGAAAAGAAAAAGAAATAGAAAGGTATGGTAGACAATGAAGATCGACCGGACGTGTGGCGTCCGTGGAGGAGAAGGAAGAAGATTGCAGGATCATACATGGTATCCCCTGCTTCAGATTATCCGCGGGTAGACCGAGGCATGACAAGCGTGGAGAAGCGCGATCCGTTAAGGTGAGACGTGGTGGTGTCTCTTTTACACGCAACCAACGTTTCCTCGACGAGACGAGACAAGACGAAGATGACGACAGGAGCGTCACAATATCGCGCCGCGAGGCACGTGGCAACTTAACCGTTCGTTCGTCTATCCTTCTTACTCCTTAACGAGAAAAGAGGAAGAACGAAAAAGAGAGACAAAGAGAGAACACACACACACACAGAGAGAGAGAGAGAGAGAGAGAGAGAGAGAGAGAGAGAGAGAGAGAGAGAGAGAGAGAGAGCGGAAAGTATTACATTCTCCTGAGACAGCGTATGAAGTGCGTAACCGAGAAAAGAAGATAAAGATCCTACGTCGAGGACTACGTTAAGCTAACTCGCCAAAGTCCAGAAGCTTGATAAGCGAAGCCAGTCTTCTTCTATCTCTTTCTCTTTCTTCCCCTTCCTCTCTCTGTCCCCCTCCCCTCCCCACTCTCTCTCTCTTTGTCTTTCACTTTCTATCTTTTGCTTTTATAACGCGTATCATAAAGCCGCACGTTGTTGAAACACCTGTTAACTTCGCGTTGCTTGATATCTTAGGGGAGGATGAATAATTTCACTTGGCTGCTACGGAATTCCAAGGATGCAAAACTCGTATTACAAAATCGATTATGAGCGACCAAGCTGATGGGAGGTGAGAGAGGAGAGGGGATGGGTAAGCTAAGAGTGACAAGAATAAGAGAGAAATGAACGCTTGAAAGGTGACAAGCGATGAAGATAAAACGATCGAGACACATCTCGGTAGATCGGGTTTGATATATCTAGACATCTTTAAGAGGAAGCATCTAATACTATATGCGGTTTTTTCCAAGATTTTTCGTTGGCTTTTTCTTCTTTTTCCTTTCCTTCTTTCCCCCCCTTTTACCCTCTATTTCGCGAACGGTCAGGACAGGTTTCCATGTTTGAAATAAGTTTTCCGTAGCACGTTCACATTCCTTGTCCCAATGCTACTAAAAGAGTGAGTAAGATGTGACGGCTCGATACATCAAATTAATTAGTACTCCATTGAGATTCGTTGCGAATATATCGCTATGATCTTTTCGTACGAAAGTAAGAAAAGAAATAGTAAAAGATATAGAAAAAGAAAGAGAAAAAAAATAAGCCCCTCGAATGAAAAGTGAAAATACTTCAGACGACAAAAGATTTATTTTAATCGAATTTCGTTCATCATCTATCAAAAGAAAATGAAGACTATCGATAAAATTCAAAATTAATCGTCTACTAGGTTATTGAAATAAATGAAATTTTATATATATATATATATATATATATATATATATATATATATATACACATATGAAGATAAAAAATAGTAAGACAAAAAGAAAAAAGAAAATTATGAATCCGATCGGTTCTCTCTTTCGAGAGGTTTAACTTATCCTTTCTTGTATTCGTGAAACTTAACAAAAATTTTCGAATTTATGTGCGTCTCTTTCCGGTAGATTCGTAGTGGACTTGCCTCGAAATCACAGATAGGCGAGTTATGATTTAGTGAAGGAATAATCGCTCGGTACAGCCGAGCAAATCCAAAAATAATCGAGGCGCGTACGCGCACTTGTATGTCGGTGCGAACCCACCAATCCAGGTTGAACCTGCCTAAACAGCTCGCGAACACGAGCGTCCACATCCATCTAGATAGCTCTCTCTCTCTCTCTCTCTCTCTCTCTCTCTCTCTCTCTCTCTCTCTCTCTCTCTCTCACACGTACTCCTACGAATCGTTTTGTTCTTTTATAGATACGTATGTACATATATACATACATACATACGCACGTATCTATGTATGTATGTATGTATACACGACATACATACAACTCATGATGGTCTGACGGTGATAAATGCTTGGAAATTTTACAACGACCGCAATAAGTGACCGCCGCGAGAAACACTTTCACATTCTCTTGTCCGCTGCTGAAACGGGTCCTCTGGTATTTGATCGCGAATACTGACAAGATTATTATTTTTTTTTTCTTTTTCTCCCT
>OU964967.1:1530650-1571123 GCA_918808275.2 Dolichovespula sylvestris
TCCACGAGAGAAACTCTACGAGCTCGAATAATTGATCGTCGTTTCAAGTCCGAGAGGCTATTTGTTTCTACGAATTTACGGTCACCGAGGTGCGACGTTAGCACCAGCACCAGCACCAGCACCAGCATCAGCAACGACACCAACACCAGCACCAGCAGCTGCAGCACCAGCATCAGAAGCAGAAGCAGCAACAGCATCGGAAGCAGAAGCATAAGCAGCAACGAGGACTATGAAGACTACGAAGGCAGAAGTAGAGAAGATTCTGCGGTTCGGTCGGAGTCGGTATAAGTTTAAATCGAGAATGGCGGGCCAGGAGGCCGTCATGCGGGAGGCGCGATGGTATTTTTATCGGTCTAAATATAGGTAAACCTCCTATACGGAACGCCATACCAGTGCTCCTGCTTCTGGGGTACAACACAACTACGTTTAGTAGACACGTATGTAACTGTGTACATAGTTTTGATCTATGTGAGTATCTCTCTGTGTGTCAAAGAAGGAAAAAGATCTTTGAGAAGAGAGAAAGAGACGATAAAATATATGTAGCTAGGTATCTTTGATAGGTGGGTTGGGTGGGATGAGGGGTGGGGAGGGAAGAAAGAGGACAGAGAGACGAAAAGGGGAGCTCTAACTTTATATACCTCTATCATAGGGTGTTCTGCTACCAGAAAATAGAAATTCAGAAGGGAAATTAAACGAGTGACATAAATTTGAACTCCAGTAACGTCTCGTTCTCCATTTTAAGACTTTTACTGGTATATATCCGATCTCATCGCTTAAAATCCATTTGCTATGACTAACGTAGTCAAGAAACATTTATACCCATAATAAGTAAAAAACATTTATATTCATAATAGAGAGAGAGAGAGAGAGAGAGAGAGAGAGAGAGAGAACCGGAATAGATCCCACGTTTCGTAGGACTTTCACGTGGAACTTTTCATCGATGACTGGTGTTACTTTATCGTCGTAGTAAAAGTGTCGCGTAAATGCGTTTACTGGCAACGCAACATTATTCAGATAAAACGCGTTACCGAATTAAAATAAATTGATATACGTAAGAATGCTTATGATAATAACGTTTTAACATATTTGACGATTCCATGACGTACAAATATGTATGAAACACAAACTAGGAAATAAATACGCCGAAATATTTCGCAATTTTTCTAATCACTCTACTTTATTAAATCAACGTTAATTCTAACAACATGACATAGTTTAAAAAACATTTCAAAGTCCAAATAAACAAGTATCATTCGTCAATAGTTGAGGTGATAAAACAGTGCTAGAAACAGAGAGAGAGAGAGAGAGAGAGAGTGAGAGAGAGAGAGAGAGAGAGAGAGAGAGGGAGAGAGAGAGAGGAGGGAGAGGGAGAGGGGAAAGTGTAAACATCGAATATTTTATCGGCGCGTGGCTGGATATCGCGAGCTGCGGGTACGCTGAGCAATTTTTGAGGATAAAGACGTAACCAACTATTAACGGGGCACTACCGTGTAATCCCGATACCAAGGGTGGTATTCCGTGACCGCAGAGAGCCGCCGCACAGGGAAGCTGAAAGAGTGAACTAGAGAGAGAGGGACAGAGAAAGAAGAGAGTGAGAAGAGAAGAGAAGCCAGGAAGCGTAATTTGAATTCGATTCGAGGTCGAATCGTTCTCACATAATCGACTTTCGACCCTTTTCGAGCTTCCTATCGATCTACGAAACTTTCTTCGGATCTTTTAATGAGAAAAAACAAAAAAGAAGAAAAGTAGCAATATCCATTATATTATTATAACGGTCAGTGTGTTTGTATGTCTGCCTGCCTGTATGTATGTATGTATATATGTATGTATGTATGTATATGTATATGTATATATAAATAAATTTCGATATAAATTATAATGTACATATAAGTTTAACTTAACAATAATTCTTAATCTTTTCGAATATTTATTATTCTTCTCTGTCATTATAAATTATAATGTAAGATAAATTTAAGATTATTCGACGTTTAGCATTAGCATGTTACGTGATTAAAAGTTGATTGATACTTTCGGTATCTAAATTAATGCGTTTAGTTCGAGCTCGTAGAAAATTTTAGCTGCATAATTGATAAGAGAATCCGGTGCTGGTTATCCGAGCAGTACAGTGGACCTTCGTGGATTGAGCCAATAAAAAATATGACGCATACCTATTTAATATAGCGGATAAGATTAATAACGACGGTTACCTTTTATTTCCCTAATTATTCGACAATCCGGCAATATTATTTAAAAGTTTCCAGAAATTAAAAATCATTAAAGGCTCTTCAATCAAAATTGATCCTAATCGATGGGATTTTACCTTTAATATACACGAATTAGTATTTTCATACCATGAAAAAGAAAGAGATAGATAGATAGATAGATAGATAGATAGATAGAGAGAGAGAGAGAGAGAGAGAGAGAGAAGATCACATTTTTTGAATTGACTAAACAAAAATCTAATCATGTGATAAACATAATTACAAATATATGATAAACAATTATTATTTTCTATACATACATACATAGATATGCGTGTATAATCCTGAACAGATTTGAGAAAAGAAATTTTCATAATTATAGGCAAAAGTTATCATAAAAAGTCGATAAATAATATTATTCCTGAGTTTCGAAAAAAGAAAAGAAAAAGAAGAAGAAGAAGAAAAGAAAGAAAATGAGGAAAAAATAAAATTTTAAAGATACGAAATATATCGTAGAAACGCGAGAGAAAATGATATAACAGTTTCAGAAAATCGCGTACGTTGGTACACTCTTGTTTCACCTTAACCTTTGTATGTCTGATGACATTGTAAAACGTATCCCAACACAGATCGACAATGAAAAAAGCGAGCGAACGAGAGAGAGATAGAGAGAGAAAGAGAGAGAGAGAGAGAGAGAGTGAGAGAGAGAGAAAGTGACGTAGAAAATAACATCAGGTGTTTCCCAGATCGTGACAGAGCTCGTAGTATCGTGAGATCAGGGGTTAATCGGTTGACAAAAGGTTATGTCACTACTCCTCCTACCGCTACTTGTGCTACGTGCGTGTTACGTGCGCGTACGAACGTGCGCCAGAAGAGACGAGGACGCGTTCCTTGGCTGGCCATAGAAATAGAGAGAGAAAGAGAGAGAGAGAGAGAGAGAGAGAGAGATTAGAATTTTAGTAGCAACTTTATCTACGATGCAATCATGACAATCTAAATACGTTAATATTACTCAAAGTTCTACATCGAATATGACTCAATATATTGTCCCGAGTATGTAAACCAAAAAAAAAAAGAAGAAAAGATGAGTAAAAAATATAAAAGAAAAGGAAAGCGATCTAACGATTGAATCTTCTTTAGAAAACGTTCAAGGACATCTTTTCACTTCACTTCTTAGAATCTTCGTTTTCAGGAACATCGAGTAAGAAAGATAATGATCGTTTCTTTCGTGCTAACGTTTCTATATATTATTTAGAAAATTACAACAGGTAAAAATCAGTTTCCATAGAACGTATGGGGTACCGAGAAATACATTTGAGGGTTATTAATAAGTATTACATTGACGTGGTTTGGACAAAGATGAAAAGAAAAAAAAAATAAAGTTAAAATGGCGAAATGTGTGTACTGAGACAACGTTATCATACAGGTGTATTCATTGTACCTAGATTCCTTTTTAACTATGCCTCGTAAAAACTCTTATCGGTGGTCATGGTCATCAATCAAAATCTCCCTTAAAAATATATATACGTTTTTCGAAAGTATAATCTAGATTATATGACAGACTTGTTCTATAAACATATGTATGTATCCATCTATGTATCTTATTTATTTATGTATGTACGTATGTACGTATGTATGTATGTAACCGATCGTATTCTAATTCTCCCATTTGTAATCCCTTTTAAAACGCAATTAGCATAATTAAAAGAAGATACGAAAGGATATCGTCGAGTGAGATCATCAACAATTAACTTTGAAACACGTCGAACGTACGTCGAGCGAATTATTTATGGAAACTTTATTGCAACCGTTACCGAGGATGTGTACGTTCATGCGTCGATCGCAAAAACCAATTGCGTAAACGTCTATAATGCGTCCGATAGAGCACACACTTGAAATCGTACGTCAAAAAGATTTATATCGATTTCCTATTTCTTTTTTTATCGTTTTCTTTTTCTTTCTTCCCCCCCCCCCCATTCTTTGAGAAGAATCATCAAAAGCATACAACAAGTTTCCATGTGATGAAATGTCCATAGTTCGATTATACTAAGATCTCGAAATTATTTTCGCTGATATATTTAAACACTAGTTGTATGTTCAATTCGTCGAAGATGCAAATATAAGAAAAAAAAGAAGGGGAAGGATGGGGAAATGAGGAGGAAGAAGAAAAAAGAATGCGAAGAAGAAGAAGAAGAAACTAGTGAAA
Organism: Dolichovespula sylvestris; assembly: GCA_918808275.2. Taxonomy (NCBI): domain Eukaryota; kingdom Metazoa; phylum Arthropoda; class Insecta; order Hymenoptera; family Vespidae; genus Dolichovespula; species Dolichovespula sylvestris. The sequence continues at coordinate 1,535,058 of OU964967.1, forward strand.
TCGAAGTTATAACGACTTCCAAAAACGAGGTAGCGCTTTTTGGCCTATCATTAAGCTCGTATCCTGGTGCAGTCGTTACCCTTGATATTACATTAATATAATGAATGTAATATCGCGCGGGTACTTTGAAGTTCGGTTCGCAAAATCCTTACGCATATACATACATGCATGCATACATACATACATACATACATACATACATACATACATACATACATACATACATACATACATACATACATACATACATACATACATACATACATACATACATACATACATACATACATACATACATACATACATACATACATACATACATACATACATACATACATACATACATACATACATACATACATACATACATACATACATACATACATACATACATACATACATACATACATACATACATACATACATACATACATACATACATACATACATATATATATGTGTATATATATATATACACACATATACACATTATATACATATATATAGATGGATATATACATAGAAATATATCTCTGAACGTACAAGGATATATAAATGTACATGCACACATTTGTACGTGCAAAGTTGGCGCGAAACTGCGCACAACTTTTGTCGGCGTTGAGAGAACTTCTCTTCCTTCTCCCCCCTCTCTCTCACTCTGTCGCTCGCTCTTTTCCTTTCTCTCTTCGTAGCACACACATACATAGAGAGAAGTAAGGCGTCGTATTAAGGGCGTAGACGCAACGTGAAACTTTCACCCAAGACTCTCTACATCGAAAACGATGTGCTGCTACGTTTGCCCGTGTCGTTACAACGACGAAGGATCATTTTCGATACCCTCATCCCTCCATTTTCTCTTTCTTTTTTTCTTTTGCTCTTTCGCGTACGAGTTTAATCGATTCGAGATCATTCAATCGACCTTCTATACGAAATGATTAAGATACGAAAAATATTTGAATCTTGAACAAATCTTTTACAATACGATTAACCGACGAAGGAATCTAACGAATTACGATTATTCCTTTTACTCATAAATTTTTCATGACGATAAATTCTTTCGACTTTCTTTGAATTTCTATTTTCCCGCGCTTCTTTCTAACTATAAATAATTACTTCGTAAAACTCGATTTCGAAAGATCGATCGTTCGCGTTTCCAGAAAGCATCGAGAAAATGAAAATAAAATAAAATAACAATAATAATAACAATCTGATTATCAAATCCAAACCATTAAGGAAACTTCGAAAGCAAGAAACGCGATGATTGCGAGATCTTGAGTTAGGAATACGCAGCTTTATCGTTCGCGCAAAGTCCTATTTCACTCTATCGTTCTCTTCCTGTCGTCAACTCGCATGTGCATTTACTACGTAGAGAAAAAAGAAAAAGAAGGAAAAAAGAATAAGAAGAAGACAAAAAAGGAGAGAAAAAGAAAATAAGAAAAAAGGAGAGAGAGAGAGATGACTCAAGGAAAGAAGAAGGCGAATGAGGAAATAGAGGGCGTGGGGCGAGGAAAGAAAAAGAAAAAAAAGAAAAAACAACAACAACAACAACAACGATGATTTCAATTACTACGCATGAAAGAAAACCAATGAGTGATACTACTTCACGACCACTATCGCGGAAAATCGAGAGGAATTACGGGAACTTGCTGTCGGAGCAAGGACTGGCACGATTTTATCGAATATCTATAAATATAGAGAGAGGGGGGAGGGGGAGAGAGAGGCAAGGGAGGGGGGAGGAGAGAGAGAGAGAGAGAATACGCGAACCCATTAAATTATAACGTTTACCCGTAATCAGTAGTATTATCGTCCCTCCGATTACGCGTGCAGGCAGGCAAATAACGTCGCGCCCCGTCATCGAGTTTCCGGCTGCTTTGCGGTCGAAGATAATGAATCGGGTTGTTGAAAAGAAAGCAAAACGAAGGAAACGTATCGCACAGGCATTGGTCGAACTAGTTAGTAATTCTCATCTTACTAGAATCTTAACGTGTTTCGAAGTGTGTAAGTGTATCTATATCTATAGGTATTATATGTATAGGTTATATATTTACATTTAAATTTCTAAATAAACTCACCATCGATCGTATCTAACTGGAGTTATTAAATAATGAAGAGATTTAGTACGTATGTTTATACTGATCGGTTATTACTTTAATCGATTAGTATGAAACCGAATGAACCAACCTGAATCAAAGGATCTTTCAAGCGACCTCATGTCTTGAATGATTCTCACATTTGAAAATCAGGTAGATTGCCGCAATAGGCCAAATATGGATATACGTGTTACGTAGAATATTTCTTAACTTTCTCGAACTAGTACGTTTCTGTTTGCGTTACCTAGAAATCTCTTTTTATCTTTTTTCTATCTTTCTTTCCTTCTTTCTTTCTTGTCTTTCTTTTTCGTCTTTCTATTTTTGTCTTTTTTTAATCCTACGATTAGAAGGATAGGTTTTTTGTTCTGTTCCTTTATTGGAGGAGAAGGATTATTTGGTATCCTTGTAAATCCAGGGAGAAGGGAATCTGAAGCTCAACGATTTAAAAGAAGTCAGGGAGAGAGAAATGCTCGGCCTTGGTCGGAACGCGGTACGCACGAGCTCACCCACCCAACCAAGGAAGATCATTCATTCTAACTGAGGTGGATGCGCTGGGAAAGATTAAGGAAGATCCGAAGGGCTGATCGAGGTATTCCAAGGAAAAAAGATAACACAAGATTTAGTGGATCGATCAGGAAAGTTGGAACTTCTAACGTGAGAAGGAAAGATAGAAACAAAAAAAGAAGGAGGAAACAAAAAGAAAAGAAAGGAAAGGAAAAAAGCAAGGAAAACAAAACTTTGAAGTTGCGTGCGTTTTATCTGAATAAAGAGAAAGATAAGGATTTACCTTTACAGGTTGGAAAAGAATATTAACTTTTATCGGTCATACGTCATCCGTGACGTGTGACATTGACAAGTTATATATAAAACGTCAGTGTTAGATAAAAATTAATCGATGAATAAATGAAGGGAAAGATATAAAAGATAACAAAACATCAAGAATGGCATGGATCATCAGTTTAAAAGAGAGAGGAAAACAATACGTACATACATACATACATATTATATATATATATATATATATATATATATATATATATATATATATATATATATCGGAAAATGTTCATGGAAATGTTAAACGAAAATAGAAAAAGGTTGAAAAAAGGCAAATATGTCGTATATTCTACTAACAAAACTGGTCAAGACATTAAAGTTAGTTACGAGAGATCCACGTGGTTTCCGGAAGGGCATCGATGCTTGTCCAGAAAGAGAGAGAGAGAGAGAGAGAGAGAGAGAGAGAGAGAGAGAGAGAGAGAGAGAGCGGGGGGGACAAAGAGAAAGACTCCTGAGAGCAGTGGCAGGGGCGCAGGACGACGAACTCTCGACGGTCGCATCGTCTCGGCGCATCGACGGCGCATCGCGACGCGCCGACTCCACTCTTCTCTCTTCTTCGTTCAGCACGACCTCGACGAGTCGCGACTGCGCCGTTATAACTGCGGCTTGCGGTCGGAAACACGTGGGAACCTGCGGGAGAGAAGTCCTCCCCTATCCCTCACAACCCTCCTCTCTCCACTCTTCTCTCTCTTTCTCTCTTTCCCCTCTCTCTTTCTCTCTATGTTCTCTCGAGCTACGTCGCGTCCCGTGAGAATCCATAGCCCCGACATAGCAAGGAACATAAAGAAGATCCCTCCGTCGAGGCCACCGATAAATACCTTCCGTGTTCCATCACAGTAGGGAAGGAATTTCCCGCGAAAATTCAAACCTCTTTCTACCCACAGGTGGCGTTAAAGTTGACAAGAACACAAACTTTATGATATGAGTGAAACGATGTATGATTTTTCTTTTCTACACTAATACGTTTACTATCCTTTGATACGTGTAAATATTATAAAATTCACCAAAGCGTATGTCAAACTCGCACTTAAATTAATAATCGAAAGATCGGATATTCCAGTTACAAATAACTGAATAAAAATCTTTCGAAGTCATATATGAACTTATTGAGATAACGGACGTGTTAAATCTCAGAGATCTCATACTTCCATCACAGAAGAGAAGGAATTTCCCGCGAACATTCAAATATCCTTCAACCTACAGGTGGCTTAAGATTGGCAAGAATAAAAACTTTGTGACATGGGTTGTACGACATACAATTTTTCTTTCTAACGCTGACATGTTCACTATTCTCTAATACATGTAAGTACATATAATATTATAACATTCACCAAGACATATGACAAACTCGTATCTAAATTAAAATTGAAAGATCGATATATGAGCTATATGAGCTCGTTAAATAACGAACGTGTTAACGTTCCATCACAGTAGGGAAGGAATTTTCCGTGAAAATTTCAACGATCTTCTATCTACAGATGCCGTTCGCGTTGAGAAGGACACAAATTTTATGACATGGATGGAATAATTACGATTTCTCTTTTCTACCGTAACACATTCATCACTGTCCTTTAATATATGTATGTATAACATTTACTAATATATATATCAAATTCGTGTCAAAATTAAAATTGACAGATTGACATAGCAACTATACTGAATAAAAATTTTCCTAGGTCATATATGGGATCGTTGAGACAATGAACGTGTTAACTCTCAAAGGAAATTACAGTACGGAATAAATTTTCCCGCAAAAATTCAAATGTTCTTCTACCTACAGATGGCGATCGCGCTGTCAAGAACACAAATTTTGTGGCATAGGTGGAATAATATATGATTTCATTACCTATTGTAACATATTTATCATTGTCCTTTGATAGATGTCGAACCCGCGTCAAAATTAAAATTAAAAGATTGACATAGCAACTAAAAATAGCCGAATAATAATCTTCCTAGGTCTTACATGAGCTTGTTGAAATAACGAACGTGTTAACCCTCAAAAACCTCATACCCCCATCATAGTAGGGAATGAATTTCCCCTGAAAATTTAAACGTTCTTCTATTTACAGATGACGTTCACGTTGAGGAAAAAAGAAATTTTGTGACATGAGTGGTATAATATATGATTTTTCTTTTCTACTGTAACACATTCATCACTGTCCTTTGATACACGTATGTATAACATTCACAAGACATATGTCAAACTGGTATCTAAATTAAAATTAAAATATCATCATAGTTGAATAGAAAAAGCTGAATAAAAATCTTCCTAGATCGTATATGAGTTCTTTGAGACAATGAACTCTGTTAACTCTTCGGGACCCGGTAATGTTATGGTGTTGTATTCTAACGGAAATGATACATTCTTCGATATGCTGTGTCACGTAGAGAAATGGAAGTCGCATTTTATATGATTTTTAGCCGTCGCTAAATTTACGACCGTTTCCAAATCGTCGTGGTAACGTTTTACGAGCGTCGAAACGTTTCAATCTTATTCCCCGATGTGAAATATTCCGTTAGAATGTTTCGAAGGACAACGTATTCGATGATGATTTTTTCTTATCGTCATTAGTATTAAGTGATCGACGATGATGATCATAAAAATACGTGGGGGAACTCTCGTCAATGAAATTATCATCAGTGATTCTGCTAAAAAATTCCGCGATATATATATATATATATATATATATATATATATATATATATATATCTGTTGAAATATATTCAGGACGAAAAGAGAATTCATCGCCGTTGGTGAGTTTAACGCACCTCGCGCCAGAGGATATTTCCGTACTCGTTGGCGGCGAAGAGCAGATCGGACAAATGTCTGAGACAAGTTCGGACTGTCTGCAAATATGTTGTCTGTAACAACGGTATGTAGAACTGAAAACGATTTCACGGTTTACTCTTCTAAAAGTAAAGAGATAGTCATAGCTTCCGGTCTGAGTATACAAATCGAAGAAAATTAAAAATAATAGTAATTAAAATCTAAGAAATGATTGATCGTTCGTTAGAAAAATTATTATCTTCCAGATATTATTCCAAAGTAAATAGAAACGATTTTCTGCAGTGCAATAATTAATTAGCACGTTCTAGCAATATAATTAATAAATAAAAAAAAAAAGAAAAGAAAAAATAGAAAATGTCTGTTCCACGCGAACACGTCGTAACACGAGATCAAAGATTGAGTGTAACCTTTTGACCGAGAGTCGATATTTCTTACCACGAGTATTAGAATTATAAACGTCGAAGGTAAACGAACGTTACTGAGGCCGATAAAATTATAATGAGAATTGTCATTCTCATCGGAATCGGAATTGTATGATCATACGAAAAAGGTATAACGAAATATTTCGTTTCCACCTCATAATCGAATCTAAACACGATCGAAAAAGTCTATTTTCGGTTAAATTACTTTGGGTGCTAACCTAATCAGATTCAGTTTTCTTTGGAGCGTTCCTTGAAGAAGGAGGAGGAGGAACAGGAGGAGCAGAAGGAGGAGCAGGAGGAGGAGGAGGAGGACTACGACGACGACGAAGAAAAAGAAGGAGAAGAAAAAGAAGGAAAAGACTAAACTTGGATGTCCACAACGAAGTTGGAAGGGAAGAAGGTCGTGCGCAAAGTGCAGAATGAAGATGTAGGTTAGAGCACCCAGCATCCACTCGTGGTACAACTTTGCCGTGACCCCGAGACACGCCGTAGGAATTATTTCTCGGTAGGTGATCACAGCGAGACGCAACACGCGGACCCCGAGACACGCACCTTCTCTTCTCTTCTCTTCTTTTCGTTCTCCGTCCTTTTTCTTCTTTTCTCTCTCCCTCTCTCTCTTTCTTTCTTGGACCACTCGGAACTGGTTTCCAAAATGGTTCGCTCGTCCCACATGCGAATACGTACAGCCAACGACAAAACGTCCTTAACTCGTGCGAGCTGGACGAGTTCTTGAAAAAGTATTGAGATGAAAAAAAAGAAAAGAAACAAACAAAAAATAGCGAGCGAGCGAGCGAGCGAGAGAGGGGGGGGGGGGAAGAGAGAAGTCCTTCTCCAAATTCGTTCAATAGGAGAAAGAGACATAAGAGAATTCTATTTATCTATCTCGCGCAATGATTTCGCGGATAAAAAGAGTCGAATAAATCCGGCTTAAGGCACAAACGACCCGGCGTGACGACACGACCGGCCGGACCTCTACTTGCTTGCCTAGAACTTCGGTAGGATAGAGGGGATGGTAGGACGGTGAGGGGTAAAGGAAAGTGTACAGGCGAGGGAGGGACGGAGGGAGTTAAGAGAAGGAGGGGGTGTATAATCGTGATGAAACGGTATAACGGGGCGTAAGTCCTTCGAGACGATAGCCTCTCGATCTGGAAACTTCCGCGAGTACGACCTCCATATCTGCTAACTCCTTATCCTGACTGTGAATCATACGTAATCTTTGCAAATCTATCTTGAATCATGGGACACGCGCATACAAACGCCCGCGCGCGCGTACACATCTTACACGTCCGTCCGATCTCGACGAATTATGAAATTCCTCGAAGTAAATTCATCGCGAAGTGAAAATTTCATACGAACGAGTAAAAAGAAAAATCTGTTCGTTTTGTGCGCGTGCAAATTGAAAGCGTGCAAAATAAAAAAAAAAAAATAAGAAGAAAAATGTGGCTATAATTTTTCTATAGAGATATTTCCCATGGAGACTGTCGCATTCGTATAATCTTAACTAAAGTCACAATAGAAAAAAAAGATCTTGTTCGATAAACAATACCCATTGAGAGAGTAACTTCATCATTATCATCGTTTGATCTACCTGGGCCACCAACAACAATAAGAAGGATTCTTTTGTCGGTAAGATCGAGTATGACTTTTCGAGGTTTTCTCACTCCCGAAGGGTTTATCCGCGAGTAGTCGGACGCGATGCTGAGGCACGCGACGTACCTTTCAAGGTGAACGGGATACGTCTTTCGGAAAGAAAAAGACCGAGGGAAAGAGAGAAATAAAGCAAAAGCATCCACCCCTCCTTCACCTTCTACCTCTCCCTCTATCCACCACCTCCTCCTCCTCCTCCACCTCCTCCTCCTCCTCCTCCTCCTCCTCCTCCTCCTCCTCCTCTGCTTCTTCTTCTTCTCCTTCTTCTTCTTCCTTCTCGCCTTACTCCTATACCATTCGAACACAGACACTATTCTTTACGAATACTAACTTGAAAAATGTGTATTTTTAATCATGCCAGACAAAGAGGACACGAGGAAGAAGTTAATCTCTACGTGATGTGGTCAAAGATCCTGAATTAAAGAGAGAGAGAGAGAGAGAGAGAGAGAGAGAGAGAGAGAGAGAGACTCACTTTGATAATAAAGAAAGAGAGAGGGAAAGATCGACGGGAGATAATCCGATCTCGCAGCGGGTATACATAAGCGCTTGTCAAAACTCTCCTCCAGCATGGCACGCGACTTCCGTTTTTATGCAAATCGCGAGACAAGCGTATCGCGATATTCCCTCAAGCCCGTTGACCCAAGCTGTCTGAAGAATACATTGAGGAGGGAGGAGGAGGAGGAGGAGAGAGAGAGAGAGAGAGAGATACGAATGGACGATTAACTCAAGTGTCTCCTTCTATGCTAATCGCCGTTATTGAAAGTATCCAAAGACTGGATCTAAAAGAGACGATCACAGTAGGCTCCGATAATCTTGTGAAGAAGTTAAGAAAAAAAGTATTAAGAGAGAGAGAGAGAGAGAGAGAGAGAGAGAGAGAGAGAGAGAGAGAGAGAGAGAGAGAGAGAGAGAGCAACGACTGGACTGGCAGACGAACTGGTCAAACGACATTTTCGAGAGGGTGTGCTCGTGTGCAAGGTGGCTCGCAATTTCTTCTCGCGGACGAAAGACGCTGATACTCCACTCGTGGCGAAGCTGAGCAGAGGAATCAAGTCAGAGCTCGAAGAGTTTCGAAAGTTTGAAGGTAGGAGAAGAAAAGAAGAAGGAGGAGGAAGAAGAGGAAAGGAGGAGGAGGAAGAGGAGGAAGAAGAGGCGCGTCGTCGCGCCAAGTTCTCACAGAAGCCGAGAGATGGTTGAAAAGAGTCGCGACGGAGTTGTTGCTGTGGTAGTAAATAGTGATGGTTGGTAGTAGTGGTGGTAGTAGTAGTAGTAGCAATAGTAGTGATGATGGTGGTGGTGGTGTGATGGTGACGTGATGGTAGTGGTGGTAGTAGTAGTGGTGGTGGTGGTGGTGGTGGTGGTGGTGGTGGTGGTGGTGGTGGTAGTGGCGGCACGCACGAAGGAGAGGTAGGTCGAGGTGAGGATAGAGGCGACGAACGGGGAGGCGAGTCGAGGAGAGAAGAAGGAAGAGGAGGAGGTGAAGGAGGAAGAGGCGAAGAAGGAAGGTGGAGGGCGGTGAGGAGGTTTCGAGGAGGCGGCCTTGAGAACACGGACCACGGAGAGATCCGCGGACGCGAAACGAACGAGCGAGAGAGAAAAAGTGAGAGAGAGAGAGGGGGAGGAGGAGCGAGGAGAGAGGAGAGAGGGGGAGTGAGGAGAAGGGGGAGAAAGAGAGAGAGAGAGAGAGAGAGAGGGATGAAAGGAGAGAGTGCAGAGAGGAGAGGAGGGATGAAGAAAGAGAGAAGACCAGCCGAGCCAACTCCAACGCGAACGAACTGCTTCCACTGGCAAATCATTCGCGGTTCTCATCTGTAACGATATTAATATATTAATCTCAAAAATCAAATCTTCTTTTCTTGTTTCTTTAGAAAAAAAAAAAAATTTTTTTTTAATTAAAAAAAATAGATCAAAAAAATGAAGAAAAAGGAAGAAAGAAATTAACTAACCAATGAAATTTTAAACTATGCAAACGAACTATTCAACGAAACTTTACTTTGATTTTTTCTAAACAAGTTTAAAAATAATTATATTTATCGAAACTGATATTTTATGCAACAGTTGCAATGACGTAAAACATAAGGCAATCAAGGAAACAGCGAAATTACAATGATCGATACGAGAGTTTCGTACTTTAAACATTAGTAAAACGTTTACTACGACGGTGGATTTAGTGATAAACGAGAAGAGTTAGAACAAGGAAGATACAATAATCATACGACTAGTTCTCGTTAGAATAATTAAAAGAAAATGTTTTTCCAACGAAAAGGTTAATCCTCTATGATCTTTACAGTGAGAACCACTGGATATCCTGATAGTGTGCGAGCCGCAGGTAGGTCGGTTGAACCTACGGCTGACTCTCTCTCTACGGAATATACAGACACTTGGCGAGGTTCGCGAGGTCACGTGCTCTGCATTCGGACAGGCAGCGCTAATTTCATTATTTATAGCTTAATGTTTGATTTGTCCAACTGGCTATTATTTTCGACGAGCCGTAGACACGTATGACGGTTAGACACGTCTTATTATTAATCGAGGTAGAAAACTGAACCCGAAGAAAGGAAGCAAAGACAAATGATACCAAAGAGGATCGAACAGATACCGAAGGTTAAAATGTATCGGTTTTCACGATTAGATTAGAGAAAATAGTTGCGGCAGATAAAGCACTGGGTGGGATGTGCACCTCGCGCGAGACTTCCTTTCCCGTCTAACAAATGCGGGATTAAATGAATTCTAGTGAATTAAGCGGTACGCTTCCATGCCCTTATCTCGAGAAAATCTCTTACGATCGTCTCGTACGAAACGATTTAATGAGTCGTATCGTCCCGTGAACGGCACACAGGTCTCTCTCCACCTTCTCTCAACCCACCCATCCTCCCTCACCCTCACCTCACCATCCATTCCATCAACGATCGTACCTAATAACGAACTGCAAATGTGAGTGTACTGCGTTACGTTTTAAGCCGTCAAGTATACCTTTGTGAGATATCCCGGATGTTAAGCCGATAGTCCTTTCAAAAAAGAGAGAGAGAGAGAGAGAGAAAGAGAGATAGAGAATTTATAAGAGAAAAAGAGCCTAAACGTCGTTAAGATTTTTCTAACGATCGTAGCCAGAGTTCCGAGTTGAAACATTAGATAAGGAAAGTTTACATCGGGCACTCTGTGGTATGCAGCCAACGTGTAAACACTTCTCTTGGCAGTGATTCACGAGCGATCCCCTTTCGACCGTCATCGAGAATGTTTGATCTAGAAAAGAGTCAACGTTCCACGACTCGCTATCGATTATGTATCCCATTAGCTAGACTCTTTACGACGACGTTACAGTGACTCATATAACAGGCGAACGATAGGAACTATTCTTCATTAGATTCGAATCGTTCTCGAAATAATGAAGACAAGATAGCGATTATATTTCTACTTTTTTCTCATCTTCTTCTCCTTCTCTCTTGTTACCTCATTTTAAGAGGAAAAAAGAAAAAAAGAAAGGGAAAGAAAAAGATATTGCACATGCATACATACATACATACATACATACGCGCGCGCGCGTTCGACAAAGTTTCCTTAATTCTCTGCGGGAGAACGCTCAACGATGATGTGCCGTTTGCCAAATTACACCTGTCCCATGAGAGGTGCACACCTGCACCGATGTTTCTAGGTAAACCGTGACTCAACTTGGCCTCCCAAGGGCCTTTTACCTTCTCTCTCTCTCTCTCTCTCTCTCTCACCATCCCCCTCTCCCTCCCTCCCCCTCCTCTCTCTTTCCTTCCCTCATTGTCACCATTGTAGAGTTCTTACCTAAACCGCGTTCGTCCCAGCTCTTCCATTTTTTCTTTCTTCTCCTTCTCTTTCTCTTTCATACTTTTCTTACCTGGCTTTAAGATAGTCATTAAAAAGAGCTAATACCAAGTCGACGTAAAAGAGCAGAAAAATCTTGAAATCCAAGTAACAAACCCTCTAAAGGAGTACCTAATAAGAAAGATCGTAGTAGCAGCAAGCGTACAAAAATTGCTTGAAATCACGAATATAGAAATAAACGGGAGAGAAAGAGAGAGAGAGAGAGAGAGAGAGAGAGAGGGAGAGGGAGAGAGAGAGAAAGAGAGAGAGAGAATAAAATAATATTCCAACGCTCGCGTAGGGCGGACTCCATCGTGGTGAAACAAGCAAGCCAGATTGAAAACTCCTAGCGACGAAGCACGTAATCAAATGCACCTTCCTTCGTGATCGAAAAGACCGATAAAGAGAAGAAACTCGCATTAGCATGTATGTACCTACCAAGAGGGGGTTCCCTCTGAAACGATAACGAGGAATTACATACGTGGCTCTTATTAATATTACATTTTTCTTCCTGCCATTATGTTCTTCTCTCTCTCTCTCTCTCTCTCTCTCTCTCTCTCTCTCTCTCTCTCTCTCTCTCTCTCTCTCTCTCTCTCTCTCTCTCTCATCTATCTATCTATCTATCTATATATCTATCTTTCTTCCCCTTTCTCTCACTCTTTCTATCTTCATCTTCCAGGTACGACGTATTATGATTCCGCAGTATGATTGTATATCTGCGTATCCACGACGAAAGTAAACGTACGTTATAAAAATATGTCGTCGATGGTATGTGTATATAACAGTGCTTCATTTAGCCACTACGATGCGAACGAACTCCGTGAAACGTTAAATATATCGTGATATTTACAGAACGTTCGGGCTATTTAAACCACCCTAGTCAAAGGGTTCCCTCGCTTCTGTATGCGTACGTTTCTATGTGCACGCAACTTTTTTTTTCTTTTGTTATAAAGAAGAGAAAAAATATATATAAATACATATATATAAATAAATATATATATATCCATATATATAAATAAAGAAAGAAAGAAAGCAAATTTGAAAAAATCTGCACGTTATAAAATTTATATGCATAATCGTGATCAATAAGAGGACGAATTTCTATTCTTTTTCGTTGTTTTTTTCTTTTTTCAATACTGCACACGATTAATTTCAAAAAATTGTCCACAATCGAATCCATTCGAAATTATGAGTATTTATATAATCAGACATAAAAATATTACTTTCATTTGTCCCCCCTCTCACGCCCACGCCCGTCCGCTCACCTCTTCCCATTTTCTCATATTCCGGTATTTCGAATGAAGGAAGACACGTTATGTGTTCTTATGCCTTGAACCTGCTTGTCCGTGTCTAAAGTTTCGCGCGAAACTGGAAGCCCGTAAAGGTACGCGATACGGCCTGATACGGTCCCTGGACACAGCTTTTATGCTGGACGATATGGTCATCTATCTAGTAGGTGTGTACTTTGCGTACTAGTAGGTAATCTCACATCAGAAATCGTACCTAAACTTCGCTCACTATCTTTCCAACCCGTCATCGACTATTCGAAATCTTTAAGAAAATGATCTCAGATTTTAAGGATTCTAACATTTAAAAATATTAAAACAATCGTTGAGTTTCTATTATTCTTGTTCTTCTCCTTGTATTTTTTTTCCTTTCTCTTCTTCTCTTTTTCTGTGCAAAAGATTTTCCACCAAACAATTCGGATTAGTACGAGAACCTTATTATGCGACTGATTGATTCGGATTAGAACGTTTATCGTGAAGTATCGCGTGGCCGGGAAGCGATTTGTCTTACTCGTATGTCGACTCCTCATCGAAGGCTCGCACGTGCGTGCAAAAACTGGAACGACAGTGCGTGTAAAACTCATAAATAAGAAGCTAGGTTATACTTCTCTCTCTCTCTCTCTCTCTCTCTCTCTCTCTCTCTCTCTCTCTCTCTCTCTCTCTCTCTGTGTGTGTGTGTGTGTGTGTGTGTGTACGCGCGCGGGCTTCCGCGCATGCGTACATAAACGCGTGTGTGCGTTGTGTTACGTGCGTGTGTACGGTGTATATGAAAGAAAGAGAGATAGAAATAAATAGATAGATGGATAGAGAGAGAGAGAGAGAGAGAGAGAGAGAGAGAGAACGTCCTACTTCCTAGGAAACCGCATCGAAAGCGGATACCAACGACTCGTTTCGTAGCTAGTTACAAGCACGTGGTCCACTTATATCCCGGTTAATAGAAACATATTATATGAGAACTATTACAAAGATACCGAGGCGAATGTTCTCTCTCTCTCTCTCTCTCTCTCTCTCTCTCCCTCTCCCTCTCCCTCTATCTTTCCCTCGAGCGAAGCGAGTGAAGACCGGACAACCACCACGTGCTCACCGATTAGCAAACCGATTAATCGTATCGTGGGTCATGGCTCGATATTATTACGTATTTATAATCGGGTTTCTCTCGTTTTATCGATCGTCAAGCTTAAATAATAACAATATTTATTTCATTTCATCTTTGATATCTAACAACGTGATCGATCGGATCGGATCAGATCGGATCGATCATTTTTCTTTCACGAAAACTTCGTGAGACTTGTTACGTGTCGAAAGGTAAGAAAGAGAAAGGAAACAAAAAAAATTAAAGACAAAAAGAAAAGAAAACTAAAAAAAGAAACAGACGAACAGAACAAAAATTAGCAAAATTTTGATTCGTCGCAGTCTCGTGCCAGTCCAATTCGAATTGTTGAGAGCCGATCAAGGTTTTCCTTATCCTAGCCGGAGGCCGCGATAAGATAAGAACCATACGTATTCGTTACTTCCGATCGTGCTTTGGAGAGTTTCTCGACTATCCCGTTTCGCGTCTGTTTCCAGTCGGAATCTTTAGATATTTAACCGCTAGTATTATCGATAAGACGTAGAAGCGTCGGCCTTGACTGAAAGATGATAAATCCCGGAAAATCCATCGAGTCGAGTACTCAAAGATAATAGAAACGATCGTTAAAAATTTAAGAAATATTTTGTGGTTAATGAAGAGAACAAAAATCTACCGACCGATGAACCAAGTATATTCTTTCTCCATCATCATCATCATCATCGCGGGAATCAGACCTTAAAATTCGTGAGCGAGACAGCGAACGAGGAAGCGAAGGCATATATCCATTGTGTTTGAACGCTGTGGAGAAGTCTTAAAAGAAAAAGAAAGGAAGGAAAAAAAGAACGACGAGAGAGAAAGAGAGAGAGAGAGAGAGAGAGAGAGAGAGAGAGAGAGGGGAAAAAATGAAGAAAACCGTTATCTCCTCGCGATATCTCGAGCAAAGTAGCTCGGTGATTCGTGCGAATGTACCAGGGTGGAACGCTTATGATAATGAGCTCGTCCGATTATCAGACAGGGCCAGCGACTGGAGAGATGATGTCAGTCCGATAGAGACGTCCAGACCGGATACGAGGAAGGCCAAAGGCTACCTGGATAATCGTGTACACCTATGCTAGCATGTCCTATCCATATATATATATATATATATATATATATATATATATATATATATATATATATATAAATATAGTAAAAAAAGGAAGAAACATGAATCTCCTATGAATCAGCTAAAGTTCTACTTTCGACCCCCATATCATAAGTTTATCTTTCGTTTCAAAGACGATCTCTCGAAAGGTTACAAGCAAATGCTCTTACTACTGTTTCCAACAAACGCATTTCAGATATAACCATGCTTTATTGATTTCGATCCGTTATCCTTCCTTCCCTCCATCACTAGAAACAGGCAACGTCCAATTATAAGATGTCGTTTCTTTGGTTATGTACCTCAAGAAAGCCAGCAAGGTATATAGAAGGAGGAAGTCTCGTTTCGCGAACGAATATGTACGCGAACACCTGCACGAGGGTTACCTCCCACCTGCGGAGCACCTGAAGTTAAGATACGACGACGACGACGACGACGGCGACGACGACGACAACGACGACGGCTTTCAATGCACCTGACTCGCGAGGACATGTTCTCTAGTATAGCAGCATCACGTGTCCCTGTCAGTTGACCAATAATTTCACCGACTCACAATCCAACTTTACACCTCCTTTCACCTCCTTCTTCGTCGAATACTTTGTAATACTGTCTTTTCGTTAAAATCATTTTCTACCTTTCTAATCCGAACGCAACCATTAACCAATCGGTATATACAATCAATGAATAGTTCTACGTGATTTAATCTCAAGCTTTGAAGAAGTCACCGGAGGAAAAAGGAAAAAGAAATATATAAACAAAACAAAAAAAAAAAAAGAAAAGAAAATAAGAGAAATAAATAAATAAATGAAGAAAAAAAATCGACAAACGACTTTTGTCAACTCTTTCTTCTCTTGCTGTCTAACCTCTTCTCCCCTCGCCATCTCCATCTCCATTCTCGCTACATAGGTCGTCGTAGTATCGCGGAAGAAAAGGACATCTTTCGGGTTCGTGCTGTCGAATAACGGTACGTCTCGAAGATCAGAAGTTAACAGGCACATTTCGAATGAACGCGCGCGTCCTTCATGAATATAGCTGCAACCATGTCGCGTGGCACGTTCGAGAACGCACAACGGTCGCCAGAGGAAGATCCTGACCGAGGTACGATAACGGATTCTTCGGTTATACTGTTACTACGCCCGGGAGAACGTATCTACTAGTAAGCGACGATTGGCATGGAAAGAAGTATCGAACCGTAAAACAATATCCTTTTGAAAATGTACAATTAATTGTAAGTAGAAATCCACTGTTCGTTGAATCCGTAGATAATGTTGTGAACAGTAAACGATAATTAACGCTCTACGCCTAGCTACATCGAGATGGACCCTCCAGGAGAATCCGAACATTTTCTTTTTGTTTGTTTTCCTTTTTATTCGTGTTTTACCCGAGTCCCAAGCAAAGGGTACAAAGTGAACTATTTTAACGATCGGAGGACACGCGATGGGTATTAAATCGTATCGTCAAAAATAAATTCAAAGCGTGAAACGTTACGGAAGGTAGTCTCTGTACAGTGGTGTGTATTATGGTACGGATGAACGTACGACGCATCTTAATCATCCGTATAGATAGAGAGAACTTCCTTCTCTATTCTAACAATCACGATCAAACACCTTAGACTGAAAGTTAGCGAGCGAGCAATTAGAAACAGATTCCATCGGCATCTCGTTCTTTTTTGACCAGTTAACTGTCGCAATATTCCTCTCACGGTCGGATATGAAAGAAGCTACCACCAAAACAATCGATACACATTACACGAGCTATTCACTAGTCGAGATACGGAAGTAACTGGCTAGAGAATTACGGGAAATCATAAAACTCGTCTGTGGTTTTGATTTTCACGTACGAAAGCACGAACGAACGAACGGACGGACGCACGCACGCACGCACGAATGCACGCACGCGTATACAGTTTTCTATAAAATTTCAGATATTCAAAGCATCGGACGGACACCCACATGATGCTCATAGAGCACAACAAATACACATTAAACATAGCGCGTAGAGGCTAACGGATCGATCGTACCACGTGACGTACATACACCTGTGCTCTTTTCCCTAGGAGGGATATCTCAGGTGACACTATAGCGTCACGTAACGAAGGCACCGTTTTCTTTCGCCTCGCAACTTCCCTACTTACACTGGTCAGAAAGGCACCTTTCGTATCTTTGAGTACGAGAAAATAATGAAAAGGAAGAATATGATCCGGATCGATTCGTGTATTACTATCGAAGTGAAATTACCTGAAGTAATGAGAGCCAAAAGGTGAGCAATAGAAGGGATCGTTGTGCATGTGAGGTTGTCCCGGTGCTTGAGGATGTCCATGCGGTCCCATTGGACCGGCTGGTCCAGGGCCGCACATTCCAGGAGCATTTTGAGGTTGCATACCGGCTGGAGCCATCATGCCAGCAGCATTTGGTGGCATTGGATGTGGGCCTGGATGATGAGGCGAACCGACCATATGAGGAGCCGGATGATGAGGATGAGGTGAGGGCCCACCAGCCGGCATATGAGGATGGGGCGCGTGCGGCGATCCGCTCATCATGCCATGGGGTGGCATAGGATGGGGACTTGGCGAGGCCCCGTTCAAATGAGGCCCCGTTCCGACGCCACCGTGTGGCGTTGGCGGGCCACCGGCATGCGTCGGCGTTGTCGCAGGCTGCGGAGCCGGTAAATTCGGGGGCCCGGTCCCTGCGAGCGGCGGCAGCGGCCCGTTCGCCATGTTGTTTAACTGCGTGAGCGAGGCCGCGGCCGATGCCATTGCCTGGAGCGGGTTCGTCGTGGCGGCGGCGGCACCGATGCTCGACGCCGTCGTATTGAGGTTACTGTTGCTTAGACTGTTCCCGTTGTTGTTGGTCAAATTGCCGAGGCCGTTTAAGGAGTTGCCGCCGATAATGCTCCCGTTCCCGCCGTTGCTGTTGATCAACTGATTGTTTCCGTTGATGTTGCTATTATTAACGTTATTGTTGTTGTTGTTGCTGCCGCTTATGCCGCCGCCGAGAGATTGCAGTGACGGCGGCAGCGGTGGCGAGCCGGCGGGGGACGCAGCCGGGCCCCCGAGGCACCGGCCCGACGGACCGGAGGCGGTTACGCTGCTGGCCGCTACCGGCACGCCGGCGTGGAGTGGTATTCCACCTGGGGGGCGCTGCGCCACCCTCACCGGCATCACTCCCCACTCCACGACCTGGCTCTTCTCACCCGCCCCGTATAACTCGCGTCGAGATTTTCACCACTCCACTGCTTTCCTCTGTCTCTACGATCTTTCCTACCTACTCTCACCCCTCTTCTCCACCACCCCTCTCTGTCACTTCCTATCTCTTTTTTCTCTCTTTCTCTCTCTCTCTCTCTCTCTTTCTGTTTTTTTTTCTCGAACCACTCTTTCGTTCGCCCCTCAACACTCTTGTATTCTACCAACGATGGTTTTTCTCGTCCCGCGCGGAATTACTTTTACGTTTTATTACTCCACCACGTGCCAAGACAAAAAGATTATCGTTTCCCTGGGACGGCTATACGAATGTTTCTAAGATCTTCGTCATAGCTGAAGCAGTGGAAAGTAAAAGAGCATCGACGAGTCACTGATACAACACACCATCTGTTTATCCTTATCAAAGTTTTTTTACTTTTTTCCTCGCGAAAATAACGATCCACCAAATCCTAAAGCACTGAATCTCACACTGATAAAGAACTCGCGTCTTGAATCGAAAAAATTACTCGCTCTTGCGAACAATCTTTTTTATTTTCTTTTATTTCTCTCTCTCTCTCTCTCTCTCTCTCTCTCTCTCTCTCCTCTCTTTCTTTCTCTTTTACTAAAGAGCACCGATCACTACTAAAAACAACAAGAAGAACACTGTAACTCGTAAACTCTCAATAGTACCGAACGCACTCCTTTTCTGTCAGTGTCGTAGAATGATGCTGTTAGTTGCTGTTACTGATGCCGATGTTGCTGCGGCGACGGCGGCGTCGACAACAGCATATCCTTCGAGGCACGTGGCCATCGCGCCGACAGCGTCGCGACGCGTACCAACGCGGCTAGTCAGCACTCTTCCTCTCCCATCCATTCTTCTCTCTCTCTCTCTCTCTCTCTCTCTCTCTCTCTCTCGCTCACTCTCTCTCTCTCTCTCTCGCTCACTCCTGTTCTTTTTTCGATTGTTCCAACACTCTACTCTATCTCTCCCTCTTTCTTACAATACCATCGCTCTATCTCACTCGCTCGCTCACTCACTCACTCACTCACTCACTCATATTCTCTCTCTCTCTCTCTCTCTCTCTCTCTCTCTACTGCTCTCCCTCTCTCTCTCTCTTCACTCGCTTCTAGCAACGATGGCCGATCTTTCTCATCTCGTACGGACACGTACTAACCAACCAAATCTCACGCTGGAACGTCGATATTCCAAACTTTCGATGATACGGTCTTGCATACTTCCTTTCTATCTCTATGAGCAACACATATATATATTATAACCCCGTATCCTTCGACGAATACGAAAAATTCACGTATCAAAAATTTCTTTCCCGTAGAGAGAAAAAAGATAGAAAGAAAGAAACAAAAAAAAGAAAGAAAGAAAAAATGTAGCAAAGAAAAGGAAGAAAAATTCCGGGGTTGGTGGGGGGAAGAGAGAGAGAAAGAGAGAGAGAGAGAGAGAGAGAGAAAGATGGGATCGTCGTTCGATCACTCTAAAATATTATGTGGCACATCCGCCTTTCTCGAGATATATCGCTTACGAATGTGCGACCAACCAATCTCTATCGATGCCGGGGCGGTACGCTAATGAAAATCTCGAAAGCGCACTCAAGGAATAGAATAATACGAACAACAATAGCGAACGAAAAAACAACGCACTCTCGACGAAAGCGGTCGCGTTACTGCGAAGCGGCAGGCGTGGCGGCGCTAGTGTCACCCTAGGTGGGGAGCAGAGCGTGTGGTAGGGGAAGCAACGCGTTACCAGTGATGGAGGGGAGAGAACACGAAGGAGAGAACGCCGATGCTGTGGAACACGGTGGGGAGCCACGTGAGCGACCGCGACGCCCGCCATCCACGCAACTGCCCTAACCTACACGTTCTAGCTACCCTTTCCGAAAAACTTCCCCCTTTCAGAAGTACTCGTTACTCTACTCCTCCCTCCTAGCCTCAACTCCTCTTTACTACCTATCTTTTTCTCCAAATCCACACTACCTCCTAACCTCACCCTCCTCCCACCGTTTTACGGATGATACGCCGAATACGGAGGAGTTCTTTCCATTCGTATTCCCAAATTTTTTTTCTATCTTTATTTCTTTTTGTCTTTTCCTTAGAAATATGTTTCTAATTCCTAAAATACGACCTTTTTACATTTTTCACGACAACATTATATATATCGATTAATTGTTATCATTATAGTAGAATACGTGTTGTTAGCAGTCGCCATTATTATTATATTGTTACTGTTATTATTATTATTGTTATTATTATATATTATCATTACATAATTATTATCATGAGCTATAGCTAGGATCATTATTAATCCTTCGCAGTATATATTATTTTTTCTTATCGAATATCTCTTACCGAATAATTATCGTTAATTTGTTATCAATTTTTCTTCAGATATTGTTCAATTTTACAATTACTTTACATTAAATATCGTATTTCAAGTGATTAATATATCTACTTAATATCTTTTATAATTTCGTTCTCTCAACGTGCAAACGTAAAAACGATTGATTATTACCCGACCGAAATGTAGTGTCGAGTTAAAGAAAATTTACGTATACGAAATAAAACGTGCGAATAGATTAAAAAAAAAAAAAAAAAACAAAAAAGAATAAAGAAAGAAAAATAAATCAGTAGGTTTTCGATTACCGTTCGATAAATCGTCTCGATCAAAGAGACTGGGGAGACGTACATATCTTCGTCAAAGTCGCCAGGCGGAGACAAAGTTTCACTTTCCAAGCGATTCGAATCGCTTGTCGTGTCGGGATGTCGTTGAGGATTGATTCGAGGGTATCCACCGAGGATCAACGGGACTTCGGAAATCCGATTCGACGTAATCGGGGTCAAGTTGAACGCATTTGTACGACTGACGAAAGAACAACGACCCTTCTTGGCGCCTACAGACATGCATCCGACAGAGCATCGAAACTTTCAAGAACCAACGAAAAACTAAATCTTTAAAATACTAATATTTATTTTCTTTTCTTTTTCTTTTTTTCGATCTTCGTGATACAAAGAAGAGAGAGGGGGTGGAGGAGGAGAAAAAGAGCCTGAACCAATCTACGTAGAAAGTTTGTTAGTATGGAGAATATAGAGCGTTGCGAGAAACGACCACGAGAAAAAATCTTTGATTTCTGTACGTAACAAGCACCCACCCATCCATCCAGCCGCTAAAGGCGCACCCTATGCCCGACCGATCTCCTTTCCACGTTCGTTCGAGCGTTACGGGGAAAGTTTGGTTACATACACGAACGATACCAACTGCATGTGTGCATATGGAAGACCTCACTCACTTATGAGGTGCATTTGATGTAAGTGGAAAAAAAAGAGTAAGAGAGAGAGAGAGAGAGAGAGAGAGAGAGAGAGAGAGAGAGAGAGAGAGAGAGAGAGAGAGAGAGAGAGAGAGAGAGAGAAATAAGAAGGAGAAAAAGTGACGCCTTACGACGATCTTTGTATTATTTACAATCTTTGCCTGATATTTCTTGGCCTCGTCTACTCGTAAAAATAAAAGTTTACGAGATAGAGGAAGCGTTCCTCGAATTGTTACTCTTACTTCCAAAGCTCGTAGCCGTGCCACGGAAGAAGTGGCTACCGACTTTCGCCAATGGCCACCTAAAGTGGAGTGCCTCGAAAGCGACATCCATAATCGTGTAATCGTACATACGTATCTATGTACGTGCAAGCTATTGTTACATGCGTGTATATGCATACATACATATCTACATAATTCGTACATACGTATATACTTATATAGATACATACATATATACATGCATACATATATACATGCATACATATATATGCATACACACACGTGTACATATATATATATATATATATATATATATAATATATACGTGTACATATGTGTATATATATATATATATAATATATATACGTGTACATATGTATATATATATATATGTATATATATATATATATATATATATATATATATATATGTGTAGGTACGTAGATACTTATGTATATATACATGTTCAACGCGAGCGATTGTCTCGCTCGTGTTTTACGATAAAAGGATGAAACACGGATACTTGGCCTTTCATAATGAATTTAATACACTCGATGATAAAACGTATGGCTTATGGTATAGTTTATTACCAACCTGTTTTCGAATAATCAAACCGCGACATTTAATGCGATAATTATACGTTTATATTTACGATATCATTAATTATTAATTTCCTTTTAAGCGCTAGGAAACAAATTAAGTTATTTTCAACGCGAGAGAATGATAGATCATCGATCGTATGCTCCACTCCCCTCCCAAAAAAATGAGAAAGAAAAAAAAATACATACTTTTAAATAATCTATCTTGTTCTCTTCCTCTTTCTCCCCCATCCCCTCCCTCCTTACTGAGCGTCGAAAAGAGGCAGGAAAAATATTCCAAAGGCTTACGAACGAACGAGAGACGAGTATAATATATAAATGAATTTTACTAGACAAAATTATTTAGAATGAGGGCCTAATCGATTCGTTATCGCCGTTTCACTGTGTTTATCGCTTCGTTCGAAGAAGTTACGTTCGCTAAGATCGGACACTCTCGAACAGAGATAAAAAGGAAGAAGAAATAAAGCGTGACTCACAGGCAAGCAGATCGGTCATAAATTTTTACTAATAGATTATCGTAACAGTTTTAAATATGGCGTAATACTGTCTCGAATTTCTTTGAACTTTCTTTTTCTTTCGTTTTTTTCTTACTCTTTCGATGTTACATTCCTCGACAGTTAAATTCGAGATTACGGAGACGATTTCTAAATTCAAGAAATTAATCGTTCGTACAATCACGTCATTCTTCTTATCGAATTAAACGATATTGTCGAATATTGTAAATAAATATTATTTTCTAACAAAAGTATAGTAGTACGTTATTCTACTAGTTTGCGATGGACAGAGAACAGAGGTTAAGAATGATACAAAGATAATAACGAGGTTTTAACCGCGGCCTAAGGCTCTTCTTGGGTAGATATTCAGGTAACTTGGTACTCACCGTACGCAGGTAGAGCTTAAGACAAAGGTGATCATTTTTCGTCACATGGCCACAAATCAACCGTTTATATAGTTTCAGTAATTGTTATTATTAATTGGAAAATATTTACGAAAAAGTAACAAGGGATTGTTTAAATATTTTATTATTTACCTCGTCATATTTGGACATCTTAATTACTTTAGTATTATCCATAGTAAAAGATTATTGAAAAATAAATCATTATGTCCAACGAAGATTTATATTTTCGTCGCAACGAAGATAATAGTGAGTTAAAATACGACTTCAGGTACTTTCAGGGTCCTTTAAAAAAAACCTTACCGTAAAACTCTCTTTTTCTTTACTCAATAGTCGAAAGTATATTTAGAAAATGGCCGATAGAAAATTTAAAATATAGTTTGACGAAAATACACGATAAATATAAAATTATCCAAAAAAATAATAATCATCACGGATCTGTACGTAGTAGTACAAAGGAATGTAACACGCGACTCAGTACACGTTACGTCATGATAACTGTCTTCTGGTTACATAAAACAATGACGAATAATTAATGTGTTCCTTGAAGCCGAACACGCAAACGCTTCCTTCAAGAGCACGAGAGCGTATGTATATAAGTATGTATTTACTTACATACGCTGCACATTAAAACGTTTCAATGAATCCTCACAATCATCGATCCTTTTAACTCTCTATACTATTTTGTTCAACCATATTGATAAATCTTAGGAAAATATGATAAGAAACAATTTCCTTCTTTCTTTCTTTCATTCTTTGTTTGAAAAATGTATCTGTGTATAGAAGATACCACGTTAGAAAATGAAATTTTCTTTACGTGGGTGGTGTTTCTGGGCTATACACATCACGTACGGCCTTCTGACATTGTCGTTCGAAGCGAGAATGAAAAGGAAAGAAAGAGAAAGAGAAAGAGAGAGAGAGAGAGAGAGAGAGAGAGAGAGAGAGAGAGAGAGAGAGAAAGAAATATAGAGAGAAAAAGACAGGAAGGGAGAGAGAGAGAGAGAGAGTGAGGAGGAAGGAGAGTCAGGTCCGGTCTTGGATAGACTACCAAGAATTCTCTGGGACCATTAATCTGGCCTTTGCGACACCCGGCTACCTCCCCAGCACGTCTCTGCCGCAGTCCGAACATTTCGGGCCCAGGTAGGAACGTACTCTACAGACCCAACCTGATCCAAAGGAGCCAACGTCATTGTCCGAAGACGGTAATGGACCCACCTTCGAACTGGCAAAGCCGACGACCGCCGTTACCCAGTTATTGCTCCGTTTCGAGACCGATCATACAAATAAATTCGAAGCAAATATTTCGTTATTTCGGAATTACCTTGATATTATTATAAAGATTCGCACGTACGTCGCTCGATGGTCCATGTCAAAATACACTATAAATATACATTGAAATTTGATAACACTTACAATAAGATGAATCTCAATAAGTGTGGATTTATGTATGTAATGGAGAAACATTCTTTCTTGTTCTCTCTCTCTCTCTCTCTCTCTCTCTCTCTCTCTCTCTCTCTCTCTCTCTTGTGGGATACGTATTAAACTGAAATAATCGTTCGAGCGTATATACGAAAGAAATTGTTTACTCATATGAAAGAGAGAGAGAGAGAGAGAGAGAGAGAGAGAGAGAGAGAGAGAGAGAGGAAGAGAGGGAGGGAAACAATTAGAGACCAAATAAAGACAACACAAGTCACAGACGAGTGAGTTCGCAAGGAACGCGTATGTGATTTTGGTTACGCCATGTGCCTGTACGTTGACCTCCAGATAAAGGTAGAAGAAAAAGACGGAGAGAGAGGGTGGAGAGGGAGGGAAGGAGAGAAGGGGAAGGAAGCAGAGTGTACCAGAAGCAGGGTAAAGATGGTTGAAGTAGAGAAAGAGAAAGAGAATCAGAACGAGAGAGAGAGAGAGAGAGAGAGAGAGAGAGAGAGAGAGAGAGAGAGCACTACAGGACAAGTCGAAAGGAGGAAGAGGAAGAGGAAGAAGAAGAAGAACATTTACTCACCGTTTGTTCTTTCTTTCTTTCTTATTCTTACCCGAGAAAAGCTACTTCGGTTCGAACGTGTTGCTACCATCGAAAGAAACGAAGACAAACCTAGTGGATGATTGAAGGAAGAAAAAAGAGAGGAAGGGAGAAAGAGAGAGGCTGAGAACTCACTTTGCGACGATTGGCATATAACGTTTTGTGTACACAGCAAGTAGGAAGACGAGACTGGGCAGGAACATCTTCACGGAAGATGCGGATACTCCTTGACCACTTTAAGAAACACTCTTTGAACGTTTATCAATACATGAAGGATTGGTAGAAGAGGGATGGAGAGAGAGAGAGAGAGAGAGAGAGAGAGAGAGAGAGAGAGAAAGGAGAAGAAAAAGGAGGGAGGCAGAGGAGAACGTTCGTAAAAATATTCGGCTCGATAAAAGCGCAGATTGCGGTGCGTGTTTACGGTCACCGTTATTTACGGTTCTTTTAAACCGCGATCGAGATATCGCGATGAATTTCTTGCCCCAACGTTGTTCGCTCGAGCGAACTACATACATATGTATGTAAATACGTACGTACTGTCTATGTGTGTGTGTGTGTGTGTGCGTGCGCGCGCGCGTGTGTGTATTCATATACATCTATATATATATACATACATCGAATAAAACGATCGATCTATCACCACAAATCGAAGGAAAATACGACATTTCTCCTATGTATATATATGTGTATGTATGTATGTATAAATACACACACACACACACGTGTATATATATATATATATATATATATATATATTTCTTTTTTCTTTTTCGTTATTTTCCTTTTATCATCGTCGTTCCACAGTGAAATAGGGAGAAACGAAAAAGAGAGCAACCGTTCGACGTTAAACGTTCAATAATGATCGACTTTCATTTCTATCGTCGTTTTCGATGCAACTGATGCTGCGGCAGGCAAGAGCATCATCGGACATTGCGATAACGTTCCCCCGGTACTTTTTAATTACAATGTAATTAAACATAAATCGAAGGGTTGCGCACTTTCGCGCCGACATACGAGAGGTACACTTTCGAATGTTCTTTTTTTATTTTTTCTTTATTTCTTTTTTTTTGTGAATACTTTGATAGGATAGATTTTTTCCCTGAAAATCGTGTAGAAAGGCTTCAATACAAACGGTGTTTATAGAGATGGCTAAACAAAAATACGAGTTGGGCTGGTAAAACAGATTATAACAAACAAAGACAAAAACAGAAAGAGAAAGAGAGAGAGAGAGAGAGAGAGAGAGAGAGAGAGAGAGAGAGAGAGAGAGAAATAGTTCGATGAAGATTAAAATAGAATGAAAGAGTAAAAGAGAAAGAGAGAACGAGACAGACAGACAGACAGACAGACAGAAAGAAAGAGAGATACGATGCCATTGGAATCAAAATGCACGTCTCGCTATCTTGTAAGATGTCAGAATAACATCCGAACACGGAACCATTAGACCAATCGAATGAGGAATGCCTTAGCATCTGAAAAGGGCACGTTTTTTATCCAACGAGCAAGCACTTTTATTACACTCGCCGTGCTCAGTTAATGGCGCGCGTGCCACTTCCTTTATCTTCCTTTTTTCTTCTCCTCCTACCGAAGCCAATTCTAGTATGAACCACGTGCCTGTTTGCTTGCTTTCTTTCTTCTCTCTCTCTCTCTCTCTCTCTCTCTCTCTCTCTCTCTCTCTCTCTCTCTCTCTCTCTCTCTCTCTCTCTCCCTCTCTATCTGTCTATCTATCTCTATCTATCTTTACCTCTTTCTCTTTCTCTTTCTCTTTTTCTTTCTCTCTATCCATGAAGTCAAGTTCAATGGACACCATAAATTTGCGTACGGTGAACTACGATGAACAACCCTGAATGTCTCGAGAAAGAGTTCGAAAGTCCTGGAGAGGTGGGAATGTATAGAAAAAAACAAAAGTAAATAATAAACGAAAAGAAAGAAAAAGAATAAGAAAAAGGAAAGGCGTACGAAGAACACGAACGTTGGCTCGATCGATTCTGTTTTTCTTCTTCTCTTCTTCTTTCCTTCCTTTATTTATCTTTTTTTTCTTTCTTTAAGTAGAGTACCCTGTCTCCGACGCGATAAGTAATCTTGTAGCGGAACACCGAAAGCGTGGATACGAGTTACACTCGAAGAGGCTGCTCTTATACGTATTCGGGCTGCGTCTTACGCGTGCTTAAAGCTTCGTTCACAATAAATATTTTACTCGTATTTGTTAGACTTATGTTGTGTCTTTCCGTGATGTATTAATAGTAATTATGTACATATCATACATACATACGTACAAACGTACGTACGTACATAAACACATACATATATAAACATATAAAAACAAGTAAATCAGTGACTGCAAATTTGTGGAGACAATGTCGAATGGATTCGTTTACTATTCGTCGTGAGAACGAGCAATTAAATTATAATTACTGACGAGTATGGCACAGCATACGAAATCTCTCTCTCTCTCTCTCTCTCTCTCTCTCTCTCTCTCTCTCTCTCTCTCTCTCTCTCTCTCTCTCTCTCTGTCTCTCTATTCATCTATCTCAGCAAATTCCTCGTTTCCGTGGCACACCGTCATTGAACGGACGAGTGTCACGCTCTTGTACGAAGGTTTCTAGAGTACTCTAAGCTCGATATACTTAGTGGTTACCCAATCACCCTCAATCTGGGCCACAACTATCTAGCAACTCCTTGGTGACACCGTCGTAGATACACAAGGCGCGTGGTCCTTCGAGAATTAGATCGAAGTTTGAATTCATGGTCGTTGGTCAAGGTGTTCCTCTCTCTCTCTCTCTCTCTCTCTCTCTCTCTCTCTCTCTCTCTCTCTCTCTCTCTCTCTCTCTCTTGCATCACATTTCGTGCTTATCCTCTACGCGAGCGTTGAAGTTACCGTAAAATCAACGGAGAAACATACTTAAAACTAAGTACAACCTATTCACGTCCGAATCTTAACTTTTCGTGTAACTTTGAATTCACATGTTCGCGTGCGCACGCGCGCGTATATATATATATATATATATATATATATATATACTCTTTTTTGTTTCTTCTTTTTTTAATTATATATACATTTTCTCTTCGCAAAATGAATCGTTGATTCATATCCATAATTTAATGCTTGCTAAGCGTAAACGTTACATTTTGTAAAATCTAGTCCGTATTATTAATTTCGTGCTATATTAGATTGTAGAGAAGAAAAAAAAATAAAAAGAAACAAAAGTTACGAATTTTGTATCTTGTAAACGCGACGTTTTTGAGAAAAATTGTTCATACGAAAGAGTTATTTGATTTCAAAGCGGGAAGGGGGAATATTATGATATTTATTTAGTGATAGATTAAGAAATTCTTTTTTCTCTTTTCTCTTTCTGTGTTTCTTCTTTTCTTTTTTTTTTTTTTAATAGCAACTTATAATTTTTTATAATGGCTACATATTCTGCATAAAAGTACATGTAACTTTTGTCGAACATATTTTTTTTATATACACCATCAACTTTTCGAGATACATAACGAAATATCGTTACACTTAAAAAATAAAAAATATCGATAACCAGCAACTTTCGTGGAAAAGTACAAGAGATAACTATTTAACTTTTCGATTTAACTCTTAGGATTATCTGTGTATTATAATTTACGAAACATAAAATGTTTAATTAGCGTGTTTATTATTTCCTACTTCTTATGCTGATGTACGTACGTATATAACGTTCACGTTAGTGCAAACATTAGAACGCGTAAATAAATATATCGTAAAAAAGAAGAAATTTACATATGTTTTATCTTTTGTAACTCTCCTCTAAAGCCGCGTTTATATGTATCTTGGAAAATTGAAGATGAATAAAAAAATATCTAAAACGATTGTTACTTGTTTTGTTACGTAAGATAATATTTTCGTTATAAAAAAAACAAGTATGTTCTTATCAAAGAAATAAAAATAAAAAAGGAACAGCAAAGTTTACTTTAAAATAACTTTGAAACCTTTCACTAAATAAAAAAAAATTAATGCCATAATATCTCTCCCCCCACCCCCTACTCCTTCCAAATCCGGAAACTCTTAATTGTGTATAATAATTGTTTGTACAATTTTTCTCACAAACGCACGATATTTCCGAGATAACAATGTATAACGCTTTATTTTGAACACCCGTTATAATATCTTTTTTAGACACGAAAAATATTAAGACTATAGTAGTAAAAACTATATTCATTTGATACAAATACTTAACATTCAAATACTTTATTTACGTAACATTTAAATATACAAATATTCATATTTTATTTCGATGAATAAACATTAAAGATTTTCAATAAAATATCCATTAACTCATACAAGCAAATATTCTTATTGTCACTCAATTATTATTAATTAATAACGATTCATTATTTTTCAAGACATTGAAAATATAAGAGATAATATCTTCAATTTGATTTATATCGTTATCATTATCGTTATCGTTATCGTTAGCGAATAAAAGATGAAGAGGTCACCAGGTCATTTTCAATGTTCGTCCTGTCGCGTGCGCTTTCGAATCCAGTATTCCCGTTACTCTGCGAAGATAGATCTCCTCCATGGCTCCCACATGGTTGGCCTCCGGGCCCAATTAATGAATCTAATGAGATAATTGATCGGGCTCACGTTAACGTGCGCATACATTCTCTCTCCCATATTCTCTCTCTCTCTCTCTCTCTCTCTCTCTCTCTCTCTCTCTCTCTCTCTCTCTCTCACACACTTACATACATGCATACATACATACATACACAGACAAGCAAACAGACACGCAGCAGACAGATAGACAGACACAGGTGTGTTGTAAGTACGACTCGACTCGACTTATCGCGACAAACGATCTCAAAGCGGTCGTATTTTCATTTGACGAGTGTTTTTCTTTGCAAAAATATACTCCTATTGCAAAAGAAATAAGTAAAAGTGTGTGTGTGTGTGTGTGTGTGTCTGAAGGATTCCCTAAAAATCTTTTGTTACAATCGTTATTTATTCAATTCGACTCAACTTTCACGGTCCACGTTTAAATTTCGATCAAATTTCACACTCGTAATCTCTCCGAACTTTCATTTTAAGCGGATATGTAACCAAACAGCGGTATTCATCACGCATCACTGTGTTCCTCCGTTCGGTTCCATCAGACTCGCAAAATAATTACAAACGTAGGTAGGTGTACAGATTCGGGGCGAGCTTCCATGTGTCTATATAGATAGATATGCATACCATTCGGATGGATGTTTCATTAACTAATTACCCCCCTCAAAAATCTTCTGCTAATTATCGATAGTGAACGGAAACAATCGAGTTAAAAGAAATAATACTTTTTATGTCAGTTGACGTTCTTGTAAGGAAGAAACAAAAGAATTAAATAAATAAATAAAAGAAAAAACAAAAACAATCTAATTATACTACGATACGTTGGGAGGAAAACGTGAAAGAAATGTACGCATAATTAATAAGTTGAAATATCACCGATTGATTTATTCGGATATTCACTCGTTCGGGATTAATATAATAGGTTGAACAAATATAACGTTCTAAACATCGTAACTAAAAACTCCTGATATATTTAATTCTAATATTAAATTATCTTCCTTCATCTTTTAAAACTGTAATAATCAAATTCATATCATGTTCTTATACTTAAATGTTATATAGTACTATCTAAGTAGATAAAAAAGAGAATGTAATTTCTCGAGTCGAACAAAGGAAGAAAATTCTTCGACGACGATCGAAAATGCATTTTCATTTTCACGCTTAAAGGCAAAGAAGACCTCGTCAACCTCCATCCCTTCTCTCTCTCTCTCTCTCTCTCTCTCTCTCTCTCTCTCTCTCTCTCTCTCTCTCTCTCTCTTTCCTCGGGCTAAGAGGAGAGGCAAGAGATGGATAAGGTTGGGTGAAGTAGAAGGGGAAGGGGTGAGTTTGGAAGGGGAGGGGTTGAAAAGAAATAGTAGAGGCAAGGGAAAGCATGGAAGAGGGGGCGCGGACAACGTGAAACGCTATCGTGAAATTAACTTGAAGGTTGTAATCTTTAGAGGTCATCTAATTACGCGGTAAAACGGCGTTAATTCGCGGTTAATTTCTTAACGAGATAACGCCGACGCTTGCTAAGGTAAAAGGAGGCGTCGTACCGCGGTTGCATTAGAGCCTCTAATGGCCCCGCGTGGCTACTTCCGAGTGCCCGGTGGGTGGGTAAATAAAAAAAGGGGACGATAAGGTAAAAAAAGAAGAAGGAAGAAGAGGAGAAGGAAAAGAAGAAGACGACGACGAAAAGAAGAGGATGAGAAGAAGGAGGATGAGTAAGAGGAAGAAGAGGAAGAAGAAGAAGGAGAAGAAGAAAGAAGAAAGGAAAAACAGGTGGTATCCTAATTAATTGGCGCGTAATTAAAACTACCAACGACAACTTGTCGGAAAGATCTCCAATTCTACCAAGGATTCCAATGCTCTCTCTCTCTCTCTCTCTCTCTCTCTCTCTCGCGCGCGCGCGCGCGCGCGCACTTTTTTTTACTCACCTCTAAAGTACTTCAAATATTTAATAATAAATATCGGATGACTTCGGCTAACATTACATATTGCTTTATGTGGAATAATTTTTTTTTCTTTTTATTTCATTTTATTTAGTTTCATTCTTTATACGACTGAAATCAAAGATAAGGTATTGCGATGAGTGTGTGTACAGGTATATATATTCGTAACATAAAGTAAAAAAAAAAAAAAAATATATATATATATATACATACAATAGTTTACATACGTTATACATTTTGTTCCACGTAAGAAGCAATGATCGTAGGAACGATTAAAATTGCACGAACATATCGGAAGGAGGAAAAGAGGAGGGGAAGAAAAAATCAAATCAAATCAATTTCCATACCGAATTGAATAACCTTTCAAATGACTTGTAAAACGTATTTCCCTGAAAGCATCGTCGAGACAGCCTATCTCTTTTGCTTCTAGCGATTTAGCTAATCCGCAACAAGCTGCGTTAGAACGCCAAGAATTTCAGTTCTCTGGCTCGAAAATTGCCAACTGAAAAGTCGGTATTTTGCCGTCGGTATGCTCGTACAGAGGAAACGATTCCAAGATCGGCAAGCGGTTAATCTGGCTCATCGTTTCCCGACGAGAACATCTACCTCATTAACCGTCTCATAGAAGCTTTTACCGATCCTATGAATATTTCTCAAACATAACTGCTTTTACCTGGTTCATAGAACTCCAAGTAGCAATTCTCTATGTTGCTCGATTCAAACGTTCGACGAACTTCTTCTTCTGTTTCCTCGTTTTTCAAATCGCGTTATCAATATTGATACCAGAGAAAAAATATATACATAAATATATTTAGGTTAGTAGTTGTACAAGAAAAATATAGACATACATATATTTTCAGGTTAATAGAAGAACAAGAAATACGCACACACATACACACACACGCACACACCTACCTTCGATTTGTAAGTATACTATATCTATACTATACTATCGCACTTGTAACGTGCGTGTATACTATACTTATACTATGCTATGACACAAGTAACGATTAGATATCAATGTATTTTCGCTTCGTAAAAAA
Organism: Dolichovespula sylvestris; assembly: GCA_918808275.2. Lineage (NCBI taxonomy): Eukaryota > Metazoa > Arthropoda > Insecta > Hymenoptera > Vespidae > Dolichovespula > Dolichovespula sylvestris. The sequence goes on from OU964967.1 coordinate 1,567,949, forward strand.
CAAAAATACTGAAATAAAATAACATGAAGAAAGAAAAAAAAAGAGATAGTCGTTCTTGGCATTGCCAAAGACAAACGTAACGCGCGTGTAATGCTCAAACAAGCAAAAAGAGAGAAAAAGAAAAGAAAGGAAGATCGAAAGATAGAAAGATAGAAAGAGAGAAAGAGTAAAAAGGAAAAACAAGGGGAGGATTCGTTGGCACGGATTCTAGCAAGAAATTTCACGGCACTTACCACCGTGGATTTATTAGCGTCTAACCATCGGTGGGACCATAAGCGGACTGGCGGTTCTACTTTCGACGCGGAATGAATTATCTCTCCTTTTCGATCGAGGGAGAAGTCACCACACACTACTCCCTTGTTGTACCGGCTAAACCACAAGTAGGAGAATCGTAACGACGATCTATAAATACGTTTCCTCCGTGAAACGTTCGTCTCGTACCTTATAGTAATTTCTCGCCCACGTTTTAACGTGTACGATCTTTTTCCATCTCATAATACACAGAGAAAAGAAAACTTCATTGAAGGAATGATGAGGACAGGTAATATTATATTTCCAATGTTATCACTGTGAAATCTTGATCGTATCGCTGAATAAACCGGTAAAATAAACGGTACGGTTATGTAAGAATAATCGACTTAACTATATTCGTATATTTTTCATTTTTCGTTCTTTTTTCTTTTATTTTTTCTTTTTCCTTTCTAATTTGAAATAATAAAGGAGATATTGTCGTATAAAATTTTTTATACGAAACGTCATAGACGATCTTGTAGATTTACCATATAAAACTTAACCGATAAATTACTATACAATCTACTACTAAATGACTTGCCGGCTTCTTTATCGCCTTCGGCAGGTCGTACGTTTAAACACGAGCACCTCGTGATACTTCGGTGATCGGTATATACGTGTATACAAGAGCAGCCTGTTTTACGAGCCAATGCTAAATACCATACAAAAGAGAGAGAGAGAGAGAGAGAGAGAGAGAGTGAGTGAGTGAGTGAGTGAGTGAGAGTGAGTGAGAGAGAGAAAGAGAGATACATTCGTTGCCATTGTCAACACCCACGCAAGGTTTCGCACCTAACCAGAATACTCCCTTCGTTCGAGATGATGACACATAGGATTCGTGGAAAACATTTGAACCTTTTATATTACTGAATCGGGGATTCGAACTTGTGACCTATCAATTGACGGGCGATTTATTCTTCCAACTTCAAGCTCTCCAGTCAAACTCTTCCACCAAATATTCACTCATGTTATAGAGAAGTCTCGACAACGACGACAACGATGACGATGATGATGACGATGATGATTGATACTTCATTTCACGTAGAAATAAAAATTACATTTTAATTGTAACTAAATCGCACACGATACTTTACGAATATAATGCATAGCTTATTAACTGGACCATTCGTGGATTGATATTATTGTTTTGTTTTTATTTTTATTTTCATAATTTTTTTTTCGTTCGTTGTTTTTCTTTTGTTTTTTTTTTTCTTTAAAGAAGGAAACACAAAATGATCACTGTGATTCGACTTACATTACAGAGAGAGCGTGTAGTTGAACTATCGTTGGAGCATTCCAAAATTGCGAGACTCGTACCGCAAAATCAAGCACGCGCGTCCCAAATCGTAATTAACATTCCCGGGTATTAATATGAGCAACGCCTCTATGTACAGAGGCTACGATCAATCGTTGCCGACAGGTGGTGAACGAACATAGGGGAAATGGTTTCGTATGTTCGGTTGATCGGCGCCTTAAACGTGTCCTCGGTATTCATTGACACTGTTAATTCTAAACAAGTCTTAACTAGACCAAGATGTCGTCGCTGTATCAACTGTATATTTGTTCATGATCGAGTATATTAGTATTAACAAGAATATCGTAATATCATATAAATGCCAAAATCATTCTATTTCTTGTATGCAGTTAAATTTTAACTTATGATCGACAAACGTTGACATTACGATTACGATATCACTGATCTTTCGTGATGAAGACGATAATATTCACGAAAATATTTTGTCGTAAGGCTGAAAAAAATGCATGAAGATAGAGATCTTTAGACATCTCTAGTGAGATGTTATATCACACGTATGAAGGACATGATATAAACGACGAATTAAAATATCTTTTAAGAAAAGGGGAACAAGAAATTATGAATTCACAATTAATGAATACCTATGTTCAAAGTGGTTGTCGGATTAAAATCAATTCGTCGACAGAAAACACACACACTGACAGTTCGAAATATCCCAGTCCTCCCTTGCTACTTCATCCCTGTGACTTTTTTCATTCGCATTTTAAAAATCGTCCTCAGATTCATAGAAAAAGAAAGAAAAGGGCGAGGAGGGGGCGGAAAAAGGCCAAAAAAAGACAAAAATGTCCACCGTTCCCACTGCTAAATCCCGACGTTTATCCAGCTATACGGGACGGTACACAATACACGGTTCGCTTGCAATTTCGGAATTTTACGCGGCTACCGACCTGTCGACTGGCTGTTGGGAAAAATTTGTTCGATAAATATTGACAATTCGACTTCTTACCGTTGCGATTGAAACCCGTCTAGATTAAAATACTTTGTTGAACGTGGGCTTTTTCTTTTCTTTATTTTGCTTGTATTTTTTTTAATTTTATTGTACGTGCGCGTGAAAAATAACGTTCGAAGCATCGTAAAAAGAGGAAAGAAAATGGATTTAAATATCGGCTATTTTCCAAATGAACAAATTTCCAAACTTTGAACAATCTATTATGCCCAAACATTTAATCTTTATGGACAAACGAAAATAATATGCATCCATTTTAGGATCATTAATTTTGTCTTTCTTAAGAAAAAAAAAAAAAATTAAAATAAAATAATGTAATCGTTGTCGGCTACCGATCGCGATTTTATGTGATTTAACCTTTCTATTCGATTTTTCGATTGATAATTAACCAAAGGAAGGATCCTGCAACTAGATCACAGGCACATTTCCACGTCGCGTAGGTGTTCATGGGCGTGCCCTTATGCCGAGAGGAAGGTTTACGGGCGTTTGATCGACCGCGTGGGAGTATGCGTAGAGAGAGAGAGAGAGAGAGAGAGAGAGAGAGAGAGAGAGAGAGAGAGAGAGAGAGAGAGAGAGAGAGAGAGAGAGGGAGAGACGTAGAGTAGATTGTGACTGGCTGCAGGAGG
>OU964967.1:1571623-1591623 GCA_918808275.2 Dolichovespula sylvestris
GAAAGTAAGAGGGGGAGGAATGACGCCGTGAAACTATCGTACCGTACGCGTCACCGACGATGAAACTTCGCTACGTTTACCAAACGAAATCCGAAATGCCATTCGATTTTCGTTGAAATTCTTCAACTACCACCAATACCACCGCCACCCTCACCCCTTCCCCCTCCCCCATTTAGACGGTGGAAAATTAAAGAAAACAAAAGAAGAATGAAGTAGGAAACATCGAGTCATCGTCGATCTAGGGATCTCTCTTAGTCAGGTAATAACTCTTTTACATTCGTTGAATGAAATGATCGAAAAGTTTAACCTCGATCGAGCGACTCCCACTAATGAAAGGCACTGTATGGTTAGCCGCTCCTCGAACGCTCGACCGAACGTCGCCGGTCTGTTTGCTCCGTTTTGTCGCACGGTAACATGTCGCTAGGTATACCAGAGATATTTTAGATGGGGAAACAACCTCGTAGTCGAGAGGATAGGTTAGGTTCGATCAAGGTGCCTGCTGGTTAGCCGTCCTAACCCACGCCTCTACCTTCTCACGCCTCTAAGAACTCTGATCGACGTTATCATCGCCAATAAAAAACATTTAATTTCATCGGCCTCGTATAACCAACCTGGGCCATTTCCACGTTTACCCAGTATCTACATATCGATATATCTAATCTCACCTCCTGCAACCTTATCCCTCCCTCTCTCAGCCCTCCCCTGCTCCTAACACACCATTTTAACATCGAGAGAGAGAAGAGCGATTAAGGAAAAATCCCTAGGTTGGTTCAACGAAACTGAGACAAATGGTTTCCGTTAAGTATTATACGAATGATAACGTCAAGCGGCAAGAGAAGAACGGACTCGTTTAGTCTTGTAGAAGCAAACGTGCAATCGAGCGTAGCAGGCGTGAGTATGAACGGGTCTTAAATCGATCAGAAGAAGTACAGGAGCGGCTCAAGAAACATGCCCGGTGCATAGCCCGAGGGCCGGTTAACAGAGAGGCATGCAACAGGCCACTGTTAGCTTCGTAGAAAGAGAGAGAAAGAGAAAGAGAGAGAGAGAGAGAGAGAGAGAAAACACCGCGGGTCCGGTAAGACTCGCTCGGATCAAAGCACTTACGATGGTATTTATGGGCGCTCCTTAAACCGCCCTTTCGTACGCTATGAAAACATTTCATTCATCACGCGTACGTCGTGAAAGCCAATTACCGTGGCGCCCTTTCTTAATTAAAATCCCCCTTACCTTCGTGTGCCCTCCCACCACCACCACCATCACCACCACCACCACCGACGTCATCGCCACCACCTCCATCTCCACCAGGAAATACATGTACTGATACAACGAAGTGTAACGATGCGAACAAGAGCAACTCTGACGTCTCAATGGAAGGAAAAAAGAGAGAGAGAGAGAGAGAGAGAGACCATGACCATGACCATGAAGTCCTGCATCTTGTTATACCTTTCAGCTATAATTTGTAATACGTTTCCTTCCGATTGACAGGCAGGAAGAACCTAGACAATAGCACTATTGCCGAACTAATAAACGCGAACGGTTTACTTTCACGAACTCTTTTGAACACCAATCCTATTCAACCATTCACGTACTTTCACGTCCAGGAAGATGGGAATCAATGAGTAGAAGTTTATTACAGGCATCGAGGAAGGTTTCCTTGGTGCATTGGAAGAGCGCCCTTAACCTAATAACGTCTGATGCATTCACGAGATTCGGTCAGGGAGAAGCGAGGGGTTGATGCACCGACTCTCTCTCTTTCTCTCTCTCTCTCTCTCTCTCTCTCTCTCTCTCTCTCTCTCTCTATCACGTTCTCCAACTACTCCCACTATGTCCACCCACCCCTTTCGTCCGCTTCTCGCGTAATTGCGAAGACTAACGAAGTTAGTGCTCCGCGGTAACGATAATGAGGACATTACAACCCCTAATTAAGGATCGGCATGTCCGTTCGCGTCGGCGTCACATCGGAAAATCATATCAGCGATGAAATTGGCGAAAACGTCTCGCGGCTACTTTACTTTCGACCTCTTTTCTTAAAAAAAAAAAAAAAAAAAAAAGAAAAAAAAAAAAAAACCCGAAAAAATAAGAGAAAAAGGCAAAAGCAGAAAGAAAAGAAACGACCTGTCACATATATAAGTAGGATCGCATTCGGTTGAATTATGCTAAAGAGTCAGGCGTGGTGATATTTGACTGTTAAAGAAAGAAGATAAAACGGTATCGAACGTGTTCCTTCTTTTTCTTCTTCTTTTTTTTTTTTTCTTTCGACTAGCACGAGGAGTCTCTCCTTAGTGAAACAAGCGAACCACATGAAACTAGTACGTTTCCGTGGTTTTATAACTTGTTGGGCTACACCCACCTATCTTAGTCAATAGATTTACCAGTGAATAGATACTATTGTGTAGAAGCTTGAGTGTCCCTCAGGGAAAAGAATAGCGGTAAGAAAAGAACCTCGAACGAAGAATGAAAAAGAGGAACGCGTACATTATCGTCTCTTACGAAAAATCTCAAACTATCTACTCCCTCCCCCATACCCCCACTCTCTCTTTCTCTCTATCTTTTTCACGAGCGAAGCTCTCTAAGACTACATGGTTTCCTTTCTCACGATTCGGAATAAGTATTCTTCGATGGTTTCGCGGTCAAAATGAGCAGGCTATCGATTTCTTAAAACACGATTCTCCCTCGCGATTCAAATGTTAAAATTCAGGTAATAGGAGCAAGGAATATATATATATATATATATATATATATATATATATATATATATATATCACAAGGAGAACGATCAAGAGTGTCTCGGGGAGGGGGTTGAAATTATTTTTTTGGGCTCGATGCCAATGCCTGACGCGAGAAACTACCGTGTCAGCAGCGCGAATATAGATATATTGCTTTGATAATACTCTCTGCTTGGTACATATATACACATCAGCTGGATGATAAAGGGATGTGAAGGCAAAAAAAAGAAGAAAAACAGAAGAGAAAAAAAAAGAAAGAAAAAACAAAAAGAAATGAAATTTTGGCCGGCACGAAGGCAAACATTTGTTAGGGAAGTTTCATGTCCTTGGAATAGTTTCGTAACAGTGATATGTGCGCTCCCCCTCTCCCTCAAACAAAATACATATATTCCATAAAATCCCTTGATCGACATTTCCGATCGTTCCGAGAAACCCTATTCGCGTGTTCCTGAAGTGAGATGAAAAAGGTCTTTTCGAATTTGCTAGAAAACGTGCAAAAGTAAGCACAAGGTTATGTATAATCCGATCCACCATTCCAGGCTTCTATTTTTACCTGTATACTTTAAATAGGGTTTTATATGAATTAGTCGCTCGTTGTTTTCGAATTCTTTGCCAAAAGTTTGTCATAAGCACGAAGGTTGACCTTAAAGCTTATACGTTTGTCCCTAAAAATACAACGACCAGTAGTAACACATATATGCAATATAAAAAGAAGAAATAAAAACTTTAATAAAAAGTAATAAACGTTAAAATAAAAAAGAAAACATCAATCGTCGTAGGAAGAAAAAAAAACATAAATAAGAAAAGAATAAAAAAAAAAAAGATAGATCGTCAAATCAAACGATAAAAATGTGTGAAGCCAATCCACTGAAGAGAATCTTTCGATCTTTGATGAATCTTCTTTTCTTTCTTTGTTAATCATTAAAATCGTACAATGCCCGTTACAAACACATTACGAACGATCATTGTTAATGATTATATTTATTATTTATTTATTTACTTATTCATTTGTTAACAAAGAAAGAATCTTAGCGTCTAAACTTAACGTCTCAATGTCATTTACTAGAGTCGATTATTGAAATCATCATTAAATTCTTCTATACTTTCACCTGCAAATGGTTAACAAGACCCGTGCCGCGAGGTGTTAATGACATTAGCAAAACCGTCAGCGTCCAAGATAGGGCTCGTAACACGGGGCGGATCGTCGCCCCCGGTAAATATTTATTCGTCGTTGTGCCGCGTAAAATTGAAAATCTTTATAATGTCAGGCCACCGCGGCGCATACTAAGTCCCGTATTAGCATACATCGCTTAAATCTTGATTCGAGTTTATGGCGGGGCTGTAGCCGCAAAGTGGGGAAGAGGAGGAGGAGGAAGAGAAGCAAAAAAGAAAAGAAGAAGAAGAAGACAAAACCTTGTAATAATTGTACAAGGACATTTGAACTCTTGCATATGAAATAAATGAAACTTTGATATTAAGTGATACGTCACGTATTTTAACTAACAAATAGATAAAATTAATTTTATATAAAATTTTATAAATAATATAAAAAAAATAAGAGTTATTAATCATGACTTATTATATTAGTCATTAATCATACAGGAAAAGATTTAATACTGTATCTATGAAACGAATATAAAACTTTGAAATTCATTGATATTTTACATTTTAATATTGATTATATAAATTAAACTATATAAAACTTGAACTATACAAAGAAAAGATTAATTGGTATTAATCCTAAAAACTTATTTAATCCTTAATTAATAAGTATGAAAGAAATATAAAACTTTGAAATTAATCGATATGTTACATTTTAACGCAACTATATAATATCAAATTATATAAAAACATACAAACGGTACAAAGAAAAGAGGAATATTAATCATACGAGCACATTTAATCCTGTAAGCATGATATAAATAATAATTCGAAAATTAATTGATTTGTTACATTTTAACATAAATATATAAATTAAATTATATAAAACTAAACAAACAATATAAAGAAAAGAGTAGTATTAATCATACGAGCAAATTTAATCCTGTAAATATGAAATATATAAAACTTAAAAATTAATTGATCTGTAATATTTTAACGTAAACATATATAAATTAAATTACATGTAAAACTATATAAATTATATACGGAGAAAGAAAAAAAATAAGAGAAGAGAAAAACGAAACGGTATTAAAATTATACAAGGTCGCATAACACTGAAAAATATAAAACAAATAAAACTTTGTAACTAGAGAGTTTTGATCTGTAACATAGTAAAGTAAGAATGCAAACTAATTTATATAAAACTCTATAAACAAAATGATAAGACACCGATCAAATTACCTGTTTCTTTGTACGATAAAACACGTTTAATAGATCATTCAAACTTTTCATTCATTTAACTCATTCCATTTTAACACTTGATCTACTAATTATCCAAACGATTAAAAATCTTTCTCAAAAATTGATTACAAGGTTATTAATTTTTTTTTGTCTTCTTCTTCTTTTTCTTCATTCCTTCTCTCTCCTCCTCTTCTTCCTCTTCTTCTAAACGAAACAAAATAAGTAAGAAATTCTTTGGGAATGAGTTGAGAGACACTGCACGACGTGAAGCATGGACAAGTGCACCGAGCGAAGATGTGTGCGTAGCAACGCTTATATACATCCCTGACGGTGTTTCTCATGCACGCGAGCAACATATACACGCGCGCGCGAGCGTACTTGTATGAGGTACGCGAGTGTGAACGTAGCCACCGACGAACGTACCGCGCCCTCCTCCACCTTCTCCCTTCCTATCTATACACCTAACTAGCTATGTACGGAGTATCTACTACGCTACATAAACATATTACATAGGAACGAGGATGAGGGAGAGGAGAGATCACAAACAGGGTGTCCTGAAAAAAAATTCCGTGGGAATTTCCTCCGTTCGAATATGTCTTCGAATTATATAAATATCAATCAATGATTTTTACTTAGAGAATGATGTGAATTAGAAAATTACAATATTTGTTTTATTTCATTTATTTATTTATTTTTTTTCAATAAACCTATGCTAATCTCTCGTGTATCTTCGATATACGAAAGCTATTGGATATATTATGAAATAGAAAAGGGCTAGTCCGAAAGATCATTTTTATGTTTTGGCTTTTTTATGATAATATATAATAAATATAAATGTATTATAAATATGTTTTTAATATATAAAAATATTATTCGTGTGTCATTCATATTTATAATAAAAAAGCTCATAAAAAGCATATTTACTTTTTCATATTGTAACTCCATGTATAGCGGATCTCCCCCGTTTAATATATCTAACCGACAGACTAAACATTACAAATGTAAAAAGGTATGACTTTAAGTGATGAAAATGATAAATTTTCCGGGATCCGATCATTTTAATGATCCGGCACGAATCATTAAAATTATCAATAACTTGTTAAATAATAATGAACTCTCATCGCGGTCGAAACGAAAAGTACCCAATTAGAGACGGACATAGAAAATTGGTTGAAATTTTGGAATAAAATATAGAACTTACAATCGTTTCGGTGGTGTGATGGTAGAGGGTGGGAAGTGAAGTGAGGAGAGGAGAGAGGGTGGGTGGCCAGCAGGAGCTCGTTATAAACTAAAGAAAAAATTCCACGGCAAATTACGCGAAGGGAACGTACATAGGATAGTAATATTCGCGCACGCGTGCTCATCTCCTATCGTCGGTACCGCACCTTCACCCTTTGTCCATATCGAGCAATTAAATTTAATCAAAAACACGGGGGAGACAGAGGGCGTGAGAGTAACGTCGTAGGTAGCTATGGTACGATAGTAAGAGAAAGAGAGAAAGAGAAAACAGTACGGGTCGTTTACTTTCTTCACCACCGCGTACATCCAAGGTGAGTACACCGACGGCTATATATGTACCAGGAATAACGCATGTATACATAAGGCATAGATATGTGGCCCAACACGCGCCCGTACATAATGTGATATAAACACACGTATCCACGGCCCTATGTACATGACCTCGCGTGGGTGTAGGTGAGACCGGGGAAAAGGTAGATGGTGGTAGAGGGAGGAAGGAGAGAGAGAGAGAGAGAGAGAGAGAGAGAGAGAGAGAGAGAGAGAGTATGTGTATATGTTTTATATATACATATACATATACATATACATATATATAATATATATATATATATATATATATATATATATTTGTGCGTGTGTGGATGAGAGAGAGAGAGAGAGAGAGAGAGAGAAGTGGTTGGTGGAAGTGGGATGCAAGAGAAGAGTGGGGACAAGAAGTGGGAGGAGTGGGAGGATGAAAAGCAGCGGCAAAACTATTGACCGACGAGGTATTAACGAGCGGCACTACTATTGACAACGGATCGCTCTGATGAGGAACACAACAATGAAAAGCGAAATAAAAAAATTTCTAGCTGAATCCACGATGCATATATGTAAATATAAATATATATATATATATATATATATATATATATATATATATATATATATATATATATATATATAATATACATATGTATACAGTCAAATAAGGTTTTATGTGTACATGTATAATATCGAGGAAAAAATTTCAACGTGGGTCAAGCGAACGTTTTGTCGAATGGAGTGTCGTTTGGACTCGTTGATAAAAAGGGAGAGACAGGCTGAATCTAGCACTGACAGAGTTTGCTTTACTGGTCTTTAACAAGTGTAATACCTGTACTGCTTATCGGCAAGATTAGACGATTTTTAAAGGGCTCGAATAATATTTTAATATCTCGTTTATTCTCTACCGTGGAGTCTACCCACATTGACGTTTTTACCTTCTCCGTCCCTCTTCTACCCTTTAAGTATCCTTTTTCTACGTTCTGATTCAATATGTTTCTCACACAGGAAACATGGAACACAAAAGGTAGGCGTACAGAGGTTAAACAGGGATGAAGACCGGGCTAAAGGTAGACAGAAAGTGAAGTGTGGGGATGGATTGGTAGAGGAAAGGAGAACAAAGATATAAAAAGAGATAGATAGAGATACATGAAATTTCTTCTGAAGTGTACATGAAGCGCAAATGCAGAGAAAAAGAAGCGTCAGAGATGAGACATGCGAGCTGGCAATCGAGATAGAAGAGAGAGAGAGAGGAGGGGAGAGAGAGAGAGAGAGACGATAGGAGAGTCCGCGGAGAATATTAAAAAGCGTTTTTAATTATTTTCATTTTTCATTTATTTATATCCCTACACCCGCATACCCGGAAAAAATGCAGGGCGTAGTCAACGTCGTCGCCGTCGTCGTCGTCATCGTCGTCATCGTCGCGCCAGTCTACCGTGCAATCTACCATCTCTCTTGCTCGCCAAGAAGGGAAAATATTGCAACACTCTTGGACGCGATTCGAACGGCCACAAACGACAGAAAGCCTTCACCCTGTGCAAGACAGTTAGAGATAGACAGAAACAGAAAAAAAGAGAGTAAGAAAGAGAGAAAGAAAGAGAGAGAGAGAGAGAGAGAGAGAGAACGAGAGCGTAGAAATCGTGGAAACGTGGACAAATATTGTTCGCTCGACAGTCGAACGTATCGCGGTACTGGCTGACAAATTCATTGCCACCAGTAGAGTACCAACCAGCACCAGTACCAGTACCCAGTAGTATGCCCAGCCTGGGATAATATGGAGCTACTATATTCCGACGGTTCTAACGATTTTCCATAGTTCCTTCTTTGCCGAAAAGCTTAAAAATATGATTCTTATTATTAGGATTATCCGAAAGATTAGGATTAATCCTCGAAATCGAACTTAAGAATATCGATATATTCTTCTAATATAACCTGGTGATATAATCGATGTATTCTTCTAATATAATTTCTCTTGTCGAACCTAAGTTTAAAATGATGTGAATCAAGAAGTTGACTGCCTGATCCGATGGATCTTCGATCGTGGAAAAGGACACCACCTGTTCTAAAAAAGAACAGACTAGTTTTGTTTCACGACAAGGGGGTTCGTTAACGCGCATGAAACAAACGAGTACGCAGCGAAGTCGCAAAGAGAAGAAGAATAATAAGAAGAAGAAGAAAAAGAGAATAAGAAGAAGGTGCGGAGGACAACACGAGGTGCATCGAACGTGTGATACGAGAGAGGTATGATACGGAGTAAGGTAGACGAGGAAAGAGGTGGAAAGAATCGACATCGCAACAAGATGACAATAGTTCTCCCGGGCAACTGCAAAACTTTTGCACCAATGGACAATGATATCGCGGTGACGGAGCGCAACGTGACGACAAAACTTTGTCCGGTTTTACATCAGGATCGGTTCGTCCTCCGTGATCCCCACTCGTTCTCTACTTCTCCGCCGCTCTCTCTCTCTCTCTCTCTCTCTCTCTCTCTCTCTCTCTCTCTCTTCCTATCTTTCTTTCTCTCCTCTTCCAACTACCGACCCTGCCGGCAAGGCCCAACCCGCTTCCGAGAACACATCTACATCTTGAGAAACCGGCCGAATTTTTATTCTCCTAGACGGCGCGGGTCCAAGAACAAAACAACTATTTTTCTGCCAATTACCTGGCGGTAGAGAAAAGAAAGATAACGCGGAAGGGATCTAAAAAAAAAATAAGGAGAGAGTGAGGGGGAGGAAGTCGGAGGAGACCCCTGCCTTCCCCCACCCCACTCAAAAAAGAAATCAAAGTGTCTTGACAGAAAAACTTGACTGAACCCGTCGGTTCAGTTAACGGACTGTTATAATTGAAATCCCCAAAGAGAATAACCGTAAGTGATCTATTTCGCTCGAATTAATAATTACGATGTCGTTATTAAGTAAATGCGGGTTTTCGCGTAGGTGACCTGAAAATTCGACGACTCTCATCCTTCGACGCGCCACGTACCGTGAAGATGTGCGAAGCCAAACGCGAGAAGGGGGAATAAGCATTGCTAAAAGCTAAAAGGATCCCTTGAGTAAGAAAGCTGCGGTTGAAAGGGAAGACTAGACGTCGACGATATGCTGATTAAGTCCTCCATGGTATCCGTAGGCGAGGTATATTAAATAGTTGTAAAGAGACATCTTCCCATGCTTTAACTAACTTTCATGATTAAACGACGAACGACGGAGTTTTCCCCTCCGATAAAAAGCAACCCCTACATAATCAATCCTTCCCTTTCGACCGCTGGCATTTATCATTTCGCTGTAATATATGCGCTCGAAAAAAAAAGAAAAGAAAAAGGAAGAGAAGAAAGGATGCACATTTCTCCTTGACGATAAGGGACAGGATCTAAAAATAGAAGATTCAGACTTTTCCAAGAAACTATCTCTTAAAAAAAAAAAAAAATAATAATAATCCGCTGAGGTGAATCGAACAAAAGGGAGACACACGTCGTGTCGTAGTCGGGTCAATCTAAAGATTGTCTTCTGGCGCGAGTCAGTACGAGAGAGAAATTATTCCTCTGCGATTCCCTTGTCATAGAGTTCAGCACAGGCTTCCAAGGACATTGAATATCTCGTCTTTTGTCGGAAAAAATAAGTAAGAAGAGAAGATGCAAATGTATTCGTTTCACGGCGAACTCAAGCGCGGGATGCGTGCACGCGTGAAGGAAAGAGAGATAGAGATAGAAAGAGATAGATAAAGAAAAAGAGAAGAGAGAGAGAGAGAGAGAGAGAGAGAGAGAGAGAGAGAAACCATGGAGTAGCAAGAGGAGTAAGGAAAGAGAGGGTGGAAGGCCAGTCGACGTCGCGCCGACAGGTGATCGCATACACACGACGATGGAATTCAAGGTGGAGGTGAATTACCTGGCCGGGATTTGAGGTTAGGTCGGCACAATCCTGAGTGACCCTGACTCGATGGACTACCGACGTGTATCTCCTTCGTTTCGCATCCTTGATCGATGAAGCGCATGTTACCTAACGTTTCCTCGGTTCGACGATCGATCCAACACGTGCGAAGTACAACTGACATACGAGCGATAAGATTAAATAATCATAATAATAACCAAAAGGGAGCCTTTTGAAAATTGATTTAACGATGAAAACAATAGTTGAGAACTATTGTTAGAATCTAAGAGATGATACTCGATAAACCCAAAAGCCAACTTGTTATAGGGATACGTAAGACGTTTTATCCGCTTTGACAACAAAATTATTAGGAATTGTCCTAATATAATTTCAAGCTTAAACTTACGTCATAAGAAACTAACTCGCGTTTCGGTTACCATCCGTCTAAGGATGATTGCTGAAGTCTAAAAGCGCCATAGCCAATCTCCGCACAAGCCTCGCCCACGTGCTCCCAGAGTTAACTTAATTACGGCCAATTAAGCGTCAATTAACCGCGTGGCACACGCGGCTCATATGTAAACCCCTGTACGTACGTATATACATACATACATCTATATACATACATACATCTATCCTCTCTATCTTTCTCGCTCAGTCCAACTGTCCGTCAAATTAACGACGTACAGACGACGGCATGCGAGAGTTTAAAGACATAAATGCGACGAGCATGAGAGAGCTCTACCTCCTTCTTCAACATATGTACGTACATTCGTTCGTTCGTTCCTTCCTTCCTTCCTTCCTTCCTTCCTTCCTTCTTTCACTCGGATGAAAGTGGTAAAAATGAAATTAACCAAGTGACACGGTTATTTACGGCGCTAAAATAAAAAAGTTACGCCTGCCGCCCGTACTCGGGAAAGTATTAAATAATCTAGACGCGAATAGTATGGAACTTCTTAAAGTCAGACCCAATGCAAGTAGCTACCCTAAGTGAACGATATGACCTTTTTTTGTTTATTTTTCTTTATGACTTCTGGATAATGCCAACGACTTTTTATTTCCATCTCATAACGATCTATTTTAAATTTAATACAGATTCAAGCAGGAGGAGGACAGGATGAGGAGTTCAATGTTCGTCCAGATTTTTTTCGCAACCGTCAACGCGTGCGATTTCTTTTATGCGATTAGAATCAACTGATACGAATCGGATGCTAAACTTATTACGAGGTTATAATGTTTCCTTCACCTTGAACTTTATCTTTCATTTTCGTCTTTCCTTTTTTATTTCTCACAATACGATCCGATAAACCGATATGCGACTTGGACCACGTGCTGCTTAATTAAGTGGGACCGAAAGGAGCCAAAAAGAATCGTTATGAAGGCTGAATGAGGAGATAGAGAAACGAGAGAAGGGCAAAAATGAAGGAGTGGGAGAAAAGGTTGAGAGAGAGAGAGAGAGAGAGAGAGAGAGAGAGAGAGAGAGAGAGAGAGAAAGAGGAGTAAAAAGTGAACATGAGACGAGCTCAAAGGCAATGGGGCGACAAAAGTCAGTGGCGCTAAAAGCGCCACCGTCGTCGTGGTAGGCGCATGAATAATAATCCGTGATTAATAGAGCGCTAAGCTGCCGGCGACTCGCGGCATGAATGGCCGTAGTACTATTAAGCGCCGAGGTATATTATACCTACGGCAATGTATACGCAGATCTAGCTGTATATCACAGTGTGTGCGTGAGCGTCTGTATTTCGCGGCGCTATTACAACCACTGATACGGCTGTTCTCCTGCGTTACGGGTCGGAGAGGTTGTTCCAAAAAGATAAGCCACGCTTCGAAAATACCTTTCCCCATTTAACTGCAACTCGATAATCCTTTCTCCGTTTCAACGACGCGTCTGTTAACTCCTAATCACGGTGTTTTACAAATAAAATAATGTAGATTTTCTGTATTTTTCAAAAATGAATTATATACTCTTTCATAGCGGACCTTTAAAAATGTATTATTTCAAGTCTATTTTATATAAAATTTCTATTTATTCTGTTCTGTTTTATAAAGAAAAGAAAAATAAAGAAAGGAAAAAACCCCCTCCTAGAATTTCTTTATCATCTATAAGCTCGGATAAATCAATGCAATCGGTAACCAAGACGATAGCGCGAAGCCGAAGAATTCTCGGAAAAGCAAGTGTGTAATTTTGGAGCTAGCCATGACCACGGTCATCGGCTGGTATAGTTCGCCTTAGTAATACGTAGTACATATAAGTGGTAAGTAGGTATGCGCAAACGGCAAACAAGAAGTAGCTACCGGCTGCTTCCACAGGTGGTCGGGTCACGAACTGACCCCACTCCATTGCTCCACCTTTCTCTTGCCTTCTCTATCCCTTCCCGCTTCATCCTGAAACCCCCCCCCCTCTCTCTCTCTCTCTCTCTCTCTCTCTCTCTCTTTCTCGCGTGTGCGCGCGCGCTCGTTAGAATCCTGCTTGACCTGCGCTAGGATAGGTTGGATGTACAAGTCGGTACTGGGTCGAGTGAGCTGTCGAAAGATGGAGGAGGAAACGTCGTGGACATTACATCGACGCGACTTCAATCCCTTTGCCCTTTTGCAGAAATTTTACCACAACGCAGTTTCCTTCGTCAAATTGAATGTCAATCAAACGTAATCCCAAAGAAAAAAAAAGGAACAAGAAAAATGAAAGAAAGTATAAATAATACGGTTGAAATATTATTAAATAATAATGTATAAAATAATTTTAATTGTACGTAAAACGCAAACGAAAAGTATGAATGTTTAATTGTAGTCGGTATGACTATCTATCACTTTCGGTTCAACTTGTACGACAGAAATTAAGTGATGCATTTCATCCCCCCCCCCCACGTAATGGTGACTGACCTAATTTCGGAGTGGGGCCTCCGAGATAAAATTTATCTTCCACTCAGAATCTCGGTATAATACATCGAGAGGTACTTCGACTACTGCAAAATTTATACTCACGGAAATGTCACGATAATACGCACTGCGTACAGTTGAAAGTACGGTGCCTCGAGAAACTTTAGAAAACTTTGGATCCCGTTGAACTTTCCGTGCTTCGAACTTCGTCACCGTCGTTAACCAACAACGAGCAACGAAACCGCTCGAGAACGGAGCCATCGTTCTCCTGTTAGATCGAATCTTTCCAAACGAAAAAGAAAACAACGAAACGAAAGAAAAGAAAAAAAAAAAGAAAAAAGACAAAAAAAGAATGAAAATAAAAAGAAAAATAAAAGAAGAAATTTATCGTTCTAAATAATGCCTCGATCACGGTAGAGAAAGAAAATTTTGACCTTAAGGGTTTAGGTTGGATGTCGATAAAACTGAACATAAAGTACAAGGGAGCGTTCTTAAAAGTCCATCCTGGTAATTCGCCGTAGGATAAAAGGGCGTTTCGAGAGCAAACGAAGAAGAGAGTGAACCAGTTTGGACCGATCTGGAGGAAGTACACGTTCAACATCGGAAGAGAAAGAGATAGAGGGAACCCGGTTGCGTCTCTCGGTTGCCCGGTTGCCTTCGCCCGTAGGATGCTGAAGGCACTGCGGTTGCCATGGCAACCCACCACCACCGCAGCCCGATGTAATTATTTGAAAAACGCCCGCCGCAGCTCCATCCACCGCCCACCACCCCGGGGTTGCTGCTGCTGCCGGTACAGAATGACGCAAAAGTAGCCGGTTTACCTTCCTCTCGTTCTCTCTCTCTCTCTCTCTCTCTCTCTCTCTCTCTCTCTCTCTCTCTCTCTCTCTCTCTCTGCCTCACTCACTCACTCTCTCTAATCTTCCTAAAAATTCAAAGAATTTTCTACTGTTGAGAAAAAATTATTCTTTTGCGATTATAAAACCCTTCGTCACATTCACGAAGCAAAATATTCTATACCCCAAATATTTTATATTTCATTGACAGAAACAACAATAAAATTTCATATTTAACTGCGATCGTGAAGAAAAAAAGAAAAAAAAATTAAAAAAAAAAAGACGTTTTTAACAATTCCATCAATTTTATCATTCGATTCATTCCCCAATTGACTAATGCGATGTATTAACTATCCTTTTACAACCTATCATATGTATCTCTCAAAACCTTCCTTACTATGATCCTTAATCGGTGCATCAGAATTTGGATGGTGTACGACACAGTGTACTTGAGAATATTAATATTCATGCATCTCCAAAGACGCGGTGGGGGTTCTTCAAGTCCTCGAGCATTCGTGTTGGATATTCCTCAAGGGAAAATTTGTGGAGTCGAGCAGTAGTGCTTGAAATAAAGAGACAAGGGACGATTGCATAAACTGGTAAATGCCATTCATGAGAAATATAAGATGTTGATTGTTCTTTTATATTTTCTTTTTTTTCTCATTTTATCTTTCTTATTATTATACGATTTCTTATTCTAAATCTATCCTTAGATTTCTAATTCTAAATGTATCATAACACTTGTTACTTTAGAATCGTATAATCATGTTAATTTCTTGAATTCGTGCATGCAAACTTTTTCAATTTTTTATCTTAAGAATATCCCATCTCTCTCTCTCTCTCTCTCTCTCTCTCTCTCTCTCTCTCTCTCTCTCTCTCTTTCTCTCTCTCGCTTTCTCTCTTTCTCAAATCTAGTCACATGGGAATGACATCTACCCCAACGATCTCTTTGAACTTACAAATAACAAGTTATCCAAAGTAACAAGCGTAGGTTTTGCGAATGTACGCGCTACTTAGTGGTTTTAACGTATTCTCCCTTTTAACTTAAAAAAGTAGAAATTATTCTTGTCAAAGAGATGCATCGCGGAATGACCTATTGTTAAGCGGTTCTTCAACGTCAACGTAGAACAATTAAAAACGACACCCAGCCTTAACGAAATACATATCCACGTCCCATAAATTTCGAAAGTTCTCCAAACTTTTGTAAGCATCGTTATTAAAAAAGAAGGGTAAGACCAAAGAATAATGTACAATCTAAAAAAAAAAAGAAAAAGAGGGATGAAATATCAGTAAGGAAAAAATTTAGCTCCCATCAAGTTAACTTTTAGGTCGGAATGTATCTGAAGACTGCACCCCTTTTACATACACTTCCGTATCCTATGTACGTAGTACCTGAATACTCAAGGGTGTACATAACGCGACTGTCGCGGTTTGGGGTCAAAAATCGCGATCTCGTAGTATATACACGGACGGATCGTTTAGCCACTTCAAGAAGAAAATCTCATGGGAATAAAATCGATCAAGAATGAAATGTTATTAAAAGTGGGAGAAAAAGGGAGAAAAGAAAAGAAATGAAAAAAAAAGAAAAAGAAAATAAAAAGAAAGCCATTTTGAAAAAATCTAAAAAAAATCGATGCTCGTCTGAGAAAATGAAATTTCTTTTCCCCTTAACAACGTTTCAACATTCCAACGAAGAATTATACTGAAATAGCTAATGAACGTAACGAAAAAGAATTCGATGGCTGATCGGAGATGCCTTTCCACGTGTTTCAGAGTGTGCTTTGAGCAACGTGTTGTGGCAAAGGGAGGAAAGGACGGTGAAGTTGGAGCGAAGAGAAGACGAAAGGAGAGAGAGAGAGAGAGAGAGAGAGAGAGAGAGAGAGAGAGAGAGAGAGAGAAAGAGTAAGAGAGGGAGAGAGAGAGGACCGTGGCGATGCTCACTTGTTGCTCGCTCGACTAATTGCCAAGTAATTGGCCCCGTACCCCCGCTCGTATAAAGTTTGCTTCATTGTCTTTAATAACGCCGTGACCTGCGCTAATGGCTCACGTCGCATTCGTCGAGAAAGGGAGAACGGCCGCCGGTTTCGATGACAAGGATCGACTAGTTCGCACAAGAGAACGAAAGAGAGAGAAAGAAAGAAGAAGAAAGAGAGAGAGAGAGAGAGAGAGAGAGAGAGAGAGAGAGAGAGAGAGAGAGAAAGGGCGAGTAGCTGGCAAAGGAATGGAAAAGGGTGCGGAACGAGTACAGTCGACTGGAATAATTAACAGCCATTAGTAGTAAATAAAGCTTAAAAATGTCTAATATGTTCTACATAATTATAATGATTATGAAAAAAGGAAGGTTTTATTTCTTGTTTTCTTCTTTTTTTTCTTCCTCCTCTGTCAAATTTTGACGAAATATATTAATAATGAAATTCGAACAATAAATTCGAACAAACGGCCGTGTGTGTGTGTAAATGGGTTGTGTTTAAATCCTTTTGTATTACATTTGACATATAAAATCGTATCGATTTTCGTTTAATGCAAAACATATTATAATAATATGTCAATGGGATTAACGACGATAATGAATTATTAAGGTATATGTATGAAAAATGATTAAGATTATTTCTAATAGTTTCTAACGTTCTCAATGGACAATATACATTATACTGATAATACAGTTGCTTCTTAAATGGTTGTCAAAATCGTGAAAGGAGAAACGTTAAAGTGCGGACCTAACATCCGCGAGTCCCCACAAGCTGGGAACACAATCCGTGCACGCAAGACCAGATGTGCGATTGTGCGAAGAATTGAGAGTGAGTCATTCCTCGATGGCACACGAGGGAGTATAAACGGACGTTAGTGTAATGGTTTCTGTTCCTACACGATTGTGAACACGTTCACGTTAAATGAAACGACGAAGTTCTTCCAAAAATAATTTCTCTCGCGGGAATAATCAATTCTAAATTCTAAATTCTACCGGAATCATTATACCTGATAGATTCTATTTTGTTTAATGATAATTCGATGCGATAAAAAAAAAATATTTTTCAAATGCCAAAGAACAAAATATACAAACGATTTACAATTTAATTCGATCAAAAGTGATTTATGATGTATAAACCGTGATATACGTATTTAAAATCTCTTTTAAATAGAATAAATGAAAAGGACTATACAAACGATGCTCCGAAAGAATTATAGCTACCAGCTGTAAACTTATGACTTAATGAAATGCACCATGGATCTCGATACGGACACGCGCGCACGTACACACATATATACGTATTATTCACGCTTCACCGAATCGAGCGATTTCTTCGAGACGTCGCCCTTTTGTAAATTGATCGAGACATATTTGTGCTACAAATCATATCGAGAAAATAGGCTTACAGATATGCATCAAATATTTCTATTATATCTTTCTCTGTTTATAGGATAAATCGTAGATTCGTTTGAAATTTTAATATATAAGATGTCAACGAATTTAAATATAATATATATATATAATATATATATATATATATATATATATATATATATATAAAATAATTATTAGCTGTTCTACGTTAAAGTTCGATCGAAATAAAGCCAAAGAAGGGGGGGTACACTCGAGTGCATTGAGAAATGGTAAGTCTATTTTTATTGTCTTCGGTGCGAAACTAATCATCAGTCAGAAATAATAAAAACAGGAGCATTGTTCCTATAACGACCACGATGGGATCCGACCTATTCAATGTTCAACAGGATCATGTACCGTTATTTTACGTTTAGAAAAATATAATTGCCAACAAGTTATGATTTTTTATTTTCTTTTTTCTCTTCTTTTGATTTTTTTTTTTTTTCTTATATATAACAGAATTTTTCATTGTGGTATAAAAATCTAAATCCTTAGGCACCATCAGTCAATCTCTTATCGAAAATATAAACCTTCTCTAAACATGCTTGAATATCCTTCGAAGTTCTTACCTAAGGCTGAAATTTCTTGAAAATTAATTAGTGTTTTCTTACGTACATACGTAGATTTAGATTATAACAACATATATAATCAATATCTATATATGAATGGCGGGAAACGTTCAATAAAAAAATAAAATAAAATAAAGAAAGATATTCAAATGATTCTCATAGAAACATAAAAACGTTATCCAACTAATGTTTTAAGTACTCAGTACATTATTATCACTTTAAAAAATAATATCAGACCGATTTTCATTTCTGATGAACGAGAAAAAGAGAAGATAAGGGAGGGAGGGAGGGAGGGAGAGAGAGAGAGAGAGAGAGAGAGAGAGAGAGAGAGAGAGAGAGAGAGAGAGAGAGAGAGAGATTATAAACTTTGAAATCTGTCAACGCAATTTCTTGGCACATCTATCTCCGAAAATTAGCGATCTCAAAAAATAAAAAAAACACACATACATGCTCGCACACACACAAACAAGCGTAGATATTGATTTAAACGCGAAAGAAAAAAAATAGAACGTGCCTCTTTTTTCTTTTTCTCTTTTCTTCTTTTCCTTTTTTTTCCTCCTGTTTCTTTTTTTTTCATACGCGTCTATAGACAGGTGCATTTAGGATATTACTCTCCGGGTGTAATACTTATAATCGGCCATGCGACTTCACCTGGAAATGGAATCCGTGCTATTGTACGCGTTACGTTGGCTTAAAGGAAACGAAGACGAAGAAGGAATAAGATGAGGAGAAGGAGAAGGAAAAGAAGAAGAAGGAAGAAGAGAGAAAAAGAGGAACACGAAGAGGGAGAAGGACGTAAACGAGGAATCTCAGCGACGCTTCGACTAGACGGCATCGTAAACTTCGTCGAGCAACTTTTGAATTTTAGTAAGGGTTACCCTCCCCACACTTCTACTCTTTACTGTTCTACTACTACTACTACTACTACTACTACTACTACCATCCCCCTTCTCTCTCTCTCTTTGACTTTGTTCTCTTCAACCATTTCATATCCTCTCTTGCTTTCTTGATCCTATAAATTAGGGGTTCCCATACTCGTGCTGAGAGAAGCGTTCTCTTTTTCACATATCAGACGTTCGATTAGAGAACCCGTACAGAAATCTTATGCCTGATAACGTTACCTCGCGACGATTTATTGGTTGGAAAGGGATAAGCGATTTTTTGTGGTTTTCAAAGAAAAAGGAAAAAATTCCAATCCGTTTACCACTTCTTTTTTTTTTGACGGACAACGTAAATTTGAATAGAAATTACAGACGAATGTTATTGTAGTAAACGAAAACGTTATAGAATTATGAATTGTCGGTTCTATTCGAATTGTCGACTTTATGTATGGATCGCAATGACACACGATTAATTTCAAAAACCATTACGTTATTCCATAATTAATACTGATACTAATAATAATGATAATAATAATTTTAAAAAAGGTCAAGATATATCTCCTTAAACTTTAACTTAAATATTATAGAATTATGAATTGTCGGTTCCATATTATTATTAGGCTATTCCATAATTAATGTCAATATTAATAATAATAATGATAATGATAATAAAAAAAGAAATGTCAATGTATATCTCCTTAAACTTCAACTCTAACATATCCATCCAAAAGGCGTCGCATCGAGGTTCTTCCTGCGCCCCGTCGGAGGTCGCCACAAGCATCTAAGGGGGACGAAGGGTTTCTACTTATAGGGAGACTCTCTCCGTTGCAACTAAGGAAACACACTAAGGAGGATCGTTCTTCGTAGCGTTTCTACAAGTTTCGACCACCGACCAACCGAAGAAAGTTTCTTTCTAACTATCCCGAAGCCAAGACCCTCATCTCCTCGTCGATGCTACCCGTACAGAGGGAGAAGAAGGATTTACTTGAA
>OU964967.1:1601623-1649123 GCA_918808275.2 Dolichovespula sylvestris
TCCTCCTTCACTTCCTCCCTCCCTCTCACTCTTTTTGTCTCTCTCTCTGTCTCTCTCTCTCTTTCTATCTTTTTATCTTTCTCTCTTCCTCTCTTTCTTTTTCTATATTTTTATCTTTCTCTATCTTTTATCTTTTTATCTTCTTCTCTCTCTCTCTCCCTTTCTTCCTTCCTTTCTTTCTTTCTTTCTTTCTTTCTCTATCTAACTTACCCGTTTCCTTTCGTCGGACCAAGAACGAGGGTGGGGAGGGTGCACGTCGACAGGGAGGTCACGCCGTCCGGACGGCTTCGTCATTCTATTAGGCGACGATACGTCGAGAAGAGGCGACGCTTAACGCTTCGAGCTATTGCTCGACTCCCTCACTCTCTCTCTCTCTCTCCCTCTCTCTGTATCTATCTATCTATCTATCTATGTATCACATCGTACTTAAACACACATATACATGTATTATTTTTCTTTCTTTCTGTCTTTCTTTCTTTTCTTCATCTTTTTGTATTTTTTGATTTTGTGTATATATATATATATATATATATATATATATATATATATATGTATGTATATATATATATTTTCCTTCCTTTTCTTCCCACCTTCCTTCCTTTCTTTTTTCTTTCTTTCCATAACCTACTTACATAATACATACCTTACACACTCACTATAATTAATACGGAATATGTGAATGTTTTTCTTTATTCCTTCCCACTTATATACCCTTTATAAACGAGAAAACTTATTAAATATAAATATATATATATATATATATATATGTATATAATGCTCGGTTCGCCGTCAATTTACAAGTTTCATCGTCGCGCTCTCCTGCTTTCTTTCTTTCCTTCCTTCCTCCCTCTTACCGGGTCGTTCGAACGGAAAGGATAGTGGAGAGAGGAGGATCGTGAAAGTAGGCACTGGGACTATCGCGAAAGTATGACGTGTAATCGCGATCCGAATGAAAAATCGTTTCAGGTTTGTTTCTTTTTTTTCCTTTTCTTTCAAGTATGCCCGGCTGTTCTCATCATTGCATTCGTGTCTTTTCAAATTCTTCTTGCAATAAGGATCGGAAAAGAAAAAGATAAAAAAAGCTAAAAGAAAAGGAAAGAAAAAAAAAGATGAGAAAAGGTAAAAGAAAAGGAAAGAAAAAGAAAAAGATGAGAAAAGGTAAAAGAAAAGGAGAGAAAAAAAAGAAAAAGATGAAGAAAAACGACGCGGAAGGTAAGAAAAAGAAAAAAAGATAGGGTAGAAAAGAAAGAGGGGGAAGAAAGAGAAAGAGAGAGAAGTTGAAGAATACGATACACGCGAGGACTTTCTTAACATGTCGTAGAATAGCGCGAAGAGAGTTTAGAAAAGCGTAGCGAAGCGGCTCGCTAGCACGAGCCACGGTGCATCTTATTCACCCACGAGTCTCAAGGACGTACTCGACGTACCGTCTTTGCATAGAAATGCGCGCCGTAGAAGAGAGATGCTTGGCTACGCGAGAAAGAATCGTGCTCCCGTCTCGTACCGTCTCGTTCGAGCGGCTATGCTTCTTCTTCGAACCTCGAAATCTCCTTCCGCTAAAAGAGAGAATTTTCATTTTCTTTCGTGAAAATAGTAGTCTATGTATCGAGAATGGGGAAAAAGAGAGGAAAAAAAAGAAAGAAAAAAGAGAGAGGTAAAGAGAGAAAAGGGATAGAAACGTTCGACGAATTTTTATCATAACCTATGCGCTCTGTTTTTGCTTAAAATAAATAATAGCTCCTGTACTTATAGTTATTAAACAAAAAAATATATATATCTATGTATATATATGTATATATCCATGAAAGATATAATAATAAATATTTGATAACTTTATTTTTGCTTTAGAGGAACGTTTCGAAGATCACTATGGGGTATCGAGATTGTAAGATTAAATTCTTAAGAATCGATTTAAAGTATCCTATTACAAGTTTTATTAATAAGATATATGAAATGAAAAAGAAATGAAAAAACGGTACGAAAATAAAAATAAAAATAGGGAAGAGTATATAAAAGTAATGTGAATGAAATATAATAAAATATAATATAATGGCAACAAATATCTCATAAATATTCGATGATACACAGTAGTAGGAATCTGAAATCAGAAATCTGATATGGTTCAGCACCCGATATTCCAGATTTTTTTATCTGTAATACGTATTGATATATGTTATATATATACTAGTCTATTATAATGTGTTACGGTTGATATCGCAGAAATAGACTAACCAATGGGAATGAACGGAGCAGTCAAGATCATTTCGGTTTGAATCGGATTGGTCGTGAGTAAATCGGTCGTTTTAGGACCTAGAACCGAACCAACACTTGGTCCAGTTTGAGAAACGTTGACGGAAGAAGATATACCCTATACAAGATCTGTAGTACTCTTCCTCAGAGACGAGAGGCCGATCAGTGTTTAGTGCTTAGGATTAACACTCTACGATTCAATTAAGTTAGTGATGGTCAACAACAGTCAACCAGAGATTTAGGAAACTGGGATGCTCTTCTGAAAATTGATACTCACACTAAGAGCGGTGACACCGCTAATAAACATTCGGTTAAACTAAACGATACCTACGACTAATCTAATACGTTCTTTGTTTCGATAAAATTATCGGACCAAGTTACTTGAGAGCCATCTCACCTGGGAGTAATTGATCGAAAGAAAAACAATATTATATAAGAATAAAGCTGACATTGGAATTGATCGATCGATCAATTCTTATTAATCGTTACGCCATTTAAATTAGCGTCTTATATAAGTTAAACGAACGAAGAAAATCACGGGAACGTATAAAAACGAAAGGATAATATATATATAAGGATAATATATATATATATATATATATACACACACACACACACACACACCACATATATATATATATATATATATATATATATACACGATAAGAATATATGACACGAGATATAACGTTCGAACCTAGGTTAGATTTAACCAAGGCCCGATTAAAAGTTCATGGATAGAGTGGGATGATGATGATGGTCGGGTGGTGGAGAGGGAGGGGGAGGAAGAGGGGGAAGGTGGCAGCGGAAAATAGTTGTCGAATCCGTGTGTATGAATGGAGGAGTAGAAAAAAAGAAAGAGGAAAAGAAAAAGAAGCGAAGGAGGAGGGGAAGCGAGGCGGAAAGAAAAGGAAGGAAGAGAGAGAGAGAGAGAGAGAGAGAGAGAGAAAGAGAAGAAAACAGAAAAGTGAAACGCGAGGGTCGGTATTTTCTCGTCGTCGATTTTCGTTTCGAGAGCGAGCACGTGGTTCGGCACGAGGCGAGTGACAGTCTCGGACAGTTCGTACACAAGTACGTTCCACTGACCCCCGCTCGAACGACGATCCGGGAGACGAACAAGAGAACACCGGCCCTTGGGGGCGGCGCACGTGCTCTAGCGGACTTCTCCTGCGCTTTTGCTTCGCGACTACGACGACTAGTCTGATCCGCCTCTTCTCTCACTCTCTCTCATTCTCTCTTTCTCTCCCTCTCTCTCGTTCTCGGTCTCTCTCTCTCTCTCTCTCTCTCTCTCTCTCTCTTTCTCTCACACACTTTCTGTCTCTCTTGCTTACTTCCGAGTAAAGCAACCCCCTCACACCGATCTCTCCCTTTCCATCCTTCAAAGATATTAGGATAAGTTTCATTCATACGAAGTTCGGAACAAATCTCAACCTTCGGAAAACGGCTG
Organism: Dolichovespula sylvestris; assembly: GCA_918808275.2. Taxonomy (NCBI): domain Eukaryota; kingdom Metazoa; phylum Arthropoda; class Insecta; order Hymenoptera; family Vespidae; genus Dolichovespula; species Dolichovespula sylvestris. The sequence continues at coordinate 1,605,318 of OU964967.1, forward strand.
ACCCTACCAACGATGTAAACGAGTTACGCTCGAGTTCGTACAATTTCAATTATTTTCTAAAAAGAATTTCTATTCGTGCAACAACGATTACGAGATTCGTTTCGTTTATTCTTATATTCGTTCCTTGATCGAATCGTGATATAATACTTACGAGTAAGTAAATAAATATGTAAGAATAAACATCGCTAAGTTGACTTAACAAAAAAGAAATAACAATCCCCATGCTCGCTTTTGACATTAATCTATTTCGCATTAACGAGGATGATTTTAATGTCGATTGAATATATATGCAACAAGATAGATAAAACAAAATCGATTGAAAAAAGGGACTGCGGGCATAAGATTGAACGGGAGTGAGAGGGGTAGTAGGAGACGGGAAGAAAAAAAATAGAAAAAGAAACAAGAAAGTTGCATATTTGTTCGATCTCAATGTCGTTTCGAAACTTTTACTATGTATAAGCACGAAGTCGGAAACCTTGGAGTCCGTGTTACGTTCGTATATTCATACACGCGCGCGCGCACACACACCACGCAAGCCGCACGCATGCACGCATGCGCGCGATACACGCACACAAATGCAAAGTTCAGGTTCATGTAATGGGAAGACCAGAAGCAGAAGTAGAAGAACAAGAATAAGAAGAAGAAGAAGGAAAAGGGAAAAAAAGAAGAGGAGAGGAAGAAGAAGAAGAGAACAAAGAAAAAAAAAAGGAAGAGGAGAAGAAGAAGAAGAAGAAGAAGAAGAAGAAGAAGAAGAAAAGGCAAAGCAACGAAGTGTTTGTGGTCGACAGCACGATGTGGTGTGCAAGAAGGTCGGATGGGAACGAACACGCATAAAATCGACTCTAAGACGAAGAGAGGAGGAAAGAACGAATAGAAGGAGAAAAAGAGAGGAAAGAAAAAGAAAGGAGTGGAGAGGAGAGGAACGGAAAGGCAGAAGGTATAGGTCGATACGGTAAACTATTGTCTAGTGGGCGAAGAACTCATGAGAACCGGCCGGAAGAACGACGTCACGTCGGTTACACACGCTTTCTGTCTCTCTTTCTCTTATTCTCTCTCTCTCTCTCTCTCTCTCTCTCTCTTTCTCTCTCTTTCTCTCTTTCTACTCTTTTATTCTTTCTTTTTCTTTTCTTAGTACTGAACGTCGTTTCTCCGTCGAACTACGACAGACGACGTTGAGAGGTCGATTCGTACGTTCAAGGATCGCACGTTTCCACCCACGTTCTCTTAAAAACCATGTTGTTCTTGCTCTTGATCGATATAACAAAGTACGACCACATACGTACAACGGTAAAATGTATCGATAAACTATCGACACGGGCTCTCTTGATCTTTGATCCACTGAACGAAATTTAATACACAAATCTATAATTGTTGTTAAGAAATACACACACATATGTATATATTATTTTATTTTATTTTTACCTGTAAGGGATGTGTAAGTGAAAGGAAGAAAAATAACGTAAAGAAAAAAAAAATTCTTTCTACTGGGTGATCTTCCTCCCCCACCCATTCAACCCAACCACCCACCCACCCATGTTATAAAAGGCCAACTCTCGAATGTCGCACGTTCTACGCAAACTCAGTTTCGGTGGTTGGTAGTATCGACGAAGAAATTACCGTGCCTTTATTTCCTTGCCATGGTCGAAAGATACATATCTGAGAGAGAAAGAGAGAAAGTGAGAGAGAGTGAGAGAGAGTTTATGAAAGGCAGACAGGCGGATAGGAGGGGGTAACGTGGGATCGGGGAGACTTGGGCGGGGGAGGAGGTAGAGGTACACACAACACACACGAGAATCTACAAATTGAATACAACGACAAGACAGACTTTTTGAAAATTTTGTCTCCGAGTGGCAGGTATAGGCGATGGCCGCAAGTTACACAAAGGTAGTTTAACGTGCGGCGATGTGAGGACAATGCTACACCGGAGTATGTTTGTCGGTTGTCACCGAGGGATGAAGAGGCAAACACAATCCACCCCACCGTTTCGGTCACCGCGTTGCACGAAGCAACGCGCGTGCTTGTTACGTGTATGTGCATGCCTACGTATGTATAGATGCCTCTGTCTGTGTGTGTGTGTGTGTGTATTTATGCATGTGTACATACGTACGTACGTATGTACAATGTATCGGAGAACTTATGTTAGTATTTGTTTGTATGCGTACATTATGTCGCTAACGTCACAAAATGCATCATCAACCTGTTTGTGCGTTTGGCAGTTGTGTTATATAAATCCTTTAATTAATTTAATCTGTCTGTAATTAATCATTCAAATGAAACATTTGATTAACTTTTAAGTAATGAAGAAAATGATATAACTACGGTCTTATAAGTAGGAAGTAAAATATGTGAATATGATGTATATATGTACATACGTTGTGTAAGATATGTAATGGAATGGATGACATTGCGTGTGTTCAATGTTTTATATTATGATAATTAATATTGTGTGATACGAAGTAATTAATGTAAAAAGAAAAAAAAAGGAAAAGAAAACATGAAAAAATGACACGTGTATTGACTATAATAAATATGACATTCATTTTGTTTTTTGTTACAAATACTCCCTGCTAAAGTTTATTGTTTTGTTATATAATCTTACGTAATTTATTATACATACATATATATGTATATATATAATTAAATATATTAAATGTACATAATTCATCCGAAGAATTTTTTCACTTTTTCGAACGTAATAATCTTTTTTTAGAATGTCAAATTTATGGGAAAACTATTTTAAGTGTTCTGTAAATGAAATTTTGAATTAAAAAAAGTATATATGAGGTGCGAAGAAAGGATATTAAAATTTTGTAAAATTTAAGAAATATTTAATAATTAGAAAGTATTTTCTTGTTTAATTTTTTATTTTACTTGGTTCTATATATATAAAAGTTCTGAACTTTTATATATGAGAATACGTTACTTTTAACACGTATAATAGAATTGAACTAAATTATGCAGAAAGCTACCGACCCTCAATGATCTAAAATTAAGAAAATTCAATTAGAAGATATTTAGAAACAATTAATTTTGTCGTCGCTTGATCAATATTTTACTATTCACAATTTTTTCTTTTTTCAATATTAGCTGCACTAAAAACATCTGATGAAACCATTTCAATCATAATATGTGATTCGGAAGTTTACTATAAAATAATTATAAATTTAAAATGAAGCTATGACTTGATAGTTTTAATAATTGTATAATAATATTTTGGAAAATAAAGATCACGAAATTATTGGATCTGTACTGTGTTTAACTAATTTTTTGTCATTTTGAAGATTGGTAGATTTCTGTATAATTTGATTCAATTGATCAGGCAATGAAAAATAAATAAAAAAAAAAAGAATTCAAAAACAGAAATGCTCTGTCTATCAAAGGAACACAAAAGAAAACAGAGAAAAGAATAAAAAAAAATCAAGATGTCCAATCATTTAACAAAAGAGTGTATAATAAACATTAACAAAAATAAAAAACAAAAAGAACAGAAAAATTAATAATAAGATGGAAAGAAAATTATTGGAGAACAGAGAAGACAAAGAGGATAATTTGAAGCATTGTTAAATCTAAACAACATATATAATGCAAACCCGATATCTCATTGTCAGACAAGAAGGAAACTAGTAATACAGATATGGATAGGCAAAATAGATAAAGAATAAAAAATAAAAAAATGAAAATAATAGGAAAAAAGGAAAAGAGGAAAAATGCCAGAAACAACGATTGGCAACGAATACGAAAACGAAAATAAAAGCAGATTGAAATAATACTTTGACAAATTTAAATGTGTAATATCAAATGTAATAGCAAAATTCGAAGAAAAAAATATGTATCCAGGTATGGAGAAAACGAAGAAAAAAAATAAAATAAAAGAAAAAAACAGAAAGAAATTATTGATTATTAGCAAGATCGAGAATATTGACTAATAGCAAATACCGAATTTATCGGTAATTTGGTAGAAAAAAATCAATTATTTAAAAATAATCGCAATAATCACAGGATAAACTTGGAAACCCGAAAAAAAAGTGAAAGCGGCAATAAAAAAGGGAAAGCAACTGAAGAGCTACAATAAAAAAGACTGAAAATAAAGAAAGAATGACATCACATGACCAGAACTTCTGCCTATTCTGTTGAGATAAAAAGTAAAATTAGATAAATAAAGCAATTAGCAAAGGAAAAAGTTCAAACAGGAGATTACTTCGAGGAAAAAGGCAACGAAAAACAAATTACTATTTACATATCGCCAATATTCGTTTATAATAATTATAGTAATGAAATAAATTAGTATAAAATTAGCATCATTATCGTAAAACGGTACTCGATGAAACACATCTCATTTGTAAAACAAATAAATAGAAGAAAAGAACTAACAATAATGTTTTTTAATAACAATCAAACAACAAAATATATTCTAAGCTTATTTATTAGAATTAAAAATTATTTTCATACATTGGAAATTAAATGTAAACAATCAAAAAAATATGACAAAATTCTGTTCGAGCTGAAATCAAATAAAATACATATAAAATATATAGAAAATATTAAAAGACAAACACATGAAAATAAAGAAAAAAGAAACATTTGCAAATATACATATGTATGTATATAGCCTACAGACTGGAAAAAAAACTATTGCACGTAGATAGCTACGTATCGTTTTACGAATACACAAAAACCAATAGCTAATATTTATCAATCGTGTTAAAATTTTAACTAACGAAAGCATAAAACTATAGTGAATTAATAAAATTTATCAATTGTAGTAAATTATTTCTGACATTAGACCTAAGCAAAAGAATAAAATGTTTATGTCAGTTATTCATATATACATATCTAATGATTTTGAAAATCGAAAGAAAATAGATTTATTGAAAAATTATAATCTAATAACATCTATTTGATAATAAAACAGGAGTTTGCTGAGGGCTCTAAATAGTTATTAACTAAACATTAACGCAAATTTATCATTGTATTATTGTCTTTATTGGCACATGGTATACCGTTAAAATCAAACATAGAAATAGATATATAATAAAATAATTCCCCTTGAAAATGTTGACGTAAATCTTTTATTTACACAAATTTACAAAAATTTGATTTTGGGGAAAATCCGAAAGTGAGTCGGATTTTAGTATTAATCCTTTTGTAAGATATGGCTTAGAATTGCCGAAATCTTAAGATCTGTGTAATAAATCTAGTATTATTTAAACGACCAATAATCGAATACAATTCAGAGAATCATATTTTTGAATTTTCTCGAATTATCGACGATCGAATTCAGCCAGAGGGAAAATTTTTATTTTATGTTTGAAAATTGAATTTATTTTAAAAATTGTAAAAAAGAAAAAAAAGGAAAGAAAAAATTTTCCATTGGTATATCGATCCCGAGTTTTTGAGAATTGTAAATCAGGAGACATAGTGTTCATTTTTTCTTTTTTCGTTTTTCTTAATTTTTTTTTCAAAAACATTTTTATTTACAAAAGATATAAAAATATTTGTGAAACCTAGAATATAGTATATGGAGTTTTTGTTATACAGTAGTATTTATAGAAAAACATATTAAAAGAAAAATATATTACAAATAAAACAAACTATTAACTATGGTATTTTTACATTTATCCTTACTGTTTTCTTGATCTTTATTAACTAGAAAAACGTTTTAAAGTAAAATCTGATTAACATTTTATGAGTTATAAAATTAATGACAATATATAATAGAAAAAAAAGAATGAAAAAGAAAATAGTCCACATATATATATTTTTCTTCGAAAAAATAAATTATATGCATAGTTAATTTTTCTTGGTAATTTTTTACCAACAAAACGTCCTTCTTTTCCTCACGATATTTGACGTAACATTTTATCGAAGAAATCATGCCAATTCTTTTCATATCATATTCGTTTAACACATAGATTTTCAAGAAGAATCTTTATGAAATACTCTATAATGCATGTAATAGAATTGTATGATGAGATTGTAAAATGCTATAAATAGAATTTTGTTTCAAGCAAAAGCGTTTTTCAAAGATATTTTTTGAAATTTCGAAATAATAGAATTTAATAGTATTGTCTTGTATGATAAACATATATATATTCATTTTCGTTATTTACGTTACAAAATATTTTTTCAAATATAAAACCAGTAGAAACAAAAATAATAAAATTTAATTCACTTAATATTCTTTAGAAAATAAAGAAATAATATTCAAAGCTGAGAACTCTAATAAAGAAATTTCGCTCACTAATGTGCCAAGTATAGAAAGGGTGATTAAACTAACTTTTTGAGTTTTCATATTAATGTAAAGATTAATGTAAGATTACGTTAAGAATACTAAACTTAAAGAAAATTATTAATATGTTACAGGTATATCTAATGACGAATCAGATCAATAGATTAGATGAATAAATCTATCAGACATGTTTGTAATAATTATTATATATAATTATTACAAAATAAAAATTAGAGGAAAGAAACAAATAGATCAGTTAATTAAAATAAAAATGTTACGCAGTTCGAAACAATTATTCATCATTTTACAATGTTACTAAATAATATTGTAACAAATATAATATTTGTAATCTTCTTTTGCAATATTCAATTTAAATTAATTAATTATTTTCTAATATTAATTGTAAATTAGTTAATTGTTCTTCAAACTGTTATCTCAGAAAAATAATTCTATTCTTTTTTATAATTATACAGATGATTTTTATTTATTGCGATCCTCTTGATAGCATTCCGATTTATCTATGTTTTTATTTGATAATAAAATGTAATAAAATGAAGAATACCTTCTTACTCAGATTTATTCTAATAAAAGAATGTAGTGTACTATTCCAAATAAAAAATACAAATTATATTTGATAATTTTAAACGGATAATTCACGATCGTTTTTATCCTCTCGATTGGTCATTAAATATCTGCTTCGTTTATATTTGAAAAAATGTCTAAGGGGCAACATATTTGAAAAATTGACAATTTGACATAAATAGATAGATAGTTAGATACGTATATTAATAATTTATGAATTATAAACGATATCAAACTTGTAAAAGAAGATATTTTAATCTTTGTTTCGATCAAAAGGAAAAAGTAAAACAAAAAATAGTACGATCCATGGAAATATACGATTTCGTTTAGCGGACCCTAGCGGACATTAAATTTATGATATATATTTCTACATTATCGACGTTACGTAGCTTTTTTTCATTGCAGTATTTCATGCAACGATCTTATATATTTATATTTGTCATTATTGTTCTATCATTCCGAAATCGTATAAATTATAAAGTCTAATTGTAATAAAACTTTGTTATAATAGACCTACCTCGATTTATTCCCATGATTTGAAAATATCACACCATTATTTCATGAAAATCGATGAACGTATTCCGATTAAAAAACTGACGAAAGATCTTTTTTGAAACGCACTGTAGCCATAGAGCGAAAAAAAGGAAAGAGAGAGAGAGAGAGAGAGAGAGAGAGAGAGAGAGAGAGAGAGAGAGAGAGAGAGAGAGAGAGGAAAAGTCTAAGACGTTTGGAGAAAAATTTGCTATGTGAAAAACGGCCGAATAGAAATGATTTTGCGAAGTAAAACGTCTCGCATCTACACTATGGTTGCTGGACTGGTTAAACAGGTTATCGCTTTATGGCTGCCGTAAAGGGATTTTAAATTTCGCGGCACATGCTGCATGCATTCCGCCTTGTCCATGCTTTTTTCTTCTATTTCAGTCGTTTCACACCAAGGTGCGTGTGCGACATCGCACGAACGCAACCAATGAGAAGAATCATTGCTTGTGGCGGCACTTCAGTGTATTTGAAAAAAAAAAGGAAGATGTCGAAATGAAATGAAATGGGCAACATAAAAAAGAAATAAGAAGAAGGAGAGAAGACGTGTCATTAAAACAAACCGAAAGAATGAGAAAAGAAAAGAATAAAAAGAATTAGAATCATAAAACGTACAACTCACTCAACTATATAAAATATAACTCACTTACCTATCATTCGTAACTTCTCATATGAGACTATGAATTATTACAAAAGAGAAATAAAAAAAAACAAAAAAAAAACAAAAAATGAATTGTACTTTCGAAATATCATTATATATTTGGTTCTTCGAAGTTATCAAGAGTCGCTTATTCGTAGTAGATATTTTTATTTCCAACTTAGGAACTGAAATGCCCATATAATAAAAAATATTTATATCATAGTAATAATAATTAATTATTATTATTATTATTATTATTATTATTATTATTATTATTTTTATTATTATTATTATTAAAGTGGGGAGGGGGGAGAGAAAAAAATTAGGGTTACGCTAAAATCACTGCTAAGTATACAAAAAAATGAAGAGAACTCGCAAAAGAAGAAAGAAAGAAACAAAAGAGAGAGAGAGAGAGAGAGAGAGAGAGAGAAGAAAATAAAAAACGTAGTTAGAAGAATAAGAAAAAGAAAAGAAGAAACGAACATAGAAAGACTCATTTTGCAGTCGATAGTTTTTTAAACGTATTCATTCATTCTCTCTCTCTCTCTCTCACTCTCTCTCTCCCTCTCTCTCTCTCTCTCTCTCTTTCTCTCTCTCTCTTTCTCTCTCTCTCTCTTTGTCTATCTATCTATCTCTCTCATTCTCTCAATTTTCATTCACGCTCAAATATTCATTTTCTCGTATATTTCATTTCATACTCGCGATCATCTCTTTTATACTCGCTAAAAATTTTCAAATTTACAAACAATCACGAATAACGAAAGGGAAAGGAACAAAAATTTCTTTCTTTCTTTCTTTCTTTCTTTCGTTCTCTTTTGCTTTCGTTATGATTCTTTTTTTCTATTTTTTTTTTCTTACTATTATTTACGTAAAATCTCATCGCATGGAATTTTTAATTGTTTTACAGTTTAACTTATTATTTCTCTCCTCTGACGATCATTATTCGAGGGACTCGTCGAAGACAAATACAAACGACCATCGTTATCGCATGATTTCAAAGTCATTTATCTAAACACTTTTATGGCACGTGTTTTCATACAAGTCCTTCATTTATTTGTTTGTTTGCTTTTTTTTCATTTTTTGTTAAATACAGAAAACAAAAAAAAGATCGATTTTAGGCATTTCTATAACTTTTTCTTCATTTTTTTCTTTTTATCTTTTTTTCTCTTTTCTTTTTAATCATGATAATAAGAGAACCCTGCGTTATCTTACTAGATAGTTAAAAAGTATCGATCTTCTCTCATTTATTTTTTTATTCTCAAAATCAGAAGAGTCCATTCTTCATTTTCTATATTATACATTTTTTATTTCTCCTTTCTTTCTTGTTTATTTCTTTGTCTTTTTTTTTCTTATAGCAATTTCTATTTAATTCAGATATTATCTTTTTTTTTTTGAAAACAATTAAGCCCGTTCAACGATACCCGAAAGTATTTAACGAAAATATAGAAATAAAAAAAATCTTTCATTATTTATCGTATATAGCACCATTTGAAAAACATGTTAATATAGAAAAATAATGATAATCGATGTTTTCTTTTTCTTTTTTCTTTTTTCTTCTCTTCACTTCTCTCCTCTTCTCTTTTCGATTCATACGAAAATTCATTACAGTAAATAACACTCACAAACTTAATGGGTATCGCTGAAAGTCCTTATATAAACGCAAAACAAATTTTTGACGCTCGCATAAACTCGTTTTCCTATGCGCTCAATTAATCTACTTTTTCTCCCTTTCTTTACCTTTCTTTTTCTTTTTTTTTTTTGATGAGATATGGAGAAAAATAAAAAAGAGATAATTATATATATATATATATATATATATATATATAAAGAATAAATAAATAAAAAAAACTCGTATATAATCGTACATTTTGAAAATATTATAAAACCTTTAAGAGATTTCGACAAAAATGATGGGCTGTTAAGGAGAGACAAGAAAAAAGGAAATAAAAGAGGGTGGAGGGAGAAAAGAAAGGGAGAAAAGAAAATGGAAAGAAAAAAAAAGAAAAACGAGTCGAACTCACATCGTACGAACTTATTTTTGAAAGACATCAATCGATATAGAAATTTGAATTTCGCTAAAACTGGTCCAACTTAGACCGTATTCTCAACGTATGCCTTAGGGTTACGAATGCTTCATTATATAACGTTATTGCGTATTATTATTTATAATATATATAAATATATATATATATACGTATATATATACATATATATACACACACATATATATATATATATATGCATATATATATATTTTTTTTTTCGTTATCGGAATATCTTAAACGAGTATACTCTACTAATATGTCTACCGCATAACACGGATATACCACGAATTTTTTATTTGTTTTTTTGTTCTTTCATTTCCTTTATATCCGAATTTTTTGTGGCCGGCGAAACGCGTTCGGCTACGATCGGATATAACAATCGATCAAATTGATCGTGTGTGTGTGTGTGTGTGTGTGTTTATATATATATATATATATATATATATATATATATAACATCAGATAATTATTCCAAAATAAAATAAAATGACATTCGTTTCGTAATTTAAATTCTCTAATATCGTTTGTCGTTTGATGATCGATCAAATTTAGAAGGTGTGGGGAAGGGAGGAGAGGGGAGAGAAAAAACAAAAACGAAAGGAGTGACATTTAAACAAAAAAAAGAAGAGTAATAAAATAAAAAATAGATAAAAAAATAATAATAATAAGAAAAAAAAATTAATACGGATTATTATCCATTCAAGATGTGAAAGAAAAGAGAGGCCGGGGCCAGGGCCAAGGCCTGGGGCAGGGGCGGGGGTGGAGCCGACGAAAAAGTATTATCATCCACAAAATATCGTTTCGTCTCAGATTAATTGGGAATAATAGCGATGCGACGAAGATCGTTGGCCACACGAATAAAGACAGCCTATACACATCTTATTTTAAAGAGTTTATCTCGCGTTAAAACGCTTAACGTTGAAAGATAATAAATGATTTATCTAGCCTTAAACTTTACGCTGGATATTTTTTTTTTCTGTTTATATATATATACACTATTTACATGTGTTTCTCGTCCATTGGAACGGGACTTCGCAAAAACGTGCACTTATCATTTTGTTTTTCTCTCTCTTATCTTATTTTAATTACTTACAGCTGACTAATAGAATCAGTATGTCGTAATTGTGAACGTGTAGCAGTTTTGTTTTTTTACCTTTTTTCGTTTTTTTTTTTTTCGTTTAAATCAGAAAAAATTTTCTCTAACTTATTACAGTAGAATAAAGTTTGCATTTTTTTTCTTTTTATTATTATTATTATTACTATTATTATTATTTATTCATTTATTTATTCATCCATTCATTCATTTATTAATTATTATTTTTATTATTATTATTATTATTATTATTATTATTATTATTATTATTATTATTATTATTATTATTATTATTATTATTATTTCTCTCCTTTCCTCGCGTGAGTACTACACGAGTAGAGTTTTTACCGTTACATTAGTTTAACGATTACACGGCTTCAATTTTTCGATCATCGATCGAACGATTCTCTCTCTCTCTCTCTCTCTCTCTCTCTCTCTCTCTCTTTCTCTCTCTCCGTATACGTACACGTGCTACCCGAATTTGTCATCACCTATTCGAATTTCGCGGCATAATTTTTTCTCTTTCTTTCATTCTTTCCTTTTCCTTTTTTTCTTTTCTTTCTTTTTTTTTTACCACACCACAGTACAAATATATACGTTGAAAAAAGAAAAAGAAAAAAAAGAGAGAAAAGAAAAGGGAATAACAAAATGGAAAAAAATAACCAAACGTAAACTTTATCGTATAAATTTTTACAAAAATCAATACCTGCGTTTACATTTAATATTTCTCAGAGTGGCACCTACCCCCCTTCTTCTTCCACCCACTCTTCCTACCCTTCCCCTAATCATTTCCCCCCAACTAGAACAAAAACGTATTTGCATGAAGATTTGTATATAATCGGGGTTCAACAAATTAAAAAAATACTTATTCTTATTAATAATTTTTCACATTGGCCGTAAACACGTTTATATATACGGTTACTGACAATATACATATATAAAAAGTACTTTGCTTCGTGGGACGTTGTACCACTCTTTCTTTTCTTCATCTTATTATCACAGAATATTAGTACGCAGTTCAAACGAAATAATCTCTATCGTGTATATGCATAATCAATGCTTTTCTCGGAAAAAAAAATAATCAAAATGGAATAATGAAGAGATAGAACGATCTTTAGAACTTTTCTAGGAAACAGAAAAAAGAAGAAAAAGAGAAAAAAAAGAAGAACACGTTTTGCTGGTATAGAAAATTTGAAAAAATGTTCATTTTTTTTCTTAAAGTTTTTCGATCGGTACGTGTCGCTTCGAACGGTCCTAATTTTTCTCGTTATCATAATGAAAGTAACGTGACGTACGGGTAGTAAAAATGACACAATTATTATACTATGCCGCATTTCTATCTTCGCACTAAATCCCGTTTTCGGTATTTCATGAATACTTTCAACACTTATTTACAACAAGGAAGTCCGACGGATCATGTCTTTAAAAATTAAGCCACCATCCCATTTTTTTTTTTTAATTAGACCAGATATGCTGGACGAGATCCCATTGTCTATTTGGATGTCGGTACAGCAGGTTGATGCTGACCTGCCATCCCCAGTCTTGGTTGCGAGGAAGCTAATAGTTCCTTGTAATAAGCGCTGAACTCCGGTGGTAGAAAGGACGTTGCAGCTGCAGGCGGTATCGGAGGTGGAAACAAGCCATTGTAAATGGCAGAGTAGTACATGGGGTCCAACATTGGTAGGAACTTGCCTGGAGTGTTTGGCAGTTGCGAAAGAAAAGCTGGATTGCTTGGTGGCACAGTGGGTATAAAACCGGAGGGTATACTTGGTACACTGTGACGCCGTCCAATCTCTGTGGTCTGTCTTACGTCCTGCTGTTGTGATTGCAACACTACAGGCTTATCACCGTCGCTAATTCTACGTTGCTGATCCTTGCCAGCCTCGCTTGTTTTCCTTCTATCTATACCTATTTGTTGTTGAACGTTGTTAGTCATCCTAGGATAAGAAGAATTCACACTATTCAGATGATTTAGATTAGGTACATTGGGTATTACAGGATGCGTGGGTTTCCTTGGTGTATACGGCGACACTGGTTCGTTCCTTCCCGCATATTTCCCGTTAATTTGTCTCCTTTGTGCTACCGAAGGATGATTACTAGTTCTGTTAGGTGGGCTCGGTATTTGCACGTGAGACGACGGTACACTGCTATGATTATTAGTTTTTTGTTTAGGATTGACTAATGTGATTTCTAAATTATTCGATGCCATAGTCCGACTATCGAGAACAGTTTGATAACCGGGAAAGGACGCTCGTTTCGTCATACAATCGGTTGGCTTATCTTTAATCGTCGGAGATTTCCTCATTTCTAAATTTAGCGGATTAGGCCTCGGCACTACAGGTACCCTAACTATCTCGAGACTCGGTCTTGAGAAAGTTGCCTTTTCGATTGGCTTTTGTGTAAGATCAAGAACTCCAACGTTTCCACTGAAATCACTGTTACCGATCTGCTGTGGCTGTATCCGCTGATGCGTAGTAGGACGATACTTTGGAGAAATTAGAATGTCTTTTGGATTTCCGTATACAGTTTTTTCGTTGTGCGCGAAAATTGACCTAGACTGCGTAACCTTCGGTGGTAATATTATTCTCCCGTTAGGAACGTTTGGTGGAACAAAACGATTATTAGAATTAACCATCTGGGTTGCCGACACTGGTGCCATGTTCGCATTCGCGTATAACTGCAATAATCCAGCATTGTTCGAACTACCAAGATTAATAACTTTACTGTTCGTCGTATTATTGTTGTTCGTCGTACTATTATTGTTATTGTAATGGACGGGATGTTGTTTTCCTTGAGACTGAAACCGAGGCTGTTGATGATGATTGGTCTGATTCTCTTGGGGTGATGGCAACATATGTCCTATGTCCGGTGTTACGGTAACCGATATAAGTTTCGGCACCGAATTCGGGGTAACGGAAAGTGGATAAGGTGACGATAACTTATCCTCGGATTTTACCGTAGGCGGGGTAGGCGTTACGCTGCTCTGAATCACGCTCGGTCTTGCATCAAGATCAACGGCTGTAACTTCGAGACCGCCCTCCCGCAATATTTCTAATTTTCGTTTCTTAAAACTTGGTATTATTATCTTATCCCTACTCGTATCACTTTCATTTTCGAGATCGATCACCTCGGGCGATCTTGGCGCTACTATCGCCTTCTCCGTGAAGATTGGCTTCTCACCGAACAACGGTATGTTCTCCTTACCCTGTGCCAGCAGAGTCGTTTGCTTAGGATCTAATTTAATCTCTTTCATGTCTTTTTCAGGTGGCGGCGTCAACGTTACTACCGTCGATGCGTTCATCGCTACTGTGCTCACTGGTAATCCTGGAGACGAACAGGACGGTGGTACTTGTTGGGATACGAGAGGACTGTTTAATTGTCGTTCGAGAACACTTTGATTCCCGGATACGATCGTAGGCGTTGTGGAAGGTGTACTACTTGGAGTAGAAATTGGTGTGTTCGATGACGGAGGAGGACTTGGCAGTTGATTGGTTTGCTGGCTGGTTGGTTGTGTGTTGTTGGCGATTATCGTATTCAATGATTTCAAACGTTCCGGTTTAACTCTCACGCTACGTAAAGAGGATGTTTTTCCGACTTCTGATTTCGGTTTCTCGCTCGACGGAAAAGACTGAAATATCGAATTCTCCATTATTATCTATGAAACGATTTTTATATAATTCATTTGAATTTTTAAATAGTATCATTACCGAGCTCGATAAAACTGGTTGCAAAGGTGGGGTAGTGTTTACAGGTGGTGTTTCAACCAACGGTGGTGTCTCCGATGAACGCGAATCGCTGGTCTCTTGATCCCCATCCACCGGACTTTCAGATATACTACTAGTTTTCGTACGTCTACCGTATGTTAATCTCACTTTGGGTTCCTCACCTCTTTGATACCTTTCATAAGGCAAAAGTAACCTGCAAAAAATATTTTGAGTATTAATGATTCAGGTAATCATATTTTTCTTTCTTTTTCTTTTATTTTCTTGTTCTTTTATTTATTTGTTGGTTTTTTTCTTTTCTCAGAAACTTCCATTATCATCCATCCTACCTTTCGTAATGTCTACGAGTTATAGTAGCAGCACTGGTGGATCCTGTATTACCACCGATATCATCGTAAATGGTTTTCCAGAGACGTCCAGCGCTAACGGAATCGTATCCACCGAGTGTCTGTACCTTCGTGTAAAACAGGAACAGATCGACTGTGAAAGAAAAATCCAAATCACATCTTGTAAATTACGGCATATTACGTTGTGAATAACTTTTTTTTTAATCATAACTTTAATCCTTCTCGCACTACTACGAGGATGTCGCACAATGATTTTTTTTCTCTTTTTCTTCTTTTTCCATATAATTTTTCAATCGATTCTCCACTGACACTTCGTTTATTTCGTGAAAAAATCAATAGGTAATAATTTGATTGAAAAATTACTTTCAAAACACACTACATGTATTGTTAGGTTATTCGGATGTAACAAGGACATGATAACGGTTAGGACATGCGACACTGTTAGATCGATAGAAAGACGCGAAAAGAAAAATATCCAAATAATATTAACGACGAAAAACATCGCGAAACGTTCTAGCGCGCACAGACGAACACACGTGCACCAGAAAAAAAAAGAAAATAAGGTGAAACACCAATCAGTGAGGAAGCAACATGCGATCAATTAAAAAAAAAAAAAAAGAATTATAATGAGAGAAAGGTTCATAAAAGAAAAGAACACAGAGATCATTAGAAAGGGTAGCTAACCCGAGTGATCTGCCGCCGATAATAATAAGAATTTATTAGGAAAACAAATTTCAAATTTGATATTTATTGAAAACACGTATTTAGATTATCTCTGATATTTACTGGAAATAGAAACTGACATTTGGTTGATTTGTCATAAAGGGAATTCAAAAATTATTCATTTCTAAGAAATAGAAGAATAAAATTTGTGAATTAATCGGCTAAGGGCTCAGAATTAGGGACAGTACCAGAAAAGGAAACTAAAATTTTATTATTAAAATTTTATTGAAAAAAAGAAAAAGAAAAGAACGAACTTTCAATAGGAAATCATGACTGGATAACTTATCGTAAAGGGGATTAAAAAATTGTTAATTTCTAAATAAAAGAAATATAGAATTCGAAAATCAATTGACTAAGAGATTTATAATTAAGGACGGTATCAGAAAAAGGAACTTATTTTTTCAAATTTGTTAAGTTGTTCAATACATAGGGACTTATTAAATATAACCAATCCACCGGCAAATTCCTCGATTCCTCGCAAACACCGCGATTCATTTCTATGGGAAATCAAACGGAAATATCTTTGAAATCGTCGTTTCCATTTATATATATGTTTGTTTTTCTCTTCGTAATAAAAATAAGCAACGAGAGGAAAATAAAACGATAATCTATCGTCTAAAAATAAGAGCTTGTTAATGGCAGTGAACACCCGGTGGACGCGACCCAATTATTATTGAAACGCGCAAACAAGCGAATGAACGACAAGCGATGTTAAATCGAAGAATAAAGGACGAATTACAGCTACCGTCGAATCAAATAATCATTGAAGAAAAGGATACACTGACAATACAGAGGGAGGTTAATTATACATATATAAATTGAGGGCCAGCTAAATATTTTGTTCGTTAGGAGCAATAAAAAAAAGAATATATTAAGAAAAGTTTTTCACATGATTTGATGTATCAAATATTTTAAGATTACAAAATAATCGAAATAATTCGATTTTAGTTGAAACCGAAAGTTCAACGATTTTTACTTTTTATTACGGAATTACATTATATTTTTTCTTTTCAGTTAATTAAATATTTTAATCAATCGTCATTGAAACAATTATTAAACAAGTATAAAGCTAAAGTTAATAATTAAATTTTGTAATAAAGAATTATTATCGTCTATAGTTAGGTGATCAATAATTTCAAATAAAAGAAAACAATTTTAAGAGATAATGAAAAAATGAAAAACAAAACAATCTTACAATAAGTTTAAGTTAGTATCTTACTGAAAAGCTCTTAATTGAAAATAAAAATTGTAAAATTAATTTACAATAACAAAAAAAAACAAAGTTTAATTAACTAAATAAATAAAGTTGAAAATATCTACTACTTTATTTTATGCACAATCGACATCTTGTAATCTTACTACTTGTACGTTTTACATTTTTTAACATTTCAAGTGTTATTTGATTAACGAAGTTTATAATTTTCAGTTGTAGTTCTTTCAAACTTCAATTTCACAAAGATCAGTTAATATCTCTAACTTTAGGTCTATACTTTTTCATAGCTTCTTTTTAAAGGCAATAGATTAAAATAACTAAAAATTAAAAAAAATATATAAAGTATTGTATAAGAAATATAATCATATTGGCAACATAAAATCATGAAATTTTTCTTTATATATATATATTTTTTTTATTTTTTCTATTGCATTTAGCAAAAGAAATATTGAACTGGCCCTTCAATTTATAATCAACCTATATATATATATAATAATAATAATAATAATAATAATAATAATAATAATAATAACAACAACAATAACAATAACAATAATAATACAATTTAAAAAATACTAAACATGTATACTGACTTTGCCTGTATCCCAACAATGGCATCTTTCCGACTGGGGTGCCCCGCGAATTCATGAAATTCTGTACATCGACCATGAATTTTTTTTCTTCGGCACTTGTTTTGCGTTCGCTTCGACGTACACCCGCCGATGGTGGCCTTCCAACTGGAGCTGGTACCAATTGTTGACTCGAATTGCTCGACGCACATTTTGACGAAGAAGCGACCGAAGCTTCACTCTCGTTGCTGGATTCGCCAGGTGAAGCACTTCGCTTTTTACGTTTCCTTCGTGGCCGTCCTTTCAATTTAGGCGCTGAAAATTCATTACAATTACGATCATAGACAATATTTTCGAATTTGTTTGTAAATATATAGATCGAATTATTTCAATTAAATGTATATAATAACCGTTTTTTTATATTTAATTATATTAACTTTTATTTCAGCATTTTATTCAGTATTTTTTATTAATTAATGATAAGTACTTTATATATATATATATATATCATATATATATGAATATTTGATACATTTGATGAATATATGATGATGAATATATATGAATATTTTAATCAGTATAAATAATTAAATGTCAAGATTACGTCAGCATTGCGTCATTTGTACTACGTACTGAAACTATTTTCTTATAAATACTGAAGATTTATTTTAAGATATCGATAAAATGTTTAAAAATACTTATCCAATAAATAGCAACCTTAATTATAGTTATACGATACATATAAGACATATCTTACCACTATTAAATAATACAATAGTTCAGCGTTTTTCAACCTTTCTGTCGTGCGGTATCCAATACATTTGTTTGCAATAATATCATAAATTAAATGTTTATAATAAAACAGTTTTAGGAACTTCCAATAGATCGAAGTAGCAGGTATATTATTTAAATTATACGTACGTTACTGTTGCTCCAATATTCTCGCGAACTCGTAAGAAAATTCTACTTACGATAACTACCTCAAAAAGAAAATCTATTACGAATTAATTACTTTGGCACTAAAACAGAAAAGGCCATTAAAATATTTCGCAGTTGATTAAAAATTTAACGCGACCCAATATCGGTCTAGAAGGTTGAGAAACGTTAACTTTAGTCATATATATTATGTTACAAGTACAACGATATAACGAATGTTCAACATATAGCTTTACAAATGTTTATCTCGTAACTTTTATGGCATTATTGCCGTAATAATTATTTAGATAATAGTTATTCCTATTCAAGGAGATAATATTATAACGTTTCTTGTTTTTTTTATTTGATAGAATGTTTTAAGGTCATTTCTGAACCACTCTTTGTTTAAGTTGGAAAATTAGATTTGTTTACAAATATATATATATATATATATAATTTACATATGACAATTATAATATATATATATATATATATATATATATATATATATATACATATTTGTAATATTTTTTATGCATCTTCAATGTTCCAAAATTTGAAGAGTTGTCAGTGAATATCAACTTTTGAGGAAAACCACGAGAGATGAGAAAGAATCATGTTAACTTCATGCTAATAAATTTAATTCTTATAACATTTTTGTAATATTGCCTACAAAAGACGAAGTGTTTAATTAACGTGATCATTCATTATATCTTACGTATCTTCTCATGCTAATGTGCGTGCATGCATGTGTGCACGTACGTGTGCATATGCATGTCATGTGCTTATGTATGTGCATGTGCATGTGCGTGAACATTTGGCGTAAACATTGAAGAACACAAATAAACAAGTCAATAATACATTTACGTACGATCGAGGATCGTAGGTATTAAACAAGAAATTTAGCAACATTTTTTTTTAAAGAGATAATTTTGTTAAATATCTCAATAAATTGAAGATTGATTAAACCAAAAAATGAATTTCCGACAATAGTTATTCGTTTCTTATTTCTTTATTAATTTCAAATAAAGTGTTTTATCTATTTGAAAAAGAAAAAAAAAACAGTTTTCCTTGAAATGAAATAATTCTTCAAACAATTTTTCGAAAAATGTAGTGTACGCGAGATAGAAATATGGCAACGTTTTACTTCTGACAACACTCGGTATAATAACACTATTTATAGTTTTATATAGTATTATATATATATATATATAATACTGTGTGTGTGTGTGCGTGTGTGTGTACGGTATGACTATAATTTGTTGATAATATATAATACAGATTATATATAGTAATAAATAGTATAACCATAATTAAATATTAAAAGTGAACTAATAAATTTAAAAAAACGATTATGAAACTTCAATGATAGAGATATAAATATCAGAGTTAATAAATCTCATTAATAAATCGATGATCATGTTTTAAATACAAATATTTTCCTGCCCTTTATCTCCTTTCTTCCTTTGTTACTTCTTTTCATCCACCTTTAAATTACGTTCTTCTTTTCTTCAACAGCATCGAGAGATTTGTGCGCAACTTCGCGCGATTAGTACAAAGCAAAAGAAATTCACTTCATACGTACTTCACTTACGTACGTATTTAATTACGGACCCTGTCCTTCAATCGATAATTATGTTAAAAATGTATACGAAGTTCGCGAGAAAAGAAAAAGAAAACGAAAATTAAAAAGAAACAGGGGAAAAAGAAAGAAAAGCACTCACATCTAGATAAAACCGATGTTGTAACTGTCTCACCCGTTATCTTCAAATAGATGATTCGATTTTTGCGAATCTTCATGACGATTGGCATGATCTTTCGTCGACGTAACAAAACAACACCGATATTAAACTCAAAAATCAGAAAAACGAAGACGAATTATCGTCACTAATTTTTTAATTATTTACGATATCTTATTATTACTGTTATCATTGTTATTATTATTATTATGATTGTTATTATAATTATGCTTCGAACGAATCGAATCGAATTCGCAAATTAACACGATTAAAAAGTATTTTATAACCTCGATGTGATCGCTCCTAAAAATAACGCACGTACACACGTACATATCATACACGTATATAGATACATATAAATATATAGGCTAGGAACACGCCGTTTCTTCACACTACTTACGCACACGATACGTTGATTCTGCGACCGGTCCAATGTACGATGAAAATAAATATATCTTACGATTGAAAAACGTACGGACGAAAAATAAATGCTTTCTTATCGTTGGATTCGTATAACTTTATGTACATAATTTCGACTATACTGCAATCGAAAGAACAATTCCTTTTCTTTTTCTTTCCTTTTTCAAATC
This sequence comes from Dolichovespula sylvestris, assembly GCA_918808275.2. Taxonomy (NCBI): domain Eukaryota; kingdom Metazoa; phylum Arthropoda; class Insecta; order Hymenoptera; family Vespidae; genus Dolichovespula; species Dolichovespula sylvestris. The sequence continues at coordinate 1,626,262 of OU964967.1, forward strand.
ATACAATTGTTCTTTTTTCTTTTCTCTCTCTCTCTCTCTCTCTCTCTCTCTCTCTCTCTCTCTCTTTTTCTCTCTCTTTCTCTATTTTTCTACGGAAAATCAATTGAAAGCTTTCTTTAACTGTCAACACAATTCTTTTTCTCCTTTTCTTTTTCTTATAAGAACAATAAGAAGCTACACTCGGCATCTCTTTGATGATTAATATATATTTTTCTATTCCCTTTACAATGGAAAATAATAAAAAACTATTGACAAGTGAACGAGGACGTGAGAGTTTTCAAATTAATAATAATTCTTTCTCTTTGTCTTTTTTCATTTATTGTGAAAAACAAACTTCCAGACTGTTATACGTCTTAACGTCTGCTGTCATTAAATTAATATCTATAGTAAACATTCGACAATAGTCTGGCTTACTTACTTTCCATTGGTCAAAATAATCAACGAATCTTATTATCTTATTGTCGAACTAAAACTAATAGGATTATTTCTTGTAATGATTTCTACTCTGATAATATTAAGTTCTAATAGTAAGAAATATTAACAGTTAGAGATAATCCTATCGTATGATAATAATAATAACAAATGTTTTTTATTTCCTAATTTTTGTTATATTCAACGACGTGTGTGTGAGTGTGTGTGTGTGTGAACTTTCGGTTCATCCTGTAATTTTTATTTCCATGATTAATATGCATAAATGTAAATACACATACACGCGCGCGCGCACACGCATATTAGTACGTAAATCATATTAATCATACGACTCGTAATGTTTTCCATTTATTTCTGTCGTTATACATATATAAATTTCTATGTGTAACATAAATTATAGCGTGATGATTATAGACAACACAAATAGATCATTCGAAGTTCTAAGAACTGGGTTAGAATCACGAAATTAGAAATATATATATATATATATATATATATATATATATATATATATATATATATATATATATAGATCTAATCATGAAACTAAAAATATACAGGACGAACCAAATTGTAGTGATGGGCCAAAAGATGATTTGAAATGATTTGACAAGACGATTACTCCTTTTTTCCAAAATTTTTTAAAATAACCTTTTTCTTATAGGTTACACAATTAACTACCCTATCTATAAGTAAACACCGAAAAATATCGAAGAAAGAAAAGTGTAATTGTACTATACTGAAATGATATGTACTATGTAAATATTTCATGTCACGATAACAAAAAAAAAATTGTGAACATAGAGGAAAATAAATAATGTTAAAGAATTCATCTAAATATGTATGCATATGCAAAGAATTGTCTCGTTCAATCTTTTTTTCAAAAATTAATTTACATTTAGATAAAAATTAATTAAATTAACGTATCGTTAATTTTTATGTAAAATTAATTTTACATACAAATTAATATTAAACGATTAATTTGCATTTATTCATTGTTTACATTTAATTTACATTATGTCTATATACAATGGAAACTCAGCGATCATTGCAGATTAACGTTAAAAACATTTCGTAATGTCGTAACAAAAATATGATACAAAAATAACAAGCATAAGGAGTAAGAGGTTACGATTTACTTTTTAGTCATCTTCAAATTATAACAATGCAATCTTTCTCTCACTTTCTCTCTCTCTCTCTCTCTCTCTCTATCTCTCTCTCTTTCATTTTTCTCTTATGTTATATTAATATCAAAAAATAGTTTTTAAAATTGTATAAAAACTTTAAGGTGCGTTATTACAATTTGACATATCATTTTTGACACGGTATATTTAATTAAATCGTTATGAAGTATAATTCGACATGACAATCATCGAAATAGAAAGTTATCACATTAATACTTGATGCTAACTAATATTATCTTGAAAAAATTTATGAACATATATATATATATATATATATATATATATATCGTTAATAAATTTATTGTGAATTTATATAGTTTATAAACGTAGGAAATGAAACTTTACCTAAATGGTTGCAAAGTAGTTCATGAGTCTCCAAGTCGGGATAATCAAAGGTATCTCTGCAGAAGAGTACGCGCGTTCCAGGTGTAGCAGTGAATCCACCGAGTGCAGCAGCTACCGAAGAACAAAGCCAGGAAGGTTCCGCACCTTCCAATCTTCGTAAAAGTGCTCGATATCTACAATACCTCGGATACGAAAGTACAACCACTTTGGTTTGACCGTCGCATTCGGATTTTTTCGAAGAACTTATATTGCTCTCGTATTCCTTTTGTTGTTTGTCAACGTCAGAAAAATCGATTCCAGGATCGGTCAACACCTGGGGTTGAGGAATTTCGTATCTCGGTGGACTGCTCTCGGGAGAGGATGTTGGTGTTGGTGAACTAGGGTAAAAAATTTCACGGCCCCACGACCATTCCAACGTAGGTGATAACCAGGTAACCAAGTCGTGAACACGGACGACAACTTTTTCGGATATCGTCAACACCTCGTCCTATAAAGAAAAATGAAATATTATTTTATCATTTTAACGATAATTTTTATATTACCTACGAATGTTTTTCATCTTCGCGATTTATCGCGTAGGTGATATACTATCATTGTACGATAATCGATTTGGTCTACGGTAAGTAAGATCACGTTTCAAAGAAATATTTTATCGACGGGGATACGGCATCAGATACGTTAGAAGATGAAACAAATATCAATAATACACGTCTCTTCCTTATCGACATTTTAGTCGATCACTCACTTTTATCGTTTATCTAAAGTTCGATAACGGAATTACCGACATATCTATTCCAAGCTAGAAGAAATTACATGAAATTATACCGGTAACGCCGATAATGATCAGTGTTTATTATTATTAGATACATAGTTATTAATATAACTTTATATTATTATAGTTCTCTAACGGATCGTTATCCATTCCGCTTTGGAGAATAATTTAATTGCCTCGACGGATGCCTCATAGCGACGTCGTAATTACAAGGCTTATCTTTATGTTCGTCAAATACATTAAATTTCTTCTCATTCCCGATGCGAACGATAAATTTAAAATATATTTCCGTTTTTCTAACTACCACTCGTACTCGAAATAATCGCGATAATGAATAAGAAAAAAAGAAAAAAAAAAGAAAAACAGACGACATAATTTTTTGAAATAAAATTCTTGGAAAAAAAAGAACAACAGGAAAAAGAAAGAAAAAAAATAAAATGAGATAAAAGATAATAAATAAAAGAAAAATAATGAATTGGTATGCCTTCGATTTAATAATAAAATGATGACTATCGTCGAATAACAGTCGGGATGAATTTATTTCAAAATGGCCGAGATGTTTTTATCGCGATAAAAATTCCTTCTATAAAAAAGACCACGACGAGAAACGAATGGTTTTATATCCATACACATACCAGTGATCTATAATACATCGCTAACAATTTGGGAGCCACTGTTACCCGGGTTATACTTTCATCTTTTAGCTTCGTGCTCATCCAAGCCTCGTCTCTCTACACATAGACACCTACATAACTACTACATCACCGATAAGCGTTCCCCTCCCAGTGTATTCTTCTGTTCGCTATTCTACCTGCTCCCACCCCTCTACCACCCTCTACCTATTCCTTCTTCAAACCTCCACGCCACTCGTATATTTCCCTCTCTTTCTACTTCGTCTCTCTCTCTGACAACTTATCTCTCTCTCACTCACTCACTCACTCACTCACTCACTCTCTCTCTCTCTCTCTCTCTCTCTCTCTCTCTCTCTCTCCCTTTCTCTCTTCCTCGCACGCTTGAGTGAATCTAAAAACATACAAACTTTTTTAAAAAGGAACATGGAAAATGACGGGGGGTGATGGTGTTGGTGATGGTGATGGTGGGAGGGGTGGGATGGAATATTCGAAGTAAACGTAAATACACTTTAGAAAGTAGAAGTAAAGAATGACAATAAAAAACGCATAAAAAAAGAAAAATTAAACAAAACAAAATTAAAAGAAAAAATAAAATAAAAAAACAGACTCGATAATCCTCCTATCACTCTTGTTTTATTTGTTTCTTTGTTTTCGATCGTTAAAAATTTTTCTCCTTTTTACTTTTTCCTCTCCGCTACTCTCCCGCCCCATCTCCGGCCCCACCAGGCAATGTGTCAGTCAAAATATAACAAATTTTGTTATATTGAAGAGGGGAAAAAAGAAAAAGAAGAAAAATAAGAAGAGAACGCATAGAAAAATAAAGAAAGAAAGAACAGAGAAAGAAAGTATGGCGTCTCGTATCAGAAGAGAGAGAGAGAGAGAGAGAGAGAGAGAGGGTCAGACAGAGAGACAGAGCGAGTGAGAAAGAGGTCGTTGCTCCTTTGTGTGTATGACGAAACCGATGAGCCAGGAGGCCTTCTTTAATAGAGAAGTCAAGCCACTCCTCGGTGCTGCATGCATATGTATATCGTACGGTTCACGCGAACGCGAGTGCACTCGACGCAGCACCGTCATTTTCCGTAGATCTCCACCCCTCTTCAACAGGCTCGCGCGCAACATACATCCATACATACAGATACAGACATGTATTCATATATACATATATAAACATGCATATATGCATACATGTGTACATACGTAGTTCATATATATGTACGTATACAACATACATAGATGCAACACAATAAACATACTCAAAATACAGAGTGAGAGAGAGGAAGAGGGAAAGAGAGAGAGAAAGAGAGAGACGTCTCTCCCTCACCGTTCTCTATCTGTGTCTTCTTGTGTGCTGTGTTACGCTCTCGTTCGCGATGTTACCGTCAATTATTACCGTCTATAAATCCTTTCCTCCTCACATCGTGGCAGCACACTCGAGCCAAACTGTGAACTTTCTTTCTCGTTATTTTATTATCGCGGATATATGAACGACCACTCCTCGTGCGGATTTATTTATCGTATCAAATGAAACAGCATCTCTACGGTACCTTCCCTTTTTATATTTTATCTTCCATCTCTTTTTCTTTGCTTCCTGCTTTTTCTTCTTATTTTTTGTTTGTCGTTCGTTTGCTCGTTCGTTTGTTTGTTTGTTCGTTCATTTGTTTGTTTGTTTGTTTGTTTGTTTGTTTGTTTGTTTGTTCGAATTTTCTCTTTCTCTATTTCTTTTTTACTCTATTTTATTCCCTTTCTCCTCCTCCGTACAACCGATCTTTAAACAAATTTTTATGAATAAAGTAAAAAAGTAAAAGAGTAAAAAAAGAAAAAGGAAATGGAAAGCTTACGAGGACGCGCCTCGTAAAATTAATTTTTCTTCTTTTATTCATCCTTTTTTCTTTCCTTTTTCTTTCTTTCTTCTTTTAACCATTTTTTTTTTGAATAACCGAAGAAATTACCGTCAAATTACATTGCTTCCCGTATTCAAACGAGGAAAGAGGAGGAAAAATAAGACGAAATTCGTAAGAACGTCATTTAAAACTTTTAAACTTTCTCTCGACACGCTCGCCACCTTTCTGCGAGTGTGTGGGTGAGGAGGAGCATCCTAAGAGGACTCCTCTAAAGGAGGTTTGAGGTAAAGGAGGAGGGAAATGCAGTTCGTCGATGTTACGATAAAGCAGTAGAGCACTGTGCCACGTGTTGATAGAAATAAACCGATGTACTCGGGCACCGTCGACGTTAACGTCGGTATGTGACTCTCCTCTACCCCTCATTCACCATCAACATCGCCACCACCAACACCACCAACACCACCAACACCACCAACACCACCACCTCCATTATCGCGAACAGCTCCTAGATGCACTCAGAACCCACCCTCCTCCTGCAACTCCTCCCCTCTCTCTTCCCTTCTTCTCATCCACCTCATCCTCCTCATCCACTTCGTCCTCCTCATCCCCCTACTCCATCTCTCAATGGCTCGCTCTCTCGCACGCCGTCGAATCAAAGTGGAAATGTATTCAGACGTTGCTATGGCGATTCGCGCGAGCCCTAAACACACCGATAACCTATCAATTTCACCGATACCAACGAGAACGTTCAAATATCAATACGTTTTGTACATAGATATATATGTATGCATGTATATATGTATGTATATATGTATTTATATATGTATTACGTATGTTTGTATGTATGTATGTATGTATGTATGTATGTATGGAGAGATGCACACGTATGTATATGTATACGCGTGCATGCACATCCAATTTGTGAACCATGCGAACCACAGAATTTTTGAAAGGATATTCTATTTCTGTTTTATTTTTTTTTATTTTCTTTCCTGCTTTTGTTTGTTTTTCCTTCTTTTTATGTTTTCCCCTCTTGATTTTTCCTTTTTCCCCTCTTTTAATTTCATAACCGATAAATTTTAATTTGTCGAAAACAAATAAGAAAGTAGGATGGAATAATATAAAATAAAACGAAATAATATAATAATATATACAATATAAACGAAAATATATATTTCGATTTATTTTAAATACGTTCGCAAATTAATTAATATTCCGAGCGAACAATTTTCTTTCTTTTTTTTATTTCTTCTTTTTTTTTCTTTCTTTCTTTTCTGTCTCTTCGCGCGAACTAACTTTTCATATATGACCCGATTTAATAATTGGATTAAAATCTACAATTTAAAAGCGCTTACGGTTACTACATCAATCTGAAACAAAGAAAAAATGAAAATAATAAAAATGTACAAAAAAGCAAAGAAAAAAGATGCCAAAAAAAAGGTATACCGAATTTAATTCATTTACCTTTCCTGGTAGATCGACACCCCAATATTTTCGTTTTTTTTTTTACTTTTTTTAGATATTTTGTATTTAATTAGAAAATATTTTTATCGCAAATATAACAAGCGTCCGGTTCTCGTAGATCGTGCTCAATTGCGCCGTAGCGTCATTTGCAACAGAGGGGGTTGGGAAGAGGGTTGGGGAATACGTTTTAATAAAGCAGAGGGATGATACTCGAAAGATTCGCGTTGCCCGAAGAGTATACTCGGGAAATAGCTACGACGACCGCGAAAGTTTCTACCGTGAAAATTTAATTCCACGCTGTTTCTCCCCCCTCTCCCTCACTCACTCTCTCTCTCTCTCTCTCTCTCTCTCTCTCTTTCTCAGCAGACACCTATATATACATATACATATATACATATATTTATACACTACACACACAACTACAATCGCTTTTTCCATCAGGGAACTTTGCAAGAGAATTTTATTAACTTATATTGAAAAGATTTCTCTTCCATTCTCTTTATCTCTATATTTATGTATCCAATAGATCTTTGAAAGAGATTTCGTTTCGCAAATCTTTGAAAATTCAATATGAATTGGACAGGTGCATGTGTGGAGGGAGGGAGAACCGTTCATTACCATTTTCTGTACGATTTAAAACGACAAGAGAGTTAGAGTGTGTGTAGAGAGGGGGCGGAGCGAAAATCAGAACAAATCTATACACTATAAGACCATATTTCCAATCGAATATCTCGTTACTACTACTAAAGTCGAAAAATATCGAACAAACAAGTGTACTCATTAGCGATCGTTAGGAAGTATATTGATGTTTTTTGAACGTTCGTAGTAGTTATTCGTACTCTGTCGATTATATAACACGTGAAATAATAAATAATGAATCAATTTTCTTGATTGTAGAATTAAACGATCAAATGTAAAAATTGATGTATTTAAATCGATCAGTTCGGATTAAAAAAAAGGAAAAAAAAAGAAAGCACGATTTACTGAAACAGGATAAAAACAAACTGACTGGTCAAATTTTCATTTAATATATTATTATTATTATTATTATTATTATTATTATTATCATTATTATTATTATTATTATTATTATTATTATTATTATTATTATTATTATTATTATTATCATTATTATTATTATTATTATTATTATTATTATTATTATTATTATTAGTAGTAGTAGTAGTAGTAGTAGTAGTAGTATTATTATTATTATTATTATTTATTCGTATACATTTTTATCGGACAATTCGACGAACGTATATTTATAAAAATAAATAAATAAATAAATAAATAAATAAATAAATAAATAAAAAGAAAAAAAAAAACGAAATAATATATTTGTAAAAATTATTGAAAAAGAATTCGCGATAGGTTGAAATGTCCGAGCAGCAGTCATTGTTTTATTGATTTATAGTCGAGCGTAATCGAAACAGAAAACTCTGTTTTGGTCTCCCCTACTCCTCCTCTTCTTCCTTCTCCTTCTCCTACCTCTACACCTATCCCTATGCCTTTCCCCTTCTCTGACGTTAAAAGTAATTATTATCATTTTCATGTTCCTTTCAGATATAACTCTGACAAAAGCGAGCTCAATGCTAGATAGATTTTTATTAAATTATTTCAGTCAGAACCGAAGAGTAATGCAAAATAATAAAAACTATTGGAAGAGATCGTATAAATTCCTGATACTGCAGTTGACATATTCGTCGAGCGTACATAATACATTCATACGAAATGTACAGTCAAGCAGTAGAATGTATGTAGCCGATGTCGGGACAGCGGTTCTCAAACTAACCTGAAAGATTTATCGTCCATTTTATTCGTTCGAACAAACTCTCTACGACGACGTACACGTCCGTACGTTCATACATACATACATACATACATACATACATACATACATACATACATACATACATACATACATACATACATACATACATACATACATACATACATACATACATACATACATACATACATACATACATACATACATACATACATACATACATACATACATACATACATACATACATACATACATACATACATACATACATACATACATACATACATACATACATACATACATACATACATACATACATACATACATACATACATACATACATACATACATACATACATACATACATACATACATACATACATACATACATACATACATACATACATACATACATACATACATACATACATACATACATACATACATACATACATACATACATACATACATACATACATACATACATACATACATACATACATACATACATACATACATACATACATACATACATACATACATACATACATACATACATACATGCATGCATGCATGCATGCATACATATATACATACATAAAGTACCATTTCGAAGAAAATCAAAATAGACATCGAGAGTTTGCGTGTTCCCCGATGTAAAAGACAATTTACCTTCACATTTCTAGCTGATATTACAAATGATATAAAATTATTCAACGTTCCCGTATATACGGGCAGATCTAATTTTATTAAATTATCGCTAAATGTGCGAATTATAATAATCATAATTAAAAAATACATATATATATATATATATATATATATATATATATATAAATACATATATAATTAGCAGGAATACACGCGTAAGATAAAAAAATAAGATAACGTAGAGTCCGAACAATACGATGCGAAGAGAGAAAGAGTAAGTAGAAAAAGAAAGAAAAAAAAAGAAAAGAGAAGAGAGGAAAAGAAGAAAAAGAAACGAATGAATTTTCGAGCGAATAGGAGATAGATCGATTAAAAATTTGAGGAAACTGAGAGCCACTGGAGGAGCATAAATCATTGTTAGATTAAACCCTGGAGCACTAGGAGTTGGTGGACGGGGCAATGGGGTACGTTTTCAGGAAATATAGGGTGACCCGAAAGTTCCGAAATATATTTCACACGCTGATTTCGCGTATTTTTCGACGACGATAAAGACGTGCTCGAAGGACGTGTTCTCGTCAATAAAAAGAAAAAAAAGAAAAAGGGGAAAAGAAGAAAAAGGAAAAGAAAAAAGAAAGAACGGAAAAAACGAAACAAAAAAAAGAATGTACACAACAGAAGCAAAAGTAAATATAAAAAAAGAAGATAAATATCGTCTAGTGTTTTCAACGATGAACGTTCCACGTACATAAACTGTCAATGAGTTTGTACGTGGTAAAAGTTGGCAATTAGTGAGTCAGCGTTAATTAGGACGAGTAGAAATTTCCCCCTACCCTTTCTCCCCTCCAACTCCACCCCACTCCTTCCACCTGTCGTGTTTCGTTCAATGTCTTCTGCGAAAAAGATTAAAAAAAAAAAGAAATAATGAAAAATAACGAAAAAATAAAATAACAAATAGAAAAAAGATAAAAGATAATAGAAAAGAGAAAAGTTTATGTTTAATTCGAAGTAAAAGCTAAAGTCATGTGTTTCCTTCGTTTGCGATTCAATGTGGATATATAGTGAATAAAAACAGTGCCACTTTGGAATAGTAATGTGTACAAGAGCTAAGAGAGATTTGATTATGCTCGGTGGTTTACACACTGTATTTCCGGATCGATCGAGCTTTCCCATCGCTTTACTTACCCCCACTATCCTCGCCACTATATACCGCTTTCCTTCTCGTTTTAATACACTCTTGCAAGTTCTCTCTCTCTCTCTCTCTCTCTCTCTCTCTCTCTCTCTCTCTCTCTCGTGTCTCTGTCTCTATCTCCCTTCCCTTTCTTCTCGCTCGCCTGCTCACTTTTTCTACCTTTCTATTTCTCTATATTTTTTTCTTTTTTTTTTTTTATATAGTACCATCCCCGACCCATGTCTTTTCCCATACCTTTGGAGAAAATACTTTTGAAAGCACTACGGGAACCGATGTTTTGGGAGATTGTAATATAAAATACGTCGAAGTAGTGAAGATGAGGGAATGGATAACAGAGAGAGAGAGAGAGAGAGAGAGAGAGAGAGAGAGAGAGAGAGAGAGAGAGAGAGAGAGAGAGAGAGAGAGAGAGAGAGAGAGAGAGAAATGGATATGTCAGACAGAAACAGAAAAGGGAGTGAGAGAATGAAGATAAATATTTACGCAAAGTACATACATTCAAAACTTTACATTCAAAATATTGAAATTAATGTATTCTCGCTAAGGGACAGTAGAAAAGGGACAAAAAGAAGAAAAAAAACAGAAAGACAGAAGAAAAAGAGAGAGAGAGAGAGAGAGAGAGAGAGAGAGAGAGAGAGAGAGAGAGAAAAGAAGAACATTCTCAGTAGAAGGAGAATCGCTCTGGCAAGTTAAACGCGAATATAGAGGTTAAAGGCAAAATTGCTTCATCTCAGCGTCTACGAATATCAATACACGTATATATGTATATACGTATATATATATATATATATATATATATATATATATATATATATATGTATACGTATACGTAACGTGTACACGTGTACCTAACTATATTTAGAGAGGTACATATGTATGTATATATGTGTATATATGTGTATATATGTGTATATATATATATACATATACAATAATATACGAGTTATATAGGGTTCTAAATTATTACGGAAGACTTTACCGAATATATCTTCAAAATAAAATCAGGAACGTAGAAAAGCTTAATAAACGAGCTTTAAATAACAAACGAGCTTAAATAACAAGCAGATCGATTTGCGAATCGATCCATTCGATATTTCCTCTCTCTCTCTTCCTCTCTCTTTTTCACTCTCCTCCTCTCTCTCTCTCTCTCTCTTTCATACTACTCTCTTCGTTTCTATTGTTTGTTTTTTTTATTTCTCTTTTCTCGAATATCACAAGCATGGAATAATGAATTTTATTGAATTTTGTCGGAGAACCATCGTCACAACCCTCCCGTTTCACCAACATTGCAATGTATGAATATTCAATGTCCGAGCGAGCGTTATTTATTTATATATATTTGTTCGAAATACATTTTTATATACATATTTATAAGTTTCCTCTACGGCAGACCACTATCACTGGATCTCTCTCTCTCTCTCTCCCTCTCTCTCTCTCTCTCTCTCTCTCTCTCTCTCTCTCTCTCTCTCTCTCTCGTTCTCTACTTTAATTTTCTCTATCATTTGGTATATATTATTATTTTGACCTTTACGCCATCATTCGATGCATAACGTATAAATATAATATTTATAAGGCTAAAATACATATATTCTTTTCTTTAATTTTCTCCGTCGCGTTTAACAAAGTTCATCCCAGCGGACATTAACACGGAACACGCCATATCTCTTGATATTCGATGCATAATCAAATATAATATAATATTTTCTCGTTCTTTCATTTTGTTGTTTTTCTTTTTTTATTGATTTTTTTTTATTACTCTCTTTCTCTTCCTAACTCGTCGCCGTATTTTCACATCTTCTTTTTCTTTTTTTCTTTTTTCCTTTCATTCGTTTCTTCTTCCTGGGGAATTTTTTTTTCGTCCTTTTTTTTCGTTCATTCGTTCGTTTGTTTTTTTCTTTTTTTCTTCCTTTCAAAGAAAACCTTGATATCATCCCTTTCGTCATTTCCATATTCCAATACGATGTTATTTCGGTACTTTAATACTCCTCGTTACAATCCCTCCCACCTTTTCCTATCTACCGTCCATTATCCAACTTGTCACATTATACACGCGATCGTATGTCATTCAGATGGAATAGTCAACTTACGTGCGTATGTATACGCGAATACATGTTACATATTAAATACTCATATAGGACAGCATATGTACACACACACACACGCACGCACACACACGCGCGCGCGCGCGAGCGCGCGCCTGTCTATACCACTACATGTATTATATTAAAGAAGTATTCTGGACAAGCAATGATCACAAATTTCAGATATGAAACCTATTAAACTAATTTGATATCTCTTAGCCATTACGACCATCCTTCTTTTTCGTCTTCTTATCCACCATCTTCTTCTTTTTCTTCTTCTTTTCTTTCTTTTATCTTTTCTTTCTTTCTTTTTCTATTTTTCTTTCTCTCACTTTTTTTTAATACTCATTCTGCTTTCAATTTACCTATCGATCATATCGTATCGAAGATCCTTTAAAAATGACATGTCATTAAACGAGCTGCTATCAGAGCGTAGACTGAGCGGATAGGGGCGGAGTGGGGAGAGGAATGGCGGGAAGGGTAGGGAGAGGCGTGGCGAGACGTCAAGGCGGGGAAATAATCGAAACTTTTCGTCGTGGCATTTGTCACGTGGAAAAACCAATTAAGTGCCTAACTCGGTTATTTCTTATCTTTTTTTTTATCTTTCTTTCTTTTTTTTATTGTTTATTTTGTATTTTTCTCGCGTAGTTCGTTCGCAATCTTACGTTTGTAAAATGAATGTAGTCATAGTTTGAAATCAAAATTTTTCCTTTAATTTCGATCGAAGTAATAAAACTATCGTATATATATAATATTTATTTTTTATATTTAACGAGCGTGCCATAGAGAAAGAAAAAGATAATGGAGATTTATGAAATGGAAACTATTTATTGGTCAATTTTCGATGACCATAGGTAAAGGGCAGACGAGGAGCGGGGGGGGCGGCAGAGGCATAGTCGAAAGCACTCGTGCATTAAGCACACTTAATCCGGGTACACGGCCCTCTTGATCCGTCACTGAACCGAACCTCATCGATTAATTCGAACTTGTGACACGAGCGAGGGGGCCTCGTTTATACCCTCGCCTTTAAAATTATCAAAAGCACTTTCTCGAACACGTCATCGAACAAATTCGTCGCCTTCGTAAAGGCAACGATCTAAATGATGATGAGTGAAACAGAAAAAGAGAAAAAAGCGAGAGAGAGAGAGAGAGAGAGAGAGAGAGAGAGAGAGAGAAATAGAGAAGAAGAGAGACGGAGAGAGATTGGAAAATATCGGGCGATTATAAAATTTCTTAAAATAATAATAATAATAATAATAATAATAATTATAATAATAATAATATTAATAATAATAATAATAATAATAATAATAATAATAATAATAATTATAATAATAATAATATTAATAATAATAATAATAATAATAATAATAATAATAATAATAATAATAATAATAATAATAGTTATAATAATAATAATAATAATAGTAATAATAATAATAATAATAATAATAGTAATAATAATAATAATAGTAATAATAATAATAATAATAATAATAATAATAATAATAATAATAATAATAATAATAATAATAATAATAATAAAATAAAGAAGAAGAAGGAGTAAAAAGAAGTATAAAAAGAAAAAGGAAAAGAAAAGAAATATCAAATATTAAATTAGAAAAATGTTCGATTACGTTTCGTTTATTTTTTCATTCTCGACCATATTTTTAAGCAAACTCGTGTTAGCTCGAGAGTAAAGTTCTTTTATAAACGCCCATGCGTGCTTATGTGTTTGTCCCTTGCGTGCGTGTAAGTGTACGTGTGCGTATGCGTGTAAATTAGAGAAAGGATAGGAAATAGAATATTTGATTTTCGAGAGTAAAAAATACGTCGGACTACAGTCGTTCTCGTTCGACGAATAAGATAGAGAAAAAAAGAGATAGATAAAATGAAAAAGTGAGAGAGAGGAAGAGAAGAGTACTAGTTTATCGATCAAATGCATTTCCATGAAAGTCCGAACGGTTGCGTTTCGACTGTGAAATATAGGATTTCTGTGCGACAACGAACAGCGAGGAAGGGTGGCGCAGGGGTGAGTTAGGTAGGAGGATGAATTTACAATACGCTTCTACAACGATAGGATATATCAATTAAAGCGTGACGTGTGCGATTCTCGCTCTACGGTATCACCCTTTGTTCTAGTATAAATCACTTTTGTGAGAGAAGCGTAAAGTAATTAGGATTAGGTGACACGTTAATAGTTAGGCGTTACGCAACCAAAAGGGCGATCTAATGAACGTAAAGGTACGCCGCTACTATATACGTAATATGGTATATGTATGTATATACAACGAGGATACATACTTTGATGACGATAAAACACGCATTCCTCGACGTATCATTAATTCTCATTGTTGCCAGTTAGGTAGATTCGATGAAAAAAAGAAAAATACACAAATAAATAAAAAAAATAAGTAATTAAGCAATAAAAAAAATACAAGGACGCCTTTCATATTTAATAATTTTTTCTTATTTTTATTTATTGTTTGTTTATTTTTTATTAAAATATCCTATAGAAATAATATTAACCGTTACAGTGACATTTTTATTATTTCTTTTATTATGTATATTATAATATAATAATTTCAAACGATACAAATATTAAAATTATTTAACCGTGTTACTTTAATAGAACGTAGTATTAATTGTTACAATTATCAATTACTGTGAAAATTAATTTGAACGAACTATGTACAGACACATACACACATTTATATTTATATATAGTATGAAAAATAATGATAATTACGATATATTACGTAGGAATGATTATTAAAATTAATATACTCGATTGCAATGGTGTTCATTTAACGGATTATTATTAATATCTCTTGAAAATTAATTATAACTACGAACCAACGTAGAATGTTAATTGTTGTTATGACGAAGTAATTGTAGAAAATTGCTGAAAAAAGAGAATTGAGTTTCTCAATTGAAAAAAAAAGAAGAAAGAAAAAAAAAGAAAGAATAAAAAACGAAATGAAGGAAGAAAGAAAGAAAAGAAGAAAAAGATAGAGGAGTGAAAGAAATAAATGAAAATAATAAAAGAGACTGAAAAAATGAGAAAGAGAGAGAGAGAGAGAGAGAGAGAGAGAGAGAGAGAGAGATTGTTAAAAGGGAGGTGACGATTCAACATTAAGCAATGAAAGTTAAATAAACATTTCGAACGTTAAAAGCGATTTCGTTGGGCGTCCTTCATACACCTCTTTTGCTACGAGTTTTAATAATTACGAAAGTGGCACAATATAGTCCCGAGAAGAGGAGGTAGACTAACACGCCCGTTCGCAAAGTTGTCCGATGTTAGAAATTCATTAAGTCTTTCTCAAAAGCTCTCCACTTTCTTTCTTTTTCTCTCTCTCCCTCTCTCTCTCTCTCTCTCTCTCTCTCTCTCTTTCTTCCTCTACCTCTCTGTCTCTCTTTATCTATCTATCTTTCACTCTTTCTCTTTCTCTCTCTCTCTCTATCTGTCTTTCTCTCTCTCCATCTTTCTCTTTTTTTTTCTCTTTCTACCTTTCTCTCTTTTTCTCTCCTTCTCTCTCTCTCTCTCTCTCTCTCTCTTCCTCTTTCTCTTTCTCTTTCTCTTTCTCTTTCTTTCCTTTTTTTTCTCTTTTTTTCTTTCTTTCATCTCTTCACCCCTTTTTGTACACTATGAAGTAGTACCCACACCAACACTCGCAACGTATACGATGCAATTCTCTTTTCTTTCTATTTTCTTTCTGAAGTTAAAACGAAAGAGTACAGACGAGAGAAAAAGAGAAAGAGAGATATAGTGAGAGATAGATAGAAAGAGAAACTCGAGCCAGTGCTTCTTTAAATCCAATAAACTTGTGAAACTCATATGCTGCTAGGAGAAAATGCGCACCATTCTATACAATCGATAGACAGTTTTATATATTCGTTCATTGTCCTTCGACATTTTTTTTTTCTTTTTATTTTTCCTCTCGCATACGTACACATATACGTACACGTACTCGTAGGATCGTGTAAAGAAAGATCAGAATGTGATTCGTATTTCCAATTGATCATATTTTTTTATGCTCGTCGTTGCTTCAGTTCTCTATTTCTCTATTTCTCTCTCTCCCTCTCCCCTCTCTCTCTCTCTCTCTCTCTCTCTCTCTCTCTCTCTCTGCCTCCCTTCTCTCATGCTAATGGAAACCTTGATGTATACGTCGTGTTCGTACGGAATGAACACGAGGATGATGGTTCTTTTACATAGAGGAGCTTTCGACAAAGGATTTTCAAACGAAAGTAAATGCAAGAAAATTAAATAAAACAATGAAATAAATATATTCACCATATATATTGTATTAATTTGTATTAATTCCTATATGTATATAATATTTTTTGTCTAATACTTTAACACACACACACACACACACACACACATTGTTTAAATGCATTAATTAATTATATAATTATTAATCATTTAATAATTATATATTAATTAATATATACATTGACTAATATGTACATACGCAAACACAAATATATAGATATATGTATATACATGTTTTATCGATCGAGCTTCATCGCGAAAAACCGGTAACACGTGTTTCTTCTCTCAAAGAAAGAAAAAGCAAACGAGTTTGTATTCTCTGTAACTTAACTTTATGTGTGTCTCTACAAGCGCTTCGAAAACTGGTTTCAATTGGATAACAAAACCAAAAATAAAACCGAAAGCAAAACAAAACAAAACGAAATAAAAAAGGAAATAATTTTTTTCAGATAATACGTATTCACATACATATACGTATGTATTTTCGTAATTTGAAATTCTTTTCTTCTTTTTTTTCTCATTTCTGTTCTTTTCGTTATTTTTCTTTTCTTTTCTCCTTTTTCTGAACACCCTATATAAGATACTCTGCAAAAAAAAAACAAAAAAAGAAAAATCTGTTCGCATGATAATTAAACGATATGTACGCTAATTGAATCCATAAAAACATAAGATAAAATTGTGGAAACAGATTTCGTAGCTTGCCTTCGACTTTGAATAATTTTTTTTGTCGAAAACAATAATCAAATTAAAATCGTCACTACATACACCTAACACACACACACACACACAAAATATAAATAATGTATATAATATGCTATGTATATAATATACATAGCATATATATTGTTATATATATGTAACAAATAAAATATATACATGTATATTCATATATGTATATACTAGATATAAATATACTATCTTTTTTTAATAGTTCGTTAGCGACGATACGCGTCCAACCGTTAAATACACCCGGAAACTGTTTCGCAGTTGTGAGAGAAACTTTATGTTTCTCAACCTGAAAGCTATTCTATAAGTCTCTCAAACATAATAGGCCACATACATAACACAGTCATGCAACTTCAACGTGGCAGCTATTCCTGCGCTCGGCATGACTCGTTCGACAGTGGTTCTCAATTCCGCCCAACGATTGTTCATTCAGTATCTACCGAACACTATAATACATCTCTATCTCATATTTATTCCTTTCTTATGTTCTTCTCTTGGCATCGGTAACAATCTTTTGGCATACATATGCAATATTTATGACCGATTCTAAGGTCTAAAGAAAGGAAGAGAGATAAAAAAAAGAATAAAAGAAAAATTTAAAAAAAATGAGAGGAGAGAGGGGGGGGGGGAAAAAAAACGAGAAACGATATTGAAGGAAGAGATCGTTCATTTCATAGCTGTGATTTCATTTTGGCTCGATACGAGTTTTGTATTTTCGTTATATACTCTCTTCTAAAATAGATACTTTTCAAATACATTACGAGAACGACCCCAAACTGGGCGCCCTATGAACCCATAACCCCCTCTAAAAGGCTCGATAGGAATACGCGCGTTAAAACCGCTGTTGAGACCCGATTAACCCATTTTGATACTGGACGTTCTTGTGTTTCTCTTTCGTTTTTTTTCTGTTTTTTTTTTTTCCCTTACAATATCGATCCTGTCTATGATTCACTATTTCGTTCTGCAATGTAATATGAAAAAATTTGCTATTTATTTTTTCCTTTTTTATTTTATTTATTCTTATCTTTTTTTATTACTTCTTTTATTTTCGAATAAATAGAAAAAGAAGAAAAATAACGAGAGAGAAAGAGAGAAGAGAGAGAGAGAGAGAGAGAGAGAGAGGGACAGAGGGTAAAAGAGAGAAGAGAGCGAGAAAGAAAGAAATACAAAAAGTGATTTGAGAACCACGATACAAACGTTATGATTTAAAATGGCCGTATGAATAAAATGGTCGTCTGAGAGCTTAAGGGATATAAAAAATTAATTACATAGAGTTAATAACGCGTTAATAATTTGTATCAAGAAAATTCGTACGAATTTTTTTCCAACAATACGGATTACATATTTTTAATCGTAATTATTACTATTCAATCTTTATAAAGTTTCATGCGCGTATTCAAATGCATATTATATGCATACATCGATCGAATCGAATATATATATATATATATATATATATATATATATATATATATATATATATACATATATGCAATATAATAATATTTTTTAATATACATATAAATATATCCTATCGTATGAATATATATTTATGTCGTTTACGTAACATAACTGGAAGGACGCGTTTGTATACGACGATGACTCAAACCGTCGTTCGTTCAAAAATGAATAATTCTCTCTTTTTTTTTTTATTTTTATGAAAAAAAAAAAAACGAAGAAACGAACGAACGAACGAACGAACGACGAATGTACCGTACGAATGAATGAAATTGGACTGCGAAATCCTCTTCTTATTCGTTTTATTTCGTATATTTCTATTCGTGAAGAAATTAAATGTCATACGACGACGATGGTTTACCTCCGTTAGCAGTGTACAGAAAATTTATCATTCCTTTTCTCCTACTCCCACCCTATCCCCTCTCTTCCACACCCCTTGCGCCTCACCCCAACTCTTTCCCCACTCTCTCTCTCTCTCTCTCTCTCTCTCTCCTATCCTACCACACCACCACCACTCCCTATCCCCAACTTCGCTCTAACCCTCATCTCTCTCACGTTACAACCTTTCTCGTCGTTTGATTTTATTTTTTCAACGACCTTGTCCGTTTACGTGCTCACATCGTCTCTCTATGTGGAATATATAAAACTATATATGACTGTCGACGATTGGTAATCTAACGACTAGCGAGAGATTATACGATAAAAACGTCAATTAAATCAAATATATTTTACTCGTAACCCTCCTGGGTATTGGCATCGGTTAAACGAAAATGGATTCCGTATGATTTCGCGGGGATTTCGATTATAGAATACACACACACACATTTTTACTATCTCTCTATTTCTCTTTCTCTCTTTCTTTAGATATATCTATAAAGTATATGTATATATCTATTTTATAATCGAAATAAATATACAGATATGTTCGTGTATATATATATAAGTTTTATATGTTCTTTATCTATATATGTATACATATAACAAGAGGAGAGGATATGTATATGTAAAGAGATTCATAAAATATGCCATTATTTAAATAAATAAATAAATAAATATATATGTATATATACACGACTATTTTTCCAAGTATTGACAATGGCAAATAAAAAAAAAAATATATTGTTTCGAACAAATGTTGTATCATGTTTCAACGGGAGAGACATCTCATTTTAATGATAATTATTTGACTTTGCGTTGACCTTGGAGAGGTCCTACAAAGATAACGTAAATTTTTAAACAAAATCTCTATGTTCCTTATTAAATATTTTTGTAACTGACGTCGAACCATTTTCAAAACACTATCTACATGCGCATGTATTTTGTACAAGCCGTTGTTAATTTATTAAGCCTTCGATATTTTTAAGTGTTCCCGGCATTACCGTTCTCTAATCTGTCTTAATGGTGTTATTAAAAATACATTCATAAATTTTCTTCTGCCATCGGTATGACTCTATTCGAATTGTTTTACGTCTAACGGCGATGCCCTTAATTTTCAACAACTCTAATAACTCATTACAATGTTATATATATAAAATACGTGCGCAAGTAACACGTAAACGCGATGTTTTGAAATCGTTATGGCATATCGGGTTACAAGTTAATATGTAATAAATAATACAGGGATGCCGTTGAAAAATTTAAACGTGACCTACAAAGAGCTCTCCGTGATCATCTCAAAGTCAAATAATTATCACTGCGATTTGTCCCCTTTGACGTCTCATCGTCATTTGCGACATTTGTATAGTAACATTTGGTATTGTTTTTTTTTTAAATAACTTATTGGAAATAATCGCGTCTATAGATTTAAAACGGACACGTTGTAATTTATATTTTATAATTTAAATATTATATTTAATTTTATATTAATAATATTTAAAATAATTTTTTATTAAATATTATTTAAAATTAATTAATATTAATTATGTATTATATATATATATAGATAAATAATTACATAGATAGATAGAGACAAAAGATAGAGAGAGAGAGAGGGAGGGAGGGAGAAAGAAATAGATGATAGAGACAGAGTATATTACATAAAAAATATATATATATATATATATATATATATATATATATATATATCTGGACAATCTCGATATCTAACATTACGACCAATCCGTTTTTTATACGAGCCATACCTATTCGGATTCGTTGAAATAAATTCGTTCAAATAAATTCGACTTCGATCTTACCTCTCTCTCTCTCTCTCTCTCTCTCTCTCTCTCTCTCTCTCTCTCTCTCTCTCTTTCCCTTTCTCTCTACCTCCCTCTCCATTCCACTTTCTCTCTTTCTTTTCGTTCGAAAACTAATATTATTCCTATTCCAACATCGATCAGCTTTCTCGATCATGGAATCCTCTCGAAGTAAAAACCTCGAAGCACTTCGCTCAACGTCAGATTGGTGATTCTCGATAAATTATTCCTCTCGATAGAAGAAGTTTGTAGGAGTGAGATGAAGTAACGATTTGACCTGGAGGTTCGCCACGAGGTTACGATCTTAGGAACCAGAAGAAAAAGAAATAAAAATAAAAAAAAATAAAAGAAAAAAAAGGAAGAAAAAAAAGACGTGAAAAGGAATGAAAAAAATTCGACGGATATACGTATGTACGACGAAGAGAGAACAAGAGGGGGAGAGAGAGAGAGAGAGAGAGAGAGAGAGAGAGAGAGAGGACTTGTTAGATGAATAAATTAGAATTTATCACGATCTTTTACGTCAATGTTGGACGTAATTAATTAAGACTAATCGCATTCTTACGAATGCAAACATGGAAAAGTAAAACATGGAAAGTGATTTAGAAAAAAAAATTAAACTTAAGAAAAAGAGATTCGACGATAGAAGAAGGATGGATATATGTATTACATAAATTATTAAAAGTAGAAATAGATTGTGAGGGAGCGGGAAGATGGATGGGGTGAGGCGCGGGGAGGGGAGAAAGGGGGTCAGGGTAAATAAATAGATATCATCGGTCAAACATATACATATGTATATATAAATCAATCAAATGTCTTATCAAATTGTTTAATTAATCAGTTCCTGTCATTCCATTTGTTGAGAATAAACTTGATCAGAGTATTGATTTTTCCCATTAGCATTGCTATCGATCAATCGATCCAAACTTCGATAATTTATTAGTAACATCAGAAACGCCCGTTATTACCGTTATCACGTTACATACCCTTCGATCGTTTTGAATGAGTCTGACAAAGGGCGTAAAGGGATCGAGCGTGCGCGAGAGAGAGAGAGAGAAAGGATGGGAGGAAAATAAGAGGGTGAAACTCGAGGGGCAGGAGGGAGGGAAGTTGTAGTTGAGGAGATGGGCAAACGGGAGCCTCGAAAACGTATGGCTTGTGTCCGTGAAACCTGACCCTGCGTGGAAGTTGACAAGCCAGCATGTCTACATACATTTTGAGAAATATATGTGTGGGTGTGTACACGTGTGAGTACTTGCTTGCTTGCTTGCTTGAATGTATTTGTGTGTGTATGCATGTGTTATACATGTGTGTGGTATAAGTGTGCATGGTATACGTGTGTGTGCGTATCAGTTGCGTGTGTGTGCGTGTGTGGTATATATGTTGAGAACCACGTTGGGCGCAAACACATCTAAATACACATTTAGATTGAAACTTCCCACACTCGAAAAAGGGATCGTATCTTCTTTTAATTTAATAATGATCGAGATAATAAATTACATTGAGAATGGGCATTTGAAAGATATGAAGAGGGAGCAGCGCGCAACCAGCGTACCCAACCTATCTCTTCAAAAGTAGCTCTCCTTTATTTTATTGTCTTTTTTCTTTATTACATTCTTTCTTTTTTCTCTTCTCTTTTCTTTTTTCCTTTTTCTCGTTTTCTCTTTTCTACTCTTTTATTTTCTATTTTCTTTCAATGCAATCACATAAATGGGAAATACAACTAATCAAATATCTAACGTTGTCCATAATGAAATATATAATTAATCGAAATCAAATGCAAATAAATCTCGGATTACCAACCGCGGAAGCGCACACACACACACATATATA
>OU964967.1:1654123-1664123 GCA_918808275.2 Dolichovespula sylvestris
AACTAACCGCCCCGTTATATACGCGTACGATGATAATGTTTCACAATCAAGAGAAACGTGCTCGTTGGCTTTACGAAAGTCGATACGACCACGTACGAAAGATCTGCTTTATTCTCCCCTTAGGGTTTCAGTTGAATTAATTTTAAAATACAATGTTAGTTAGATATAAAGAATGATTTTAATTACAATGTGAAAGTTCTCATTTACATTGATTCGCAAAGTTTTCGTATTTATTAAATTGATATATACATATATTACACACACACAATTTAAATTAATAAATTTAATTTTAATTTGGTACATTGACAGAATAAATAATAAAATATTTTTAATAACCTAGTAAAGTATTAAAAAAAAAAGTACATATAATTAAAATTGAGAATTATGTAATTAGCAATAGAAATTAATTTGAACACCTACTGCTAAATAATATATTAATTGTATTCGAAAAAAAAAAGAAAATGAAAAACCACAAAGACCAGAAAGCTTTTGCAGACCCACAAATTCGTTAGGACTTCGTTTAATTAATCCTTTTTTACAATCACATTGTATGTACTCTACATACATATATATGTGTATATGTTCCGATAATTAATGAATTAAGCGAAATAACAGAGAATTGAGTCAAATAATTGAAAAAAAGAATTTATTTTGATTTATATTATATTTTAACATTATATGAAATTCATATTTTAATAATATTATACTTTAATAATAATAATAATAATAATAATAATAATAATAATAATAATAATAATAATAATAATAATAATAATAATAATAATAGATGTAAGTGGATGTAAATATAGACATAGGTGTAGAGGATAGGGGGAGTGATGAGGAGATTGTAAGAGGATTGTAAGAGGTTTGGGTACGCTCCTCGGAAAAGCGCCTTCAAACCCTGAGGGGAAGAATAAAAAATCTATCTAATAATAATAATAATAATAATAATAATAATAATAATAATAATAATAATAATAATAATAATAATAATAACAATAATAATAATAATAATAATAATAATAATAATAATAACATTAATAATAATAATAATAATAATAATAATAATAATAATAACAATAATAATAATAATAATAATAATAATAATAATAATAATAATAATAAAAATATAAGAATAGAACTTGACAAAA
Organism: Dolichovespula sylvestris; assembly: GCA_918808275.2. Taxonomy (NCBI): domain Eukaryota; kingdom Metazoa; phylum Arthropoda; class Insecta; order Hymenoptera; family Vespidae; genus Dolichovespula; species Dolichovespula sylvestris. Next base: position 1,655,275 of record OU964967.1, read on the forward strand.
AAAAGAAAATTAAAAAATGCACCATTCAATGAGTTAGCAAAGTTAAAGGTAAATATAATTGCATTTTAAAAAATCCAAATTATATAATTTTATTAATCCAAATATAAATTTGGATAGTGAACTATATCGCTTACTTTTCGGTATATATAGTTTTTTCCTTTTTTTGAGAAAATGCATATCTACCTGATATTTCCTTGAAAACATAAGGATATAATGGATATTCCATACTAATAAGGATTTTATGAATATTTTCGTATTCTCAAAATATCTTCAAAAGAAAATACCGTTATTGAAGAAAAAGAAGAAGAAATCTCTATTCTTATTCTGAATTAAATTAACACGAATAAAATTACAAAACGCAAGGAAGTTATTTACAACTTCCTCTTCCTTTTTATTTATTTTTTTTTTGTTTTTTTAAGTAAAACGGATATTATTCTCAAACAAATGTAATTTTTAATAAACGATTTTTCAAATAATTTTAGAGATAGTCCGAGGTCGTACGAAGTATAGAAAACAAACAAAAAAAAAGAAGGAAGAAAAAGAATAAAAGGAAAAGCATACACTTTACACGGATAGATGTAAAAATTCATAATTACATCATAAAAGATTTTATGTACGTCGTAACGGAAAGTAAGTACTTTCGAAAATATTCTTTATATAATGAAAAAGATATATATATATATATATATATATATATATATATATATATATATATATATATTATCAGAAACACGCGAACGCAAAAAATCTATATAGAAAATAAATGTGTATCTAAAATAAGAAAAATAACATGTATGACTTAACCAACCATTGTGATAATTAAAGAGTATATATTCTCATAAGAGTATATATACAAACACACACACACACATCTCAAAAAAGAAAGGAAGAAAAAAAAATGTAATGACAAAATTCACAAGAACGATCGTCCGATTAATATCCTCGCAAATGAAAATGAACGATAATCTAAGGTAATCAATTAAAAGACCAAGTTAAACGTTTATAAAGGAATTATCCAGCGGCAGGAGAACTTTTTATGCTCGTAGTTTCTTTTACGATTTTAACAAGCCCGATGAAAAGATCGAATAATCAACGTCCGGAGGTCTTTGGTTGTGATGAAGGGAGAAAGAAGAAGTGAGTAGAAAAGATAGTATGGCGTCAGTGAAGAGGGTGAGGGCAGTTGGGTGAACGGGCGGGATGGGAGGGACAGGGGGAGGAAGCAAAAGGAATGTCGAGGCATTGTCGGAGAAGAGGTTTCTCGTTCCTTAAAAATCTCTTCCTCCTCCTCCGTCGATATTTCATCGTGATCGTTTACTTATTCATTCGCACCACTTAACCTTTCAGAAATTCATGAATCGTTTTGAAAACGCACGCCGTTTACTTTTTGCAAAAGAAATAAAGATATACATAGATAGATAGATAGATGGATGAAAAGATAGATGGAAAGATAAAGATAGAGAGAGCGAGATAGAGAGAGAGAGAGAGAGAGAGAGAGAGAGAGAGAGAGGAGAGAAAGGGAGCAAAAGAGAAAATAAGTAAGAATATGTACGAGCATAAATTCATTTCCAATCGTGAAATTAAATGGTAGGGGACTATCGTTGATTTTTCTTGTTCTTATTTTCTCTTCTCTTTTGTTATTTTCTTTTCTTTTTTGTTCTTTTTTTTTTTTTAATTTTTTTCATTATGCAAATCATAAGAGACAGGTGAAAAATGTAATCGATGAATTACGACGAGGTCGAGCCAGACGGCCAATTTCTCGAACGACCTCGTCCCGTCCGATTCGAATCAATGCCAGGCATAAAGATCACTTCTTTACCGACAGATTTACCTAGAGCGATTTTATTGTATGTATATATACGCGCGCGCGTATTTAATTTTCTTTCTCTCTCTTTTTTTTCTCTTTCGTTTTTTCTTCTCTTTTTGTTCGTATTTTTTTCTTTCATTTATTTTTTTTTAATTTCATTTCATTTCATTTCATTTCATTTCATTTCATTTCATTTCGAAGCTAACGAGATCGCGAGTAATATTTTGTAAAAAAAGAAGAGAGAAACACAAAAAGAAAAAAGAAAGAGAGGAAAAAAGAAAACGGGAGAGAAACTATATGGAAAACGTTTACGTAACGTTTAAAATAACAAAAAATACAAGGAAAATAAAAAAAAAAATATTATAAATAAAAACGAAACAGCGAAGGTACATTTTACGCAACTCTTTTTATTTCCTTCTCCTTTTATTCTTTCTCTCTTTCTCTCGCCGTGTGTGTGTGTGTGTGTGTGTGTGTGTGTGTGTGTGTGTGTGTGTGTGTGCGTGCGTGCGTGCGTGCGTGCGTGCGTGCGCGCGCGCGCGCGCGAGTATGTATTATTGTTACAAACATACACACATACATGATTGAACACAAAATAGAATTTAGAAAAAAATTTCGCGAAAATTTTCAATACCCGAGCGAAAAGGGAATCGCGTAAGCGCACATACTGTTATCCTCTTCTCTCTCTCTCTCTCTCTCTCTCTCTCTCTCTCTCTCTCTATCTATCTATCTATCTATCTATCTATCTATCTACCTATCCATCTATCTCTGTGTGTATACATACGTACGTATATATGCACACACACATACATACATACACACACACACGTATAAGTATACGCATACACGTTTGTATACGTTCTATTTTCGTAGCACGAAACGGGGCGCGTGGCCCCGTTTGAAGTCACGTTTGATATTCTAATTGCGTTGCTTTACATATAAAAGGACATTCGACCTACGAGAAAGGAACTTTAATTATGATTCGAGTTCGCCTCCCATCGTTAGAACTATACACGACCTCAAGAGCTAATCCAGTGGAAGTAACTTCGGTTAAATATTACGATTGCAATTCGTAACAGTATTGAATGGTTATATATTTTATTAACGGAGTATCCCCCGGGCCCGATACACGCTATCGCTTCTTTTTTATTTTCATTTTTATTTTTATTTTTATTTTTATTTGTATTTTGATTATTTTTTTTATTTATTTATAATGTTTTTTTTTCGTTATCTTTTCAGTACTAATTTTCTCTTGACAGAACGAACGAAATCAAACGACAACGACGATAACAGGAACGATCAATAATACTATTTTTTATCGAATTTTTTGGCATCCTAATTGGTTCCCATTTATCTCGACGTGCCCCTTTTGCACTACACACACACACACACAAAAGCGCGAGCCCGCACCACACGCGCGCATACCAAAAGCGCGCGCACACATACATAATCCGTCGTTTCTTTCTACACTCTTGTTCAACAGTATCGATCAAAAATATTTACTTCCTAACTGAGAAACAAATGAAATTAAATGGATCTGTGCGTTATTACTAAATACACCTAGTATATAGTTTACCTAGTGTAACTCATTTATACTAGTTATATTTCTACCTATGGTATGTGTGCTACGCGTGCCGAGAAATCAAAGAATACGAAAAAAGAGAGGAAAAAGGAGGAAAAAGAAAAAAGACAAAAATGAAGTGGAGTGGGGGAAAGGAAGAAAAGAGAAGGAAAAAAGAAAAAAATAGAAAACAGGAAAACAGAAGAAAAAGAGAAAAACGATAACCATACGCGTCCATTATATAAACGAACTTCGAACGCAGGAGTGTGGGTAGGCAGAGAGAGACCACGAAAGGCGCGAATGGAATCGAATCTGGCAATGCATTCCATAAATAAATAAAAGCCTTTCGTGCGACGGACTCGTGCTTGGTTGGATGAGTGGTGGGGGAGGGTGATTGGATGGGAATAGTGGGGAGGATTTACACAGTCGTTACTCGCCGCTAGTACATACGTGAGTGTGTATGTACGTGTTATGTATGATGTGTGTGTAACAAGAGAACACTATAATCTCTCTCTCTCTCTTACTCTCTTACTCACTCACTCACTCACTCACTCACTCACTCACTCACTCTCTCTCTCTCTCTCTCTCTCTCTCTCTCTCTCACTCTCATTCAATCTCTCTCTCTCCCTCTCTTTCTTTCTCCCACTCTCACTCAATTTCTCTCTCTCTCTCTCTCTCTCTCTCTCTCCTCTATCTATCACTATCTCTCTTTCTCGCACGATTCCTCGGCTTCTCTTTCATTCTATCTTTCTCTTCGTATGAATGGCTATCGTGAATGTGCAAACTCTCTCGTAGTACGTACACATGCGTTTAGTACGAATCGGCGAGGCATAAAGTCTCTCGTTTATGTCGTGTGAGAAGGATGGATATTGCATCTCTCTCTCTCTCTCTCTCTCTCTCTCTCTCTCTCTCTCTCTCTCTCTCTCTCTCTCTCTCTCTCTCTCTCTTTTTCACTCATTCGGTCTTTACACTTTCATCATTTTCGTTAGAAATTCGATGGAAATCTAGCGGAAAATGGAAAATTAATGCAATACTTACGCTACGTTTTTTTTTCTCCTCCCCTTCCCTCCCCCGCACCCCGATTAACTGAGCACGTATGAAGCAATAAACACAGTATATATATATATATACATATATACATATATACGTACATTGATACATATGAATAATACTTTATGATACAGCCATGTTTATTATGACGATTTAATAATATAAAGAAAGATGGACGATACTACTGCTGCTATAAAAACAAAAAAAAAAGTAGAGAAATAAAAATAAAAAATAAAAAGACAAAGAAAGGAAAATTGGGAAAAAAAAACGGAAGAAAAGTTCGCAATTTAAAAAAAAAAAAGGAAGAAGAAAAAAACACTTCGCAATTTCGCTCTATGTCCGTGCTCAAAATTCATTTCGACAGAAGGGAACGATTCGCGTCGCGTGGGATACGATACGGATGGTTGGGAGGGGAAGGGAAAATAGTTAAACCGTTTGGTTAAAATAAGGGATTTAAATGGAAATCCCGAGACGCGAGAGAGAAAATAGTTGAATCGTCGAATAAGGCGACGTTACACGATGCGAATCTCGTCGGCCACCTCCACCCTCAACCTTCCTACTTCTCTCTTACAACCATCCCAACAACCAAACTATTCTTTTCCTAACCACTTCTCTCTTCCTCCCTCCTACCCACCCCATCGCTTGGATCGAATCGAGAAAATTATTTTTCGACGACGAATCGCCATTAATTGCGCACGAAGCACTGTAATTTCGGGATATCATCCGTTCTCTCTCTCTCTCTCTCTCTCTCTCTCTCTTTCTTTCTACTTCTATTTTCTCTCTTTCTCTTTCTCTTTCTCTTTCTCTTTATTTCTCTCGTTGAAAATAATATACGGAAAGAAAACTCGTCGAGTCGTCCTCGTTTAGGTTAAAATAAAAAAAAAAAAGAAAAGAGAAAAATGCGAAAAACAGGAAAAAAAAAGAAAGAGAATCAGTAAAAAGAAAAAGAAAAGGAAAAAGGAAAAAAGAAAAAGAAAACTGGAGAGAAAAAATAACCGCTAACGATACGACCGTGAAACAAAAGGGAAAAGAAGCGGCACGGGTTGATTACTTCTACGAGGCCATTTCCGCCGCTTCCACCGCCGTAGCGATGCTGAAATAATGGGCTGCACCATTTAACGTCGTCTCTTTTTTCCCCGACGTCCATACATTTAATATCTGTTTCGTTATCTCGCAAAACTATGCGCTACGGCCATCTTGTTTGTGGCTAGTACCACGTTTACGAAATTGCTTCGAAACATCAACGGAGCCTGCATTACGACGATAAATTTCTCTATTCTATCCGATACACAGCGCATAAACACGTATTATATAATGCGTGTTTATATATATCATGTATAGTAGTATAGAGTTTATATATATATTTATATATAGGAAAGAAAATTTTTGGAAGCAAAAAAGAAAAAAGAGAAATAAATTAGATAGATAGAAAGAAAAAGGAAAAAAAGAAATGGCACACAATTCTACAACGGTCTACGGGTGACATCGAAAAATTGATTTATGGAAGAAACGATTTCAACATTTTCGTTTAGTCGGTAAAACAGGTTTGAACTTGTTTAGTCGGCAATCGCAATGATCTTCTTTACCGACATCATCGTTATGTGAGCTATTGTTTCATATGAGGGGGCGGAAAAAAGAAAGAGAAAAAGGGAAAAAAAATAACCACACGAGATGAAACGAAACGAAATACAAACTAGGGACACGGCGAACATTGATCGTGGTGAAACGTATATTTTTTTCTTTCCTTTCTTTATCTTCTTTTATTATTTCCTTTTTTTTTTGTAACAACGAATTCATTGGTCACGGGCACACAATGGTGTTGCGTCGTTTCTCCCGTGTATCCCAAATTGTGGAATGTAATTTCTAAAAATGCGACGGTCGACCAATGTGTACGCATCTTAATACATACACACATACACATACATATGCGTATATAGACGAGAGAAGAGAAAAGGAAGAGAGAAACAGAAAAAGAGAGAGAAAGAGAGGAAGAGAGAGAGAGAGAGAGAGAGAGAGAGAAAGAGAGAGAAAGAGAGACAAAACAAGTGAACGAGCTCCGGACGTGGCAACGACCGGATACGCTCGCTTGGGCCTTTTCCATCTCTTTCTTTCGTTTGGTCTCCCTTCTTGTTCTCCCGCATATCGCCATATGGCCATATCTCTCTTTCGCTGCTTGTGTCTCTATATATCCATTTCTCTATCCTTCTTTCTTACTCTGCATACATGATCTTAGGTATGCGTGAACGCTTGTGTGTATTTCAGAGTATGCTGAGAAAGAGAGAGAAAGAAAGAGAAAAAGAGAGAGAAATAGAAAGACAGAGAGAGAGAGGGAGAGAAAGAGAGAGAGAGAGAATGGAAAGAGAACCGGCAGTTATTATTTAAGCTGTCGGTTGTCATTGACGGAGACAATAAATCGGTGAAAACAACGAAAAGGAAGAGAAGAATTTCTTCAGACAACGCGTTGTATATATGTATATATATATATATGTGTGATATTATGATGATGTATATATGATGCTATATATATCTATATATATGTATATATATTTATATATGACTATTACGTACAATGTATGTATATATATATATATATATATATATATATATATATGATATGCATGATGTATATACATGTACAGATATCGTACATTTATGTACTCTCGTCGATCAATAAATTATTTTTTACATCAAGCGATTTTGGCTGGTCTTCGAAGTAATTTCTCTCCGCTTCATTCATTCCTCCTCCTTCAATTTTGCATTTTTTTTTACTTTTTTTTTGTCGTTTTTTCCTCCCGTATCAATAAAACATATATAATTCTCCCATCGTATCTCTTTTGGCTTGACTCCAGTCTTTTTCATGTTTATCTATATATTTCTTGAAATGAAACGCACATAGGAATATACCAATAACAAAAACGACAACAACGACAACGACAAAACGGAATTAATTTTCTCATAAAATTTAATATATCTCGCATTGGCCAATAATGTTTTGGTATTTTCTTCTTTGCTTTCCTTTCCCTTATTTTTCATTTTTATTTTTTCGATCAGAACTAAATAACAAAAGAAAAGGGAAAAGAGAGAAAGAAAAAAAGAAAACAAAATATCCTATTCTATATTTTTAATTTAAAATTTCGACATCTCGTTCTCTAGTGGTTGAGCTCTCTCCCCTCCAAAAAAGAAAATGTAAAATAATAGAAAGAAGAAAACGAAAAAGAAGAAATAAAGAAAGAAAAAAGAAATAGTAAAGGAAGAAAAAACAAATCGACCTTCTCATAATTTACAAATAAATCATTTTTCATTCCTACGTAATAACGCCAACGAATTTTCATTTCTTTGTTCTTTTTTTTTTCTTTCATTTTTCTTTCTTTTTTCTTCTCTTACTGTAGCCCGCGTCCCGGCATCCCTCGGCCGCCATCGCCACGCATGTCGCTCGAATTTTTCTTCATATTATAATCGTACGAGAAAGAGAGATTCTTTACGAGCCAACGTGTGTCGTTTTTCTCGACGGAGAGCCATGAGAGATGAGAAGGGAGAGGGAGGAGAGGGAAAGATGACGAAGGAGAGTCATGGAAAAGGGGTATAGAGGAAGGAGGGGTGGATAGGGCGAGGAGAGGGTGGGGGAAGCGATGAAGCGAGCAAGAGGTAGGGAAGGGGAGGGTTCACAGAAAAGGACACGAAAGGAGAGGAACGTCGTGTAAATCGACGCTACGAGGGATTTCGGCTACAAATATTTAAATGCAACACGTGTTCGAAGTCACAGTGCATAGCACGACAGAGAGAGAGAGAGAAAGAGAGAGAGAATGAGAAAGAGAAAGAGAGAGAGAGAAACAGATGCCTTATCCCCACCACCACTACCTATACCACCACTACCACCACCACTTCTTCTATCTTTCTTTTTCTCTCTTTCTTTCTCTCTCTCTCTCTCTCTCTCTCTTTTTCTCTCTCTTTCTCTTACATCTATCTTTTTTTCCTGTAATGCGAGAGAAGAGTAGGGGTTAGCGAATTAGTCCACGTATTAGAACCACTATACGCTATGCAGCTGATATACCGAGTGTCCACGAAATTATCATTTTATTTTCCGTCCTGATTCCGATCTTTTTTATCCTTCATTCTTTTTTTTGTAAAAAAAAGAAAGATAGAAAAGAAAAGAAAATGAAAAGGAATAAGAAAAAGAAGATAGAAATGCACATGTATTTACGCGTCTTCGCAGTGATTCAAAAACCACAAAGCTCGATGTATGGTTGTGTGTCTGTGTGTGTGTGTGTACATATAATGGCTGCCAAGAGGCTCGGCACGAAATGGAATTTCAAACGATTCGGGTCCTCTTCTTGAGTTAAGCTATGCGCACACCAACGAATAAGAGGCAGCCCTTCTTTTGTGTCTCTCACGATTATATAGGGCCTCTTCGTCCTCCTCCTCTTCCACCACCTTTCG
>OU964967.1:1674123-1675132 GCA_918808275.2 Dolichovespula sylvestris
CGTACGTTTTTTAAACCATTAAATTAAATACTGTGCGTTAGTTCTTCCGTCTTCTGTCGTTAATTTAAAGTTCTTGACTCTATCGACTGCATGAATATTTAAATAGTAACGAGAGTTGCATTTCGAAGCAAGCCGAGTGATCTCTCCCTCTAAGGTTCGTATTTTTATTCTCGAAAAAGTTATCGCGTGTCGCTTGTTATCGAAGGATCTTTGCGAAGTCCTTTGATACTATCGACCATTGTCTAACTTAAGTCGAGAGTCAAAAGTTACCGTTATTTCGCAAACTAAACATGTGCATTCTTCGAGACGTGACTAGAAAAAAAAAACAAAAAGTATCAAGATAAGGAAATCAAATGTAATAAGTAAATAATAACGATAAACAAACACTTGTTTTATCGACGAATCTTATTTTTTCTGGTTGATAATTTATAATTAATACTAATTAAGTGTAAATTATTAAATAAAATAAACGAGTAAAAAGAAAAAAGAAAAAAGAATATGAAAATAAAAATGCCCGACGATTTTGAGCTTAATGATGTAATAATAATAACAATATATTTAATATATTATTAATAATATGTATAAATTCATATTATATAATATATTAATTAATATATAATATTATTTAATATATTATTGAATATATATATAGATATATATATATAATAATAATAATAATAATAATAAATTCATATAAATTTAATAGGATACTAAAAATGAATTATTTATTTTACGTGAAAGAAAGAAAAAAAATGAAAGAAAAACAGAAGAAATAAATAATAAATAGTATACAAGAATGGTATATAAATAATATATAATAATGCAGATTAAAATTTGTATTGTTCAGAACATTGATTGATTTCTCCGAACAATATATATTTATGAATAAAATTGATTTCTCTGAACAATATAAGCTTTAAATATAAAAAAAAGAAACAAAAAGACGACGAAAAAGAACACGTACGAGTTGAAAATAAATAATTAGTTATTGATCGTATTTCTCTGGAAA
>OU964967.1:1678132-1680632 GCA_918808275.2 Dolichovespula sylvestris
AAAATTAATTAAATTTTTATTACATTTTTCTAGAATTAAAAACAGAAGAAAAAGACGAGAAAAGGAAAGAAGAAAAGATCAAAAAAGAAAATAGAAAAGAGAAAAACTAACACAAAAGAAAGAAAGTGAAATAGAAAAGAAGATGAAATAGTTAAAATATCGTTCTCAATGTAACGTAAATAGAACGAACGAGGAGCTTGGTTATTAATTCTAATTACAGTAATTAATAGAATAAACAGAAAATGGTGGAAAATAATTATATGAAGATCTAAAACAAGTATGGCAACGTAATGAACCTTCCTGCACTATTTGCACGTGCACGTGCACGCGTGAATCAGGCCGTCAGCATATATTTCGCGTGTTAAGTAAACCGAGAACGAAAGTGTCGCCGCCACTGACCAACCCGCAAGAGTAACACACACACAAGTGCACACATATACACCCATACAACAGAGAGAGAGAGAGAGAGAGAGAGAGAGAGAGAGAGAGAGAGAGAACACAACGCGACGACGACGACGACATTCACCCTGACAGTATGAGCAGGTAAACGCACGGGGAACGCGAATACACGTATAGTAGAATGTGAATGAAAGAGAGAGAGGGGGAGAGAGGAGAAAGAGAGAGAGAGAGAGAGAGAGAGAGAGAGAGAGAGAGAGAGAGATATCTATAGCACGCATACATACGTTCAAGCAAGCATCTGCCGCAGGTACCCCTCGCACACATACATATTTACGCGTTACTACTGATACACCTACGTACTCGCATTCGCTTCTTCGATTATACATGACTACCTGCAGAAATTCAAAGGTTAATGTCGTCCAAGGACCGAGTTTCTTTCTCTTCCCACTCTCTATCTATTTCTCATCATTATTCTCAACCTTGTCGATATTATCGTTGCTCGTTCCCTACGTTTCGAGAAACATTGTTCTCTTATATATATATATATGTGTGTATATATATATATATATATTATTTATTTGATATATATATATTATTTATTTGATATATATGTTATTTATTATACATTATATATATTTATATAATATAATTAATATAGTTATATCTTTTTCGCTTCTCAATAAATTTTCCAGTAAAAATAAAAACCCTTCCAAACTTACCCACTAATGAAATAAAGCGTCTTTTGAAATGCTAACGAGATTTTTATTATACAAGAGTACCGTGGAACGACGATAATAATAGTAATGATAACAAAAAGAAGGAGAAAAGGGAAAGAGAGAAAAAAAAAGAAAAAAGAAAGAAAGAAACAAAAAGAGGAAAAAAGAAAGAAAGAAAAAAGAAAAGAGGAAAAAAACGGATAAACGGATGAGCGAGGTCAAACAGTGAATTAATAAAAGAATCGATATGACACGATTGCCAGGAAGAATGGGAGAAAAAAGGAGGGAAAGGGAGACAATATCGTCAAGTACTGTACGTGACTACGTTTCAAAGAAAGAGAAAGAGAGAGAGAGAGAGAGAGAGAGAGAGAGGGAGGGAAGAAGAGGGAGAGAGAAAAAGAGAGGAAAGTAGAAAAAAAGGAGGGGGAAGATGAAAAGGAGTGGCCGATCGTTAGAAACATACTCGCAGCTCCCAACTCGCTTTCAATTTCTCATCATTTTTCTATTATTCTATCCAACTCGAATAATGTAATATATACGCTAGAAATAAAAGAAAAAAATCAACGAAAATGAAATACGCGTATTATACGTATATATCAAGAGATGGAGAGAGAGAGAGAGAGAGAGAGAGAGAGAAATTAATGAAAATACAGAGAGAGAGAGAAATTAATGAAAATACAGAAAGAGAATAAAAATGAAATAAAAATAAAAATACAAATACAAATAAAAACAAAGCACAACGAAACAAAAAAAAATATAAAAATAAAAATACAAATAAAAATAAATAGAAATAAAGAGAGATGACAGTATGGAACAAGAGGTGGGAATTAATAATAATAATAGTAGTAATAGTGGTGATGGTGGTGGTAGTAATAGTAGTAATAGTAGTAGTAGTAGGGTGGGTGGGTACGATAGTGGATGATTTTGGGGTGAGTAGGTGGGGTTGTTGGGTGGGAGTTATTAAATTGCCAGGCCCTGTCATAACCTATCTCACCTCTGGCCCGTTAAACTTGGCTAATAATTCGCCAGATTGGCGCAGCCAGTAGGCATGCGCAACAAAAACCAATAATACTGGCTCTCTAGAGTTACCCATACAGAGTGCTGTGTCTCTACCATCCCCTAGTCAACCCCTCTCTTCTTACCATTCGCAACCATCCACCCACCCATCTTCCTCCCTCTCCCTGCCTCTCTCTCTCTCTCTCTTTCTCTTACTCTTCCTCTCTCTTTTAGACACACACAGTCACAGCAGACGCACGCACACGCACGCGCACGCGCACGGACGTATGCAACACGCAGGCACGTACACATACATGCATGCATGCATACATACATAGATACGTACGTACATACATACATACATACATAGATTGCTAGATAGATAGATA
>OU964967.1:1685632-1720632 GCA_918808275.2 Dolichovespula sylvestris
AACAAATCAGCGGGATAGAAAACGGTTCGATTGATAAATGACCTTCTAAGTATGTGCTTATCGAGCATACATGAGACTTGACGTGAAACGCACATGCGCGCGCGCGCACTCACACGCACGCGCAAAACAAAGAAAATAAATAAATAAAGAAAGAAAGAAAGATAGAAAGAAAGAAAGAACGAAAATACAAATCGAAGTTAACCAAGGGAGAAGAAACGAGAGAAATAATTATAAAGCAATAATAGCTTGATGCATAAAAATAAAGTTTTTAATTATGGCTTTTGAAGTTTTACTAAGGAAGAAAAAAACAAGAAAGAGATAGAATGAAAGGAAGAAAGAAAGAAAAAAAGGAGATAAACAAAAAGAAGAAGATAAAGTATAATATATACAGGACGATTATAAGAATAAAGACGAGTGGGGAAAAGATTGATGGGGAAGACTAAATGCGTTCACAACGAAAATGATTTTCATCCAGAAGGAGAAAGAACGAGAGAGAGAGAGAGAGAGAGAGAGAGAGAGAGAGAGAGAGAGAGAGAGAGAGAGAGAGAGAGAGAGAAAGAGATAAAAGAGTGAGAGAAAAAGATACAGATAAAAGAGTAAGAGAAAGAGAAAGAGAGAGGTAGAAAGAGAGAGAGAGAGAGAGAGAGAGAGAGAGAGAGAGAGATATCGCTCAGGAATGAAAAATTAACTTCCCGTTGCTTATCGTTATTTATAGTCTTCCTTCTTTCGTATCTCGAAGCGAAACTTTGCGATCGATACCGATGCGGTCGATAGTTTTGCGAAGGTGAACAAAAGAGAGAAAACGAAAGGTAGAGAAAGAGAAAGAAAAAGATAGATATACAGATAGAGATAGAAAAAAAGAAAGAAAGAAACAGATAGAAAAAGAGAGAGAGAGAGAGAGAGAGAGAGAGAGAGAAAGAGAGAGAAGTAGAAGAAGAAAAAGAAAGAAGAAAAAGAAGAAACGAAACAGAAGTTGAAGAAAGAAGAAAAGAAATGGAGGCTAAAATGCCCCCGGCATTTACCAATTTAGAAGGGGAAAAATTGCAGTGCAAAGTTTAGATAACAGAATGGAGCGCTCCTTCAAAACCGGTTTCGTCGCGGGGATCTGCACGAACGTGAAACGAGTTTAATCGGAAACACATGTTTAAATACGTACATATGTATATATATATATATGTGTGCGCATGCGTGTATGCGTGTTTATATATATATATTTTTTTCAGTTATTTACGAACACTCTTTTACCTTCGTTTTCATTCGCCTCGTATTTTTTTCTTCATTCCCCTCCCTCTCTTCCATACCTCCCCTGGCCCTCTGATACAGGATTTAGCGATAAGTTAAAAAAGTAAGGAAAAAAACAAGAGAAAGAGAAGAAGAGAAAAGAAAACGATACATGCGAAGAACATTGTGCCAAGTCATTATGAGATTGAATGAAAGTATTTACTTAATTATGATGATACGGAAAGATAACATTAATGATTAACTCAATATTTCCATATTTTCGTCGTCGTTCATTTTTATAATTATTGTCGAACGATCAACGCTTACGTATAATTATTCTTATTGATAATAATGATTTAAAAAGAACAAAAAAAAAATAAAATAGAAAAAGAAGAAAGAAAAAGAAAGGACGTCTAAGTTATATCGATTAATTTGATATTAGTAAGACGTAAAATTAATTATTACGTACATGCGTTATTATTTCAGTATTTTCGTCATCGATCGATCATTTCTATATCATTATAGTCGTACTAATATTTAGATATACTTATTCTTATTGATAATAATGATTAAAAAAGAAAAATAAAAACAGGAAAATGACGATCAAGCTATACCGATTACTTTTCAATTAATAAGACGACAAGTTATTTATAATTTTATAAGATTATGTACGGGTTCTGTATATGTTTATCATTAGTTTATTAATTCTCTCTCTCTCTCTCTCTCTCTCTCTCTCTCTCTCTCTCTATCTATCTATCTATCTATCTATCTATCTATCTATCTATCTATCTCTCTCGTTCATCAAATTCTATCGATCTCGTCGACGACTTCCTTCCGAGATCGTTCTCGGCGATCGTATAACGATTTCTCGTACCACAACGTACTTAAGGAGGACATTCAACTCATCCTCCTCCTCCTTTTCTTCTTCTTCTTCTTCTGTATCTTCTCCTTCTCCTTCTTCTTCTCTATCTTCTCCTCCTCCTTCTTCTTCTTCTTCTTTCTCATTCGTAGTCTTTCTCAATCAGAAAGACGACACGACAACAACAACGACAACGACACGGGCTATTCGAACGACGAAGCGAATTCCATCGAATTTTACTTAGAACTTTGAATTATATCGGGCCCCTCGTTAAAACTCCTCCTTGTGAAACTAGTCACGATGGAATTTTTAGTAACTCGCGAATCTATTCCACTCCTACGCACTGATTTACTTGTTAAACCATAATTGAATTATTTTTACGTTTTCAAATTAAAAAATATTTTTTTTTATGTAAAATTTCAAAACATTATGTTTCTTACTAACTCATGGACATTGTATTATTAGCGATATACAATGTATATACATATTATTAATTAATTGCTATTATTTATTTAACTAAATGATTATTGAAGTATTTTTAATTAATTAAATAAAGATTGAAACGATAATTTTTAATTAGTTAAATGATTACTGAAATGATATTTATTAATCAATTAAATGAATACTGAAATGATCGTTGACGAATGAAAAATGTAATTATGATGAAATTTTGGGAAACGTTAATTTACGATATAATTCAGAAAACAATTATCGTTGGATAATGTAATTTGAATATTTTGAAAACAACAACGTACGATGAAATTTTGTCTACATTTCTTTTCTTTTCTTTTTTATTTTTTCATGGCATAATTAACAACGTAATTATTGTTGAATAACAAAATTTAATTGCAAACAATAATGTACCATGGAATTTCGTAAACATTTTTTTTTAATGATATAATTAACGACGTAATTATCGTTGAATAATGAAATTTATATTATACCGCATACAACAATAACGCACGATGAAATTTCGTAAACATTGTTTTATGGGATAATTAACAACGTAATTATCGTCGCATAATGAAATTTAATTATTCCCCGAACAATAATGTGCGATGAAATTTAATAAACAATTTCTTTATTTTATTTTTATTTTTAATATGACAATTAACACACCTTAATTATTGTAAAACAAAGAAATTTTGATTGTTATGAAAATAATAGAGTACGATGAAATTTTGTAAACATTAGTTTTTTCTTTTTTGTTTTATAACGTAATCCAACAACGGCGTAATTGAATAATGAAATTTCATTATTTTACGAAGGATATATCAAATTTGGACAAATCAATATTTTTTTTAACATTAACTTAAGGAATTTAAAAAAAAATAAAGAAAAAGAAGAAAAATATTTTCTTGAGAAAAAACGTTTTTCGCGTTATTTATTTCACGTGAGATATGTAGAATGATTGAAATCGCGCATGTAAAAGCGAGCCAAAGCGTCGATCGATTGCGATAAACGTTGTACGCCGCGTTTCTAAAAATGAAAGCGAAACTACGAAAGTATATGTGTTTATTTAATATATATATATATATATATATATATATATATATAAATACACACACACACACACACACACACACACACACACACACACACACACACACACACACACACACACACGCACGCACGCACGCACGCACGCAGTGTATAAAAATATAATCGATGCTTAGGAAACATCGTGATCTCTAATTATGTGGTTGGAAATTAAAACCAACGAGCCTTTTATCCGATAGCTTTAATTAAAATTTTCGCATTGAACGAAAGTACCCTGTCGATTCTCTTATCATTTCTTTTTCTTTCTTTTCTTTTCGTTCCATCTTTTTCTTCTTTTCTTTTCTTTTCTTTTTTTTATATTTCATTATTTAATTATCATTATTAAGATGGAAGTTGATTTTTAGGTAACATTTATATGCAATTATTTTCTAATTGTTTATTGCAATTATTATTTTTTTCTTCTCCTTCTTCTCCTTCTCATCTTCCTCCTCCTCCTCTTCGTTGTCCTTACTAGCGAAAATATTTTACTTTAATAACAATATAAATTTTTCTTTTATTCTTAAGGCGAGAGAGAGAGAGAGAGAGAGAGTAAATTAAAATTATCCATTCAAGAATTAATTAAAATTTTATGTCAAATACGCTTGTGGGCTTGCAAAATTATAACAACCTATTTAATATTTAATACGATTTAATGCACAACGGAACGTATGTATGTAATCATAAGTTTTTAAGTATTCTTTTTTTTATCTCTTTCCCTTCCCCTGCACAGATGAAATTTCGTTAATAAACAATTAACGACGATATAAAATATTGCATGTTTAATATTTATTTATAAACGTTAATTGGTTTTAATATTTTGTTTACTTATAAAATTTATAAAAGAGAAAAAAAGAAAAATAAAAACAAATCGTCCATTAACGAGTTAAAAATTCGTTCCCATCGATTTGACTATGTGATTATATATAAATGATCGTAAAACGATGTACGCGTTTTTATCCCTTCGACACGCAGAACATACAACGTGCTTTTTTAAAATTCAAAGTGTGACGCAGGTATTTCGTAAAAAGGCATCGGTCACGATCGTCCTTTGAAATAATTTACGATGACAACTATCACGAGATAGCTTTGAATTCGAATTGACTTTTACGACGATTTGTTCAATCGTAGAAATGAAAATGAAAAAAAAAAAAAAATAAAAAATAAAACCGAAATATTATACAATTCTCATTATCATTATTATTAATAATAATAATAATAATAATAATAATAATAATAATAATAATAATAATAATAATAATAATAACAATAATAAGAAAAATAATAACAATAACAATAACAATAACAATAACAATAACAACAACAATAACAATAACAATAAAACAACAATAATAATAATAATAATAACAATATATCGATTCAAAAATTGTTATTGTTGTTGTTGTTGTTGTTGTTGTTGTTATTGTTGTTGTTGTTGTTGTTGTTGTTGTGGTTGTTGTTGTTGTGGTTGTTGTTCTTATTATTATTATTATTATTATTATTATTATTATTATTATTATTATTATTATTATTATTATTATGATTATTATTATTATTATTACTATTATTATCGTTAGAAAATCGAAGGATCGGAGGCTTATTAATCGAATGAGGCCAAAAAAATTGTAGCTTTTTTAATTATTCGAGAAAATCGTAGAGAGATTCGTTAAAGTCCGCATGGTAAATCAATTTAACGCCACTTAACGAGCCGTTTTAATTACATCACGTCGTACATGAACGATAATATTGGTCGAAGTCTGAAAAATTTCTCTCTCTCTTTCTCTTTCACTTTTTTCTTTCTGTCTATCTGTCCCTTTCTCTCTCTCTCTCTCTCTCTCTCTCTCTCTCTCTCTCTCTTTATCTCTCTCATAAAAGCCACGATAGAGAAGCTCATCTATGAGATCGGATAAAAATCAATTATGACTCTGCTTCTAAAAATAATAATATCGCACCTCCGACACGGCATACAACGTTGGCTACCTCGTCTCTCCGTGTTTATTAAACTTCGAGAGATACGTTAAAGTGCATCGTGAAAGTTTCGCGATCGCCTACTTCGTTGCTTCGCCGTTATCGTGTACGAGAAAATTAATTAGAGAGAGAGAAAGAGCGAGAACGAGAACAGGAGTGAGATAGAAACACGGACAGAGAGGGAGAGAGAGAGAGAGGGAGGGAGAAAGAGAGGGAGAGAGTAGGAGAGAGACGGAGAGAGATAAAGATAAAAAATATATATACAAGAAAAATAAAAAGAAAAAGAACAGGAACAAGAACGAGAACGAGAATAAGAAAAAGTACGAGCACGAGTAAGTTGGAAAAAACAATTTCTAGTTTTTCCCCTTTCTCCTCTTCCTCTTCTTCTCTCCTCTTCCCTTTACCCACCCTTCCCCTAACCCACCCCTCCTCATCTCTTCCTTTTAAAACGAAGAAAATAAATTCAAACGCCGTTTTAAAGCCAGCAATCCGAATAAAGCATTCTCTCGCCCAGCAGAAACCCCGTTCCTCTCTCCCCTTACCGCTGCCTTCGTCATCACCCCCACCCACGTCCCAGCACCTCCCATCCACCCTCTCTACACCCCCCCTCCTCGATAGTCCGCGAAGAGATGTGAATCGAACTTTCCATTCAGTCGGGTTCATCAATCACGTCAATTACACGCGACGCACTGTCGATTCGCGATAACCAACATTGCCGTCGTCGTCGTCGTCGTCGTCGTCGTCGTTGTCGTCGTCGTCGTCATCGTCGTAGTTGTCGTCCGTTGTCGTCATCATGTATAAGAACCGGAAAAAGATATTATAACAAAGAGTATCGCGCAACGAACGCCTACGAGACCAAATTCAAGACGAATTAATATATATTGTACATTTTGATTTGTTTCGATCGATCGACGATCAATCGAAGCGAAGATTGATAATAGATAATTTCTACGTATATCGTACAATATTATTATTATTATTTTTATCATTATCATCATCATCATCATCATCATCATCATCATCATCATCATCATCATCATCATCATCATCATCATCATCATCATCATCATCATCACCAACCATCACCACTACTATAATTATCATCATCAATCTTCATCATTATCATTATTAATATTAATATTATTATTAATATTATTATTAATTGTATTATTATTATTATTATTATTATTATTATTATTATTATTATTATTATTATTATTATTATTAATTGTATTTTGTCAGACTTGCGTATAATTAGGAATAGGAAAATACGCGTACCGTATTTTTTCTATGCGCGCTTTCCCTATGGCTGTATGTTTATCGAGTATTTAGGAAATTCCTTCGCTTGCGCTTTGCGCATGTATCGAGGGTTACTTTGATTTTCGTAGACGTATGTATGTGTTGGGTGTAATAGTAAATGTGTGGCTATATTGACAAATTTTATGCGATATGACTTTTGTGATTGATAATACGATCGGAATTGTTTCAACTTTATTGCTATTAGTATTTATTGTTATTATTATTATTATTATTAATAGTAGTAGCAAAATTATTATTGTTAAAATAAATGGATCTAGAACATTCTCCAAACGAACAAATTTGTAAATAATTTTACTCAAAGGATATTGTATCCTTCATGTAAATGAGAAGAATATAGTCATTCTCCCTTCTCTTTTTTCTCTCTCGAAATATGTATGTAATTACGTGGCAAACGGTCTAATGAAATCGTATACAGAGTGATCTTAATTGACGATATTTTTTCGACGATACGTAGGCAACCCTAACATTTCAGACTGTAACATACGGCCGATTCAAAGGGGTTGATCTGTAATATTCTTTTCGATCCCTCATTCTTCAAGAGTAGGGTTTTTGTTCTCACGCATCGTATTAAATTTTCCCCTAACTATTCTCTCTCTCTCTCTCTCTCTCTCTCTCTCTCTCTCTCTCTCTCTCTCTCTCTCTCTCTCTCTCTCTCTCTCTCTCTCTCTCTTATTCTATCTTTCTCTCTCTGCATATATGTATGTGTGAGTGTGTCTGTGTTAGATATTAATTAATCACTTTGATTCACGATACAACCGACGTTGATAGTCTTATTTTTTGCTTTTTTCTGTTTCTTCTTCTATTTCTTTCTTTCTCTTTCTCTCATTCTTCTTCCTCCTCCCTTCTTTTAATAATACAATTTAATTAAACGTTTACAATAAATCACGAGACGAATGTTGTCCGATAATCCAGACGTTAATGATATTAAAAGGAAAAGAAAAATTCGATTATTCTAGGTTAGTTCTTTTTTTTATCTGTTTTTTGTTTCACACTAAGTTATAAAGATAATATCGGGCCTGGGTAACCCGAGAAAGTGAGCAGTCGTATCTGTGTGTGCTACGTTACAGTTTTACGAGTCTTTCATAGAGACTAAGGAAAGATCGAAATGGAAAGAAAGTAGAACACGACGTTGAGCCAGTGTTGATAGCGGCGTTCCGACGCCAATAGTGCTGGTAATGGCGAGGAGAAGATAAGGGGGTGGGGGTTGGAGAGGGTGGGAGGCTGTTCGGATGCATCGAAGTATAAAATAGACTGTGTCTCCTAAAAAGAAAAAAAAGAAAAGAAAAAAGCTCACAGGTATAAAACTTCAAAAGATTAGGATCATGTATTCTTTTCATTTGAATATAATAGAAAAAAGAATTTTTTTTTCTTTCAATTTATTTATACTGTACTCTTAAGGTTACATATACATACGTACGTACTTAAGTAGAGTATGTAACTATTTACGTACGTATATAAATATGTATGTATATATGTATGTATGTATATTGATGAAAGTACAGAAAGATGATGACATTTTATAATATTTTCTTATTTTTCTATTGTAATAATAAATTTTAACGAATCAGAAAAAATGAAAAAAAAGAAACAAGAAAAAGCAATTCATTTTAGATTTATACCAATGATAGAAGCGATAAGACCGAGTCAGAATTAACGAACCATTTGTTTACCGGCGGAGATCGATATGGTAGAAAGCCTCTTTTATCCGTCGAGTTTGCGCGTCCTTACAATGGAAACAGAGAAGGGGAGAAGAACACGCGCAGGAGAGTCCCTTTCCAGCATATAATTCGACAAAAGAAGCGGGAATAAAGTAAGTTAAGGGTCACCTCGACAAATTAGAACCGACGTACATATTCTCTCTCTCTCTCTCTCTCTCTCTCTCTCTCTCTCTCTCTCTCTCTCTCTCTCTCTCTCTCTCTCTCTCTCTCTCTCTCTCTCTCTGCATGTGTGTGTGTTTCTCTCTTTTTCTCTCGATTCATGCGCGAGATTGCCTTTTAATAACAACCCCCACACCAGTCTCTTACGCCTCGGATATCCAAGGTAAACCCCTACTGCGTTATATAAAAGAGAGAGAGAGAGAGAGAGAGAGAGAGAGAGAGAGAGAGAGAGAGAGAGAGAGGAAAAGAGATCCAAATATATATATATATATATATATATATATTTATATATATATATATATATATATATATATATATATATATATAGGGTATATATATAGGGTGAAGTATCTAATTTGATCACATTTATTTTTCTTTCTTTCTTCTTTTGCAAATACGTATTTTATAAACTTCCAATTAAAATAAGAATTTTACGAAAAGTGTGTATATATATATATATATATATATATATATATATGTATGTATGTATGTATGTATGTGTGTGTGTGTGTGGTGTATGTATATTCGATTCGTACTATTCGCTAATAAATTATGCATGACAGAAAGTTATATGAATTTCTTGCCACCCATTTTGTAAAACCATGCTGTAAATATATATATATATATATATATATATATATATATATATATATATATAAATATGTATGTATGTATGTATGTATGTATGTATGTATGTATGTATGTATGTATGTATGTGTATATAGAACGTGAATCTTGATATCTCAACCGAGAGGAATTTTATTAATATTCTATATATAGTTATATTAAAATCGATTATACGACGAAGCGCACTGTGTTATATTAGCTCTCTTCTAATAATAAAGTAAAGGTAAAATGAAAAATGAAAATGATTTTAATTGACGATGATGAGTTTGAATAAAACGAGTTTGAAAACGTGAAATAAAGATTAATAATAATAATAATAATAATAATAATAATAATGATAATAATAATAATAATAATAATAATTATTATTATTATTATAACAATAACAATAACAATAACAACAACAAAATAATAACAAGAATAATACGAAAGAAAGCACCCCTCCATCGATTATATACAGAAAGGATTTCAAACGTTGAAAACGTAAAACGAATATTGATGATAATAATAATAATAATAATAATAATAATAATAATAATAATAACAATAATATGAAAAAATAGCCCCTTTGTCGATTAAATACATAAACGACTTCAAACATTGTAAAAAGGCCGAATGAATATTAATAATAATATTAATAATAATAATACGGAAAGGAAAATAATAGAAATTAACGTCCCACCGTCGATTATATCGAGAAACGATTTCAAACGTTGAAAATATAAAATAAACCGATAATAATAATAGTAATAATAATTCAAAAAGGAAGAAAAAAAACGATAACACGTTTCTATCGATTATATCCGGAAACGATTTGAAACATTATTTGCGCTAGGTTCAATAGAAAAAAGAGATAAAATCGATGATCGTAATAAGATCGATATATCGATAAAGGATTCTATTTTGCTCACCTCTCCGTGGGTATCCCTACGACCGTCCGGGGTGTTCTCCGGAAGGAAATAGAGCCGTAACGATGCCAACGGTTGATTCGGTCCACGGCTGTCCATCCAAAGTAACTGAAGCTCACCGATACTTACGAGATCGGCGTCGCTCCAAAGTTTCGTCAGGAAGAAATTGCCAAGTCGAAGGACTCGTCCATTTCCTATCCTAACGGCTTTGTAGAACGTATAAGGGCCATGGCTGAAGCAAGCACCGCCCAACAACTGAAAATACAGATCGAGGTTCTTTACTCAATGCTCATTACTACCAATACCATCACCTATCATCACCACCACCACCATCACCATCACCACCACCACCACCACCACCACCACCACCACCATCATCATCATCATCATCATCATCATCATCATCATCATCATCATCATCATCATCATCATCATCATCATCATCATCATCATCATCATCATCATCATCATCATCATCATCATCATCATCATCATCATCATCATCATCATCATCATCATCATCATCATCATCATCATCATCATCATCATTACAATCATGTTAAATATTTCGTACTATATTATTTTATGTAATTTTATATTTTCTATTTTATTATTTTATATAATTTTGTATTTTATATCTTATATTTTATATAATTTTGCATTGTATATTTTATATTTTATATTTAATATCTTAGGAGTATATTAACTTTTATATATTTAACGACCGACGACGACGTGTTAAAGTTCTGTCATGTACGAGATCATAAAAAAATTCCCTTCACAATCCACTCCCGCCTCCGAACTTCCTTTCATAAAGTTTTATTAATTACAATTGCTTTTATTCGTTCGTTCGTTCATTTTCTTTTTAACACTGCCAATCCATATTAAACTATCTTATTTTTTTTAACGTTAATTACAACGTTTCGTTATCAAAATGTTAATGTTTCTGATTGTATGTTAAATAAATTTGTACGTTAAATATATTTGAAAAATATACTTATTGTCATACGATTTGATTACGATCGAAAAGTAATTTTCTCGTGAACCATAGTATGTATATAATTTTGTAATATCGAATTCGTATATCTATTTGTAGATAAATCATACGAAATAATACCTTATCATTGTCATTTTCATATTGGGGAAATTATTTATTATTAATTAGAGAAATCAGAAAGAGTATAATTTTGATACTTTAAATGTGACAAAAAAAAGGAAAATAGAGAAAAAATAAAAAATGGAATTTTGAAATCGTTTTAAAAAACGTGTTTCCTTTTTTTTTTGGTTAAGATCAAGTGTCAGTCATCAGGATGAGATTATCGTCAAAGTATTAATTATTTATTTTCTTTCAAATTAAAATTTTGTGAAATCATCTATTTCTAACGCTCGAATAAATAAAATCTTTTTCGTGTCGCTAAATTATTTCACATTTTTCTCGTATTTTTCGCCCTTTCGCAAGCGCGCGCGCACGACACACACATACACATAGAGTACCGTTATTCTTAAAGGATATTAATCGCATTTTCTTCGAAATCGATAGAATATTTTCCAAGTGTTTTAACGATGGCTCCTAAGTAAAGGTTATCCTTTAACTACCCTCACTCCCGCACACTCTCTCCCCATTCTTCCATTCTCTCTCTCTCTCTCTCTCTCTCTCTCTCTCTCTCTCTCTCTCTCTCTCTCCCTTTCTCTCTCTTTCTATCTCGACTTCCGCGCACAGGATAAATTTTGTCGTAGCACAGCAAGGAACGCGGCGGATACCCTCGACAAAACTGTACCGTCGGTTCAAGATAAAAAGAAAGTAGAGAAAAAGGAGGAAGAAGCTAAAAAAAGAAAATAGTAAAAGAAAAAAGGTAAGAAAGAGAGGGAGATGGAGATAGAGAGAGAGAGAGAGAGAGAGAGAGAGAGAGAGAGAAAAGAAAAACGATTTTCGTGGAAACTCCTCTCTTTCCCTCCTTTTATTTCCAGCCCTCACTCGATTTTCTCGCGACAATATTTTTTCGTATTACGGATATTAGAGAAAAAGAGAGAAAAAGAAGACAAGGAGAGAGAGAAAGAGAGAAAGAAGAGAGAGAGAGAGAGAGAGTGTTCGAATGGCAAGTTATTTCTGTCGATCCGATAACTCGCATCGTATGCACGTACTATGAAAGACTTTCTTCTCTCTCTCTTCTCTCTTCTCTCTCTCTCTCTCTCTCTCTCTTTCCCTTTATTTCTCTCTCGATCTTTATAAAGCCGAGCGTATAAGAGAGATATCGATGAGTACATTATATAAAGTGATACCAAGAATATTTGTATATACGTTATCGATTACTTCCAAGATAGAGAGGGCATCTTCTCACACGAGAAAAGAAATAAATATTTATAAGGGAGCTCTCTCTTACTGAATAGTTCTATCGTACGTATGTATGTACATACCTATCTACGTATTTTTGTCTTAAAAGAAAGAAAGAAAGAAAGAAAGAAAGAAAGAAAGAAAGGAAGGAAGGAAAATAAAATAAAATAAGATAAAATAAAATAAGATAAAATGGAATAGAATAAAATAAGATAAAATGAGGGGGTTGGTGATGGTGGTAGCGAGGAAAACAAAAAAGAAGAAAAAAAAGAAAACGGATAAAAGGTGCAAGAATATATATATATATATATATATATATATATATATATATATATATATAGAGAGAGAGAGAGAGAGGGTGGATTCTTTAACATCTCTTTCTTTATTTTTCTTTTCCTGTTTCTTTTTAAAGAAATCATTTCTCGCACAGCACACGTCTGCGAGTGAGAAAACGAGGGTCTGCGACTTGAAGCCGCAGAAATCCAAGGGTGGTTCCCTGGAGGATATTTGCAGGATAACAGACGAAGAGAAGGAGAAAGAGAGAGAGAAAATGAAAGAGATAGAGAGAGCAAAAAAAAGAAAGAGAAAGATAGATATAGAGAGAGAGAAAAGAGAGAAAGAAAGAGATAAATAGATAGAAAGAGAGAGAGAGAGAGAGAGAGAGAAAGAGGGATAGTAAAAGAGAGACACAGATAGGTAGATAGATAGGGGAGAGAGAGAGAGAGAGAGAGAGAGAGAGAGAGAGAAAGAGAGATGCAACGCCCAAGTGAATCCAGTGCGGACAGCGAAACACAAGAAAAGAGACGAGGTGGTGCTGTACTAACTCATGTACACACACACACACACACACACACACACACACACACACACACACACCAACATCTACATCTATACATACACAGAAAGACGCATACACCTCACCCATAATATATCTATATCGGCAAAAAAGCCGATGGTGTTTGTTTGGCTCTCACTTTGGTTAGTGTGCGTGCATGCATACACCACACATATACACATGTACGCGAGCGCGCGCGCGCATGTGTGTGTGTATGCATACGCACACGCACGACCTTGCTTCCGATTCGATTGGATGCACCGGTAAACAAGAAAAGGAAAGGAGAAGAAGAAGAAGACGACGATACGAAGGGTAAGAAGAGATCTGCCGAATGTGAGGAAAGAAGAACGACGATCATTGGAATGTGTTTCTCGTTAAAAATTACAATAGAACTACGATAAACTCTCGAAGAATTTCATTTATTTTAATTAATCCTTTTGTCTATCTTATCTAAAATATTCAAATTAATCTATAGTATATTATTCATTTGTGAAATTCATATTAAAAGAAACAAAAAAAAATAAATAAATAAGAGAAATAAAAGAATCATAACAATAATAAAAAAAATAAGTAACAAAAATAAAATAAAATAAAATGAGATAAACTAAATGATATCGAAATTAATTAAATATATGCTACGGTTGATAATAATTCGTATGATAGTTATAATGAAATTCGTTCAACTCAATTAAAATGGGACACACCGTACACGTACCATCGAGATTATTACTATTTCCCATATATCTATTATAGACAATGACGACGATCGATGCGTAACGAGTTATTATTGCACACGAACTATGTATCTATACATCTATGTATCTGTCTATCTAGCTATCTATCTACTTATCTATGTATGTATGTATGTATGTATGTATGTATGTATGTACGTAGGTACGACATTAACCTCACAGTCGATGTCGTCTTCGTTCTGCAATTCGATCATCTATTCGCACGCTTGAAAATAATAGAATTACGAGGGCTCGAGTCGATCGACCGTGGGAGAATCGTTCTTAAATATCAAATCCAACGTTACGAGATGAGGACGTCGACTCCGGAGAAATGTTGTCGCTTTTGCCGAGGGACCGATCCTCGCGAATAATTTCTCGAACGATTACATTCCGTATTTGTCGTGAGAAAAGGGACTGATAATAATAATGCGAAAATAAAAATAAAAACAAAAAATAAAACAAAAGAAAATAAAAAAAATTAAAAGGACAAATGAAGATTGAAAATGAAGAAACGAAAAGAAAAGGGAAAAAAGGCAAAAAAAAAATAGAAAATAGAAATGAAATACAAAAGGAGAAAGAGAGACAGCACGAATTCGTCGAGGAGGATTAAAAAAGCGTTGTTTATTATTTTTATAAAAACGTTACGTACGATAATAAAGGACAGAGAGAGAGAGAGAGAGAGAGAGAGAGAGAGAGAGAGAGAGAGAGAGAGAGAGAGAGAGAGATAGGCAGAGAATAAGAGAAAAAGATGGAAAGGGAGGGGGAGAGAGAGAGAGAGAGAGAAACATAGAGTGAGTTTCTTTGCCGTTGAAAATAATTCGTGATTCGATAATACAAATGTTTATTACCCACGCGATAAAAAGTTCCACAAACGAAAGGCCAAACGAACCGTGCACAAGAGCGAGGTACAGTCAGCCTCACAATTTTCTCCTAACTTGTAAGATAGGGAAAGCCTTACTAATAATCCATCCCTACCTCTTACTTTTTACCCATTCCTCCCCACTATCATCATCACCATCATTATCATCATAACCGCAATCATACATTTCTTTCTTTTCCTTTTTTTCTTTCTTTATATATATTATTTTTATATATTTATTTAATAATAATAATAATGATAATAATAATAATAATAATAATAATAATAATAATAATAATAATGATGATGATGATGATGATGATGATGATGATGATGATTATAAAATATATAATATTTATATATATATATAAATATATATATATATATATATATATATATATATATTATAATTTTATATACATTATATATTTTATAAATCAATTACGCACATATATATCATTTTTTATAATTTTTTATTTATATGATTGTTTTCCTTCTATCTCTTTTTTTCTATTTCTTACACACACACACACACACACACACACACACGCGCGCGCGCGCGCGCGCGCGTATGAATATATGTATGTCTTTCTTCATAATTTGTTTTTCCTTTTTCTACTCAAGATTCAACCGTCAACATGCGTGATTAACGGAGCGCGCGAGAGCTTCGTAATGCAATTCTGAATAGTTTTCCACGTACACGCGCTAACTTCAAGAGAAGAATTATTGTACGTGAGCGACCAATTACATGAACGTGTACGCTCGGAATAAACACCCGTCGACTTTATATATATATATATATATATATATATATATATATATAAACACACACATGTCGCAATAATACGTATGCACGATAATACACAACATATTAACGATTCATCGACTAATACGAATGCGTTTCAGTTAGTTCATTAAAAAATATGTCGATAAAAAAGTGAACTCAGTTGTTTCATTATACTACCTGATATCCAATTGTTTTAATAAATTTTATTTCTCTTTTTCTTTCCTTTTTCCCTTCCTTTTCTTTTTTCTTTTCTTTTTTATACGATTGTTGAATTATGAACTGATCAAAATTTACTTTTCAATAAATCATTCGACGTATCGGAAAAATATATAATTAAGTGTAATTAATAATCATAATTAAATCGTATTAATCGTTTGAAGATCCGATGTAGAAGAATTACTGATAAAAATCTTTGATACGTTCCCCTCTTTTTGGAAAAATAAATATCTAAATTTATTCAAATTGCGTGAATAAATGATTTCATATTAATCTCCGGTTTTAATACAAACAGTGGTAAAAGTGGATTTCAAATTCGTATGTCGAGTCGGACGATTTAAAAATTTTAATATAAACGATAAATGTGAGAGTGGTGCAAAAAGAAAGAAAGAAGAAAGAAAAGAAAACGAAAAAAAAGAAAAAGAAAAACAAAAAGAAAAGAAAGAGGAAGAAAAACAAAAAGAAAAAGAAAATTAAATCCGATATTTTAGCGAACGAAGAAAAAGAAGAGGCAGTAAGGTAGAGAGCGGGGGATGAGGTCTCAGGAAAAATACCAATAATTTGAAAAAGATATGAAAAACTTATGGAGCTGACTGTACGGGCGTCTGCTTTGCAGAGCGAGGAGCTTGTCCATTACTTCCTTTGCTTTATTTATCCGGCCGATTTAAAATTGAACGGATTTCGAGGTAGAAGCGACATGAAAGGAAACGAAAATATATATGTTTTCTAACGCTCATTCTTTTTTCGAGAGATAGAAATCGTTCTTAAGCATCAACTCCGTTAGAGAGATAGACGGAGTTTCATAAATTAACATTACAGTAAAAAAGGGAAATAAAATAAATAGTAAAATAAAAAGTAAAATAAAAATTAAATAAATAAAAATGAAATGAAAATAAATAAAAATAAATAAATAAGAGAAAAGTAAAGGAAATGGAAAGAAAGAGAGAGAGGGGGGAGAAGAATAAATAAAAAACCATAAACGTAATAATTGAAATAAATAAAATTATCTTCCTCTTAGAATAAAGGATGATTTTAACGAAAGAAGAAAAAAAGGAGGGAAAAAGAGAAGAAAAGAAAATAAAGAAACAAACAAACAAACAAACAAAAAAGCATAACCATTTCGATGTAGAATAAAGGACGAACAGATAAGGTTAAATAAAATCTTCAAGAATATGAGAAAACTACAAAATTAAATATCGTTCTATTAGATATACTTATATACTCCTTATATGATACGTCTATATATATATATATATATATATATATATATATATATATATAAACATATATATAAGCGCGACCGCGCAAACGTATGATATCGATTAGGTAAGCGTTGCACAAGTATCGGAATATCTACTGGCAAGAGATAGCATCTCGTTTCCTTTGATCGAAATTGATCGTAACACATACATACATATATACACAATACATATAAATAAATAAATAAATATATATATATATATATATATATATATCCACACAAACATATATAATGATAAGTGAAATCTCCGAGTACTTTCTCATTGTTTGCCTTTCTAATTACTGACAAAAAGATAATTTCTTACGATAATAGAACGGATTTATCGTTATTAAATATTGAAACGAATTATTCATGAGGATGAAATAGAAGACGAGGAATATTAAGAATAAAAAAGACGAATAAGAAGTATCAGAAGAAGAAGAAGATTAAGAAGAAAAAGAAGAACAAGAAGAACAAAAACAAGAATAAGATGATGAAGAAGAAGAAGAAGAAGAAGAAGAAGAAGAAGACGAGAAAAACGAATAGTAGACACACGTGCGCTCGTCCAATCGAAACATGTGTATGTATGTATACATTCATATATGTGTATGTACATATGTATATATGTAGTATGCATGTATGATGTACGTACGTATGTGTTGTACGTATGTATATATGCACTTACAAACATTACATAATGAAATCAATAGAATCAAATATGGTAGACAGTAGCCTTCGGTTGAGAGCCCCTGCCATAACTATTTCCAATGTTTTAAGGGTACAGTCGCGGTCAAGAGTGCGAGAGCCGGTCAAGAAGACGGGACACACCGAGGGCCACCCAATGGTATTTATAGCGTTAATCTCGTTCCACAGCACAGCTGCATTCTCTGCAAAACTCCTCGCCCCCCCCTCCTTTTTCACTCTTTCTCTCTCACTCGCTCACTCTTTCTCTCTCTCTCTCACTCTCTTTCTTTCTCACTTACTAACTCTTTCTCTCTCTCTCTCTCTTTCTCTCGCTTGTTCACTCACTCACTCAGCCCTCTTCCTCCTTCCACTCCTACCCCCACCCCACTACTACCACTTCATTCTCCCTCTCCGGCGGCCATTGATATCACGTTTACATCTACGATGTTTTCTTTCCCTTTTATATTTCTTTTTTTTTCTTCTTTCGTACAAGAGTAGAGGGGGTGAGGGGATTTTTGTTTTTCTTTTTCTCGTCTTTTTTCTTTTCTTTTTCTATTTTGTTTTTCGAAGATAGGTGGGATGGAGGAAGTTCTTTTTTTTCTCTTAAGCTCACGAAGAAGACGACGACTACTACGACAACGACGACGACGACTACATGTCTTCCCTTCTCGAGCTATCGATTTTTTCCTTTCTTTCTTTCCTTCCTTCCTTCTTTCTTCCCTTCCTTTTTTCTTTCTTTCTTCATTCTATTTCTTTTCTTTTTGTCCTTTTGCTTTCGTTCCCCACAAGAAAACAAAATGTTTTATTTCATTAACGAAGTCGAAGGTATATACATACGTATATACATACGTTTATATGCGTAAGCGTGTATATAAATAAGTACTTATATACGTACGTACGTATATACGTATTTAGGTATTTATATATTTGGATATGTACGATGTGTGTGTGTGTGTGTGTGTGTGTGTGTGTGTGTGTGTGTGTATACATGTTGATCAAGAAGGGCTGAAAAAAAATCTTGTTGAAGACTTTTTCTTTTTCTCGATAGACCTTAACTCTTAATAAAGGAAAGAGAGAGAGAGAGAGAGAGAGAGAGACAGATAGAGAGTGTGAAAGAGATAGATAGATAGAAAGAGAGAAAGAGACAGGAAAGTGAGAGAGAGAGAGAGAGAGAGAGAGAGAGAGAAAATAAACCACATAAAGTTTTAAGAGCTCCCGTCGTATTAAAGAATATTATACTCGGTCGCGATGAAATCTTTCGCAAGTACCACCGGTTATAATGCGAAATACGTAAAAGAGTCCTTCCTTTGGCGCATATAATGTGCGACGTGAGTCGATGAATTTACGAGCAGAGTCGGGGTGGTGGTGGTGGAGATTCGGAAGGTATGGGGGGAGAAGAGATGGAGAGGGAGAGAAAAAGAGGGAGAGAGTGGGTATTCTCGACTCATTCATTATCATTCTTTGGCGACCGTTGAATAAGAAGGAAAGAAAGGGAGAAAGAGAGAGAATGATGAATGGCGGGGCGGAAGGGAGAACGGAGTGATGGTAAAGAAGAAGAAAATGAAGAGGAAGAAGAAAAAGAAGTAGAAGAAGAAGAAAGAGAAAATTAAGAAGAAAAAGAAGTAGAAGAAGAAGAAGAAAATGAAGATGAAGAAGAAGAAAATGAAGATGAAGAAGAAGAGAGCGATGAAAGATGAGGGTGTGGGAAAAGTAATAAGTTTATTTATTCGCGAATGAGATCTCGAAGAATGTCAAGGTAATAAAAGCAACGAAAGAAAGATGAGAAATGTGGGCCAACACTCGATACGACCAACACCCCATCTTTTTCTTTCATTCTCTCTCTCTCTCTCTCTCTCTCTCTCTCTCTCTCTCTCTCTCTCTCTCTCTCTCTCTTTCTATCTCTCTCTGACAACATCCTCCGTTTCGTCTTGAAGTGTTTCCCTTTGAAGGTAAAAAAAAAAAGAAAAAGGAAATAAGGAAATAGAAAAAAAAAATAAAGAAAAAAGGAAAAATAAAAAAAAAGAAGAAGGAAGAGAAAAAAATATCCCATACGTTCTCGACTCGTATCTTAAAAAGAAATCTCCTATAAATCATCATTCTTATGAGATGAATAGTCACATAACGTGGAAACGAAGCAAGTAAGGATTCATATTGGTATTATGTATATTTAACGTTATTACGGCTATTATATATATAGATATCTTGACGAATTTTCCTCGCCCTCTTCTATTTTCTTTTTCTTCTTTTTCCTTTTTTTCTTCAGAATTCCCATTAAAAGTAAAATATAAAGAAATCGTGAAGGGGGGAATGATCCAATCCGTTTCTTTCCCATACACCCTGCGCCTCTATCGTTTCTCCCATTTTGAACATTTAATGTACGGTCTTCGTTCTTTCCCCCTTCTCATTCTCTCCTCTCCCCAAGCCCCCCCTCTCTCTATCTCTTTTTCTTTCACTTGAAATACTCGCAGATCTTCCTAGGTCATAAAAAGAGGAAGAACCTTTCGTTGGATGAAACGATCGTATTTTAGTAAGTCGGTGGTTTCGAAAAGGGATAAGTTGATCACCAATGAAAGCAAAAAAAGAAAAGAGAAAAAATATAAAGAAAAATAAAAAGATACAAGAAGAAAAAGAAAAAGAGAAAAAAAATAAGCAGCAGCAGGAGGAGGAGGATAAGGAGGATGAGGAGGAGGTGGCAGAGTAGGAGGAGTGAGAAAGAAAAGTAGCAGAGGGATTGAAAAAAAAGAGGAAAAAAAAAGAAAAGAAGAAGAAGAAGAAGAAGAAGAAGAAGAAAAAGGAATAAGATATATAGGCCAGTGCCTTTCCTTTATAGCTTTTCCTCTCTATCTCTCTCTAGTATCTTCCAACATCATTATATTGCTTCAGCCACGTTTGTAATCGCATATACACCAGAGAAGCAATCGAGTTCTCTCTCTCTCTCTCTCTCTCTCTCTCTTCCTCTCTATCTATCTATCTATCTTTATCTCTCTGTTTTTCTATCTCTCTTTCCCGATTCGAACAACGCGTCTCTCTTTCCAATGACGCGTTCTCCCACAAACAGTATCCTCCATCTCTCTCTCCCTCTCTCTCTCTCTCTCTCTCTCTCTCTCTCTCTCCCTACCTCCTCACTCCTTCTCTCTCTCCCTCTCTCTCTCTCTCTCTCTCTCTCTCTCTCTCTCTCTCTTTCTCTCTATCACTCTCTCTCTCTCTTTTTCCCTCTCTCCCGCACATACAAGCATCCTCTTCGTCTCGACAGTGGAGTCGGAATGAGTTTTACTAACCATCCTAAGGTCGTCGTCACAATGCACGAAAGAATTTCAAATGATTTGTAGTTACTGTCAGTGTCATATTTTACGTACTCCACGTATCTATGCATTAATGCAAGTTTGAAGAAAAAATGTAAACAAAATGTAAACAAAAAAAAAAATAAAAGAAAAAAAAAGAAAGAAAATGATAAAAAAGATAAAAATTTGTTTCTAAATAAATACATAAATAATAATAAAATTAACAAATACGGAAGCCAAAGTAGCTTCGAGTTGAAAATAGATACTTAGATACGTGGAAAATGAAAATGTAAACAGTAAATTCAAGAGAGGGGGTACTCAAAGTTATTGAAAGAGTCGTATAGTATCTAAACGTCGATAGAGATTCATCTCTCTCTCTCTCTCTCTCTCTCTCTCTCTCTCTCTCTCTCTCTCTCTCTCTCTCTCTCTCTCTCTCTCTCTCTCTCATACGCGAGTCTTCTTCCTTTCGATTTAAAACGACATTCGTGAGAAGCGACTCGAGGTAAACGAACGAGCTAGTTGGTAGCATTCGACCGCGTCAAAGAGAGGAGAAGAAGAAGAGGAAAGTAACTATGTTGGAGAAGGGTGAGGAGGAGGAGGAGGAGGAGGAGGAGAAGAATAAGAAAAAGATGAAAAAGAAGAAAAAGAAGAAAAAAAAGAAGAAGAAAGATGAGAAGAAGGAGATGGAGATAGAAATGGAGGTGGAGGTGGAGGTGGAGGTGGAGATGAAGGTGGAGGTGGGAAAGGAGGAGAAGGACAAGGTGGAGAAAGGTCTTCGTGTGAGGGGACCTTTAAACTGTGCCGTGCCATGCACGTGCACACAGAGAGATTGAGGAAGCATAGTGACTTTCTCGTGCGTGTTTCCCTCGCGTGCATGTATATACGAATACACATACACACACACATACACACGTATTTATATAAACCTACATCTGTATGAGAGAATGAGAGAATGAGAGAACGAGAGAGAGAGAGAGAGAGAGAGAGAGAGAGAGAGAAGATGTAAAAGCCGGTGGAAAGAACTTGTGTGTGTGAAACGTGTGTGTTCCAATCATAAGCATACACACGCGCGCGCGCGCGCGCGTGTATCCGATCGTGTGTTCGTGTGTGGGTGTGGTGAGAGAATGTGTATAACGTGTCGGACTCACCCCTACCACACACACGTAAGGAAAAGCGAACGCACTCGATATACATGGTACTATACATGGAATACGACTCAGGTACTTACGTTACACGGCTCTAGCACATTGACGTTTGTGTGTTATATTGAGAGAGAGAGAGAGAGAGAGAGAGAGAGAGAGAGAGAGAGAGAGAGAGAGAGAGAGAGAAGGAAGGAGGGAGACACTTGACTCGACGGCAAGCAACACCTCGCAAAGCACTTAGCCGTCGTTCAAAGATTTCATTTAAAGTCTCTCGAAGAACTACTCTCCGTGAGGATAAACCTCCGAAAAAAGTGCGTAACCCCTCCCCACGCCTTCCCACCTTCATCTACATTTAATTCTATCCATCTTTTTTCTTATTTACATTGTATATCCTTTTTCGCGTTAGTTTCTTTTCTCCTGACCTTATCGCACCCCTCCAACCCCAGTACCAACACAACACCTATTCCCTTTACCCCAACCTCCATGATTCTTCCCTCTTGCCCTTCGCACTTCCCTCGTTTATCACTATTTTCTGTCTTCTTCTCATTCTTCTTCTTCCTCTTCCTCTTCTTCTCCTTCTTCCTCCTCCTCTTCTTCTTCTTCTTGTTCTTCCTCATTCTCATCCTCCCTCTCGTTTCCATCCACCGAGAGAAGCCTAAAATCGTTTTCTCCTGGCTCGTTATTATCCGGTCTGAGAGGTCATTATCATTATTATTCCCGCGAAAAAGATTCCCCTTTAGAAGAAGACAACGGAAGAGGAGTTTATCGGCGATAAAGGATATTTTCAGAGTGACTGATAACTTCCTATGATTTTTTTCTCTTTCTATCTTCCTCTCTCTTCTTCTCCTCCCTTTCCCTTCTCGTTTTCTATCTCTTCCTCCTTCCCCCTTTTCTTTTTATTTGTATTTCTTCTTCTTCTTCTCCCTTCTTTTTCTTCCTCTTTTCACTTGTCTTTTTATTTCTTCTTCTTTTTCTTTTTCTTTCTCCTTCCCCCTTTCTTTTTATTTTTCTTTTACCTCTTTTTTTTTTAAATTTCTTTTTTCTTCTTTTTCTTTCTCGTGTTCTTCTTCTTCGAAGGATAAACCTCCCCTCCTCCTCCTTGAAAAATCCTATCCTATCCTCTACGTTCCCCCTGTTCTTCTTCCTACTTCCCCTCCCCTTATCCTTCCTCCTCCTCCTCCCTTCACCTTCCACCCTTTTTTCTTCTCTCTTTTAATCAGAAATCACCTTCCAAGTTGGCTCCCAAAATGGAACCGGTTTTGGGAACGTAAATTCGGGACGCTCCGCATAACTTCTCTCTCACAAGCGAGCTCCCTTTGGAAATGATCGCTGTTTAGTTGCTTATTTATCACGAGTGAGAGAAGAAACGCGCTAAATGTGCAATTTTTCTTTCCCTTTTTTTTACTTCTACTTCCTTTTCTTTCCCTTTCTTTTCTTGTCTGTCCGTTGTTTTTCATACTGTTTGATTGATTCTTTCTTGCCGTTCCTTTTCCTTCTTTTTTTCTTTCAATTTATTATATATATAAATGTATATTTTTTTCTCTTTTTCTTTTCTTTTCTTTTTTACTTCCGTATTTTTTTTTTTTTTAAATTAACACGATCTCGAATAAGAGAGATAGATAAGTTTTTAATGGCATCGTTAAAGGGAATAAATCAAAAAAAAAAAAAAAAAAAAAAAAAAAGAAAAAAGAAAGAGAAAAAAAGAAAGGAAGAAAGAAAGATAAAAATCCACTCCGTACAACTTCGATAACGTTTAATACACCAGATCGATTTTTCTAGAGTACTCTCGTAAACAACTCGCGACTAACTTATTAGTCAGCCATATTGCGAAACTGAAAGCCCGCTAATTACGAATCGGCTACTTTTTCTTTGAGAGGCCGCACGGCCGGCTCTTCAATGAAACTACAATATTGAGAGTTAAATACCTTTACGTACGATAATCCATGCGTAAGGAGCAATGAATTAAAAGCGAAAACGAACGATGCCAAAAGAACGAAATGGCGAGGAGAGAGAGAGAGAGAGAGAGAGAGAAAGAGAGAGAAGAGGGCTCTCAAAGGTACGGGGGGAGAGAGAACATAGAAGAGAAAGGAGAGGGGTGAGGATAGGGAGAAGAGGACAAGGAAATAACGTGCGAGTGATTAATCGCGGCCATCGTCGCGCGTGACTCGCTCTTGCACGGATAATACAGCTTGTACACTTATGACTGAAAGAAAGAAAGAGTGAGAGAGTATGAGGGAGAGAGAGAGAGAGAGAGAGAGAGAGAGAGAGGGAAAGAAAGAAATAAAAGGGAGAGAGAAAGAAGTACCTACACAAGTTTCTCGCTCGTCGAAACGACGCCAATCGGCTTCTCCGAGAGGGAGCCACTGTACTTACGAGAGACCACACTTTTCTAATCGCTGCCTCATACGACAGAGAGATATGCACGTACGAACGTTGATCTGTTATTAACCTCTTGGTTGCACCAAGAGAAAAAGAGACAAAGTGAGAAAGAGACGGAGAGTGTGTAGAGTAAGACAGAAAGAGAGAGAGAGAGAGAGAGAGAGAGAGAGAGAGAGAGAGAGAGAGAAAGAGATGTAACGAACGAATGGGGGTGAACGTTAGCGTGCGCAAGCTCTGCCAGCCACGTATATGCGTTGCATCTCAGCCAACTGACTCATTTTTTTTCTTTCTGTCTCTCTCTTTTTTTTCTCTCTCTCTCTCACTCTCTCTTTCTCCCCTTCTTTTTGTTTCTCTCTTTCTCTACATCCAGAATTACATACACACGTTCCCAACAACGTGTCACGCGCGTCTTTATTAGCCTCGATATATTAAATCAAATTCCACTTGTAAGCGCAATCTTAATTCTCGTTTTTTTTCTCTCTTTTTATTTTTTCTTTCTTTCTTTTTGTTTATTTTCTATTTATTTATTATTTTTTTTCGTCGAATCGACACGATTATGATTTTCGCGAAAAAATGTTTCAAAGATCATCGCGTAACTCTACACCTAGCTCGCTCTCGAACTTTTATTATTTCGTTCATGGAGAATATTATCTAAGCGATAATAACAACAATATGAGTATAGTGCAACTATATTCATCCTTAAACGATCTTTTAATCGAACGAACTGCATCCATAACAAATGTGGATAGACAACGAAAATTAGAACGCGTTTAGATAATTACTTTTATTAATTATTAATCGTCGGTTATACGTAAATGTATACACACACACACATTTCAACAAATCATTTCCGAATGATCGTACATAAAACATAATGAGCAGCAGTTATAATTCCCTCTCCCTCCACCCTTCTTCCCATTCGTCTGCCCCTCCTTATTCCGTCTGGCATTCAACGAATGATAATAATTCGACGAGTTTCCTTTTCTTTTTCTCTTTATTTCTTTTCCTTCGTTCTTTTCTTTCTTCTTTTTTGGCGTTTTTTTTTCTTTCTCCCTCTTTTTCTTTTCCTTCATTTCTCTTTTCTCTCCCGGCTAGAACCCAACGATAATTTTGCCGAGCGAATATACCATCGTTGGAGCTGCTCGCTTTTATTCTTTTTTCTTCTCTCTCTCTCTCTCTCTCTCTCTCTCTCTCTCTCTCTCTCTCTCTCTCTCTCTCTCTCTCTCTCTCTCTCTCTCTCTCTCTCTCTCTCCCTCTGATTTAGGAAACGACCCCCGACGTAAAGCGACTATCCTTCGTATGAAGAAAGAGAAAGAGAGAGAAAAAAGGAGAGAGATGGAACGGTCGGCTTATCAAAACGTATTTGTTTTTCGCTCGCGCAA
Organism: Dolichovespula sylvestris; assembly: GCA_918808275.2. Lineage (NCBI taxonomy): Eukaryota > Metazoa > Arthropoda > Insecta > Hymenoptera > Vespidae > Dolichovespula > Dolichovespula sylvestris. The sequence continues at coordinate 1,711,817 of OU964967.1, forward strand.
CAGGAAACAACGAACTAAGGAGAAAGGGTAGTAGTGGTAGTGATGGTAGTGGTGGGAGAAGTAGAGAAAGCTAGTAGATATCGTGGGAGGTGGAGGGTTGAAAACGAGGGTAGGGAAGGAGGGTTGAAAGAGATGGCGAACGAGACAAAAAGGGCGTACCATCAACTCCCTCCCCTCTCTCTAAACACACACGCGCGTGCGCGCGCGCACACGCACACACCACATTTTATCTCTATCTTTCTTTCTTCGCAAATACAGACACAAATACAAACGCGTGCGCTTATGCGAATGTAACACAGAGCCTTCGCACCCACAAGGGACGGACTACGTTAAATAAGCTGACACTCAAAAAATGGACGACTGACAGTTCGAGGGGAAACCATTGAGTATCGCGAAACCCACTATGTTTCTTTTTCCTTGTTTCTTTTTCTTTTCCTTTCTATTTTTTTCTCTTTTCTTTTCTCTTGTTATTTCATTAGAAACAAACTTCTTTTACGATAACTTTTGAAAGTTTTAAGAAATTAATCGGTCGACGATCAACGACAAAGAAACGCTAATTAATTTTAACACACTAATTACTTTCGAAAGTGATATTATCGTTCTGATTTTACATTGGTTTTTTCTTTTTTACTTTTTTTTTTTATTATTATTATTTGTGCGCTAGGCCGATTTTACAAACACACACACACAATATGTCTATGATATAGAAATATAATTTTTTTTTTCTACGATATACATTTCGTATAATATATTATTATATAAAACGATTAAGTCATACTTTATTATCATACTTTATATAATTATCTTATTGGAGGTCACCGGTAACCTCCGCGACTCAGGAATACGTTTGGTCGATATAATAACATTAAGCATATATAGTTATATTAAAATTTTTGATTTACGGAGGAAATTAGCTATGCACATTACTCAATAATGATAAAAAGAAAATGTTAATGGCACCATTCTTTCAAGTCAAAGAATTTACAAGGACAAGCACTATACGAAATGGAAGTGGAAGAAAAAAGAATAAAAAAAAAACAGAAAAAGAAATTACAAGGAAATGTGAGTATGGTTGCACAATTTTGTACAGTGCGTTGCAAAAAAAGAAAAAAGAAAAGAAATGACAAGAAAGAAAAGAAAAGAAATATTACAATTTTTGATATAACAATTGCAAAAAATTGTATCAAAAAATTTGTAATATTCAACGAAGATTGTATTGATGTATCTTATCGGTGTTCACCATGTTTCAATACGATTTATCTCAATATGAATATGTATAACACATATCTAAAAATAAAACTATTTAAATATCTAATAACATATATCAGTTACATTATATAATCATCATAATATTAAAAATATTAAGAATTATATAAATACATATACAAATTTCACGCGCGCGCGCGCGCGCGCGCGCACGCACACACACACACACACACACACACACACACACACACACACACACACACACACACACACACACACACATGTATATGTATATATTGATTATAGATAATAAACATATTTATCAAAATGTATTTAAAAATAAAACTATTTAATTATTACATGATATTATATATCAGTTAATTTACATCTCCATCATTATCATTATCATCATCATCATCATCGTTATCATCGTCATTATTATCGCCGCTGTCGTCATAATATTGAAAATATCTAAAAATCCACAAAAAATAATATCACCATTTATATAATCCAATTGCTTTTACTAATATTGACATTGTCATATCATCAACGATAGTAGTGTGCTGGTTTACCAACGATCCCAACGGCATTCAACGTATTAAAACATTTGTAATATTTGTTGGCCGGTAGTACTAATTATATGACAATTAATGAGAATGAGGTCTATGAAAACATGTCAGACAAAACACAATAATTTATATACAAGACAAAATAAATAAATAAATAAATATATATATATATATATATCCATTTTATATAAATAAAAACGAGAAATCGATACTGATTGTCATAGGAAAATCCCTTCAACGTCTCGTCGTTTTCGTTATTGTTGTATACGCTTCGATCGATCACACCCCTTCCTCTTCCCTCACCACCATCACCACCACTACTTACCATCCACTCCCATCCCTTCCCAACTTCCCATAATAATAATAGAATGCATTTTCCATTTGTCCAATTCCCAACAGTTAATTACATCAGATCTCTCTATCGGCTTTATCAACCCACCATCGTTCACTCTCTCTCTTTCTCCCCTCCCTCTCTCTCTCCTCTACTCCTACTCCCACCCTCTCGTGACCCAAGCACAGCAGTACTCTCACCCCTCTCTCGAGGTCACCAACATCGAGACAGAAATTGCTTCTGTATACATTTCCGGCGTTTGGTCGCTTGGCCACAGTTTCGACGAACGAGACGAGGCCCGTAATAAAAAGCAAAAACTATATATGTGTATCTGTATCATGTGTGTATGTATGTGTGTGTCATGTGTGTATATATATATATATATATATATATATATATATTATGATATAGAAGATACACATATATGTATGTATGTATATTGTATCTATGTACATATGTAAAAGTACATGCAGCCATAGTATAAACGTTCTATGTGATGGAAATCGATACGGGTGAAGCCATACGAGATGTAAACAATATTTCATACTAAATACACACGCGAGATAAATTGACTTTAGAAAGAATTTTTTAATCTCCATTTAGTGATATATCTTGTGAGTTAAAAATGACCGGCCTTATATATCTTTTCAACTAATTAAAATTTATAAGGATTTTCTTTATATGTATATATTATGGAATAATTTATAAAAATTTATGATAATAAATACAAAAGGTTGTGTATGCTATTTAAAAATTGTTATAATTCCTTTGCATATCGGAAAATCAAATTTTTAAAAGTTTCTATTTTATTCATGCGAGAAACTACGTGAGTTTCTTTAGTTACTGAAAAGCTTTATGGTTGGTACTTAAGAATTAGTTATACGCTGATCGAAGATAAGATTTCCTTTTTCTTTTCTTTTCATATATATATATGTGTGTGTGTGTATGTATGTATGTATATATATATGTATATACATGTATATATATAGCAGACGATACAAAGAAAAACATAAAAATATTCTCTATTAATATAGAAAATTATTAATTCTTTGTATTATTAATTTTCCTATCAAATTGTTTAATTTTTATTTTTAAAATCAATTTGCTTATTTATTTATTATTTAATTTATTAATAAGAAAAACATTAATAAAAATATTGTACGCTTAAGAATAAAAATAATCATGCTATAATTGTTGTTTTTCTTTAGCATATTTCAAAAGCAAATTTTCAAATGTTATTTTGTTCTCGGAACGAAATGACAAATGTTTACTGAGTAAAACTTTAATGAGTAGTATATAGATTACTCATACGAATATTTGAGATAAGATATTTCTGTGAAAACATAGGGAAGCATATAAAAATACATTCGATGATAAATACGATGCTTTTTAAAATTTGTATTCTTTTTGTCGTATATATTGTAAAACAAATATTTTTGAGTTTTATTTTATTTTCGAAAGTATTATTTTATTTTCGAAGTGAAATGACAAAAGTGAACTGACTAAACTTTAATGGATAATGGTTATGCTATTTACACACTGATCGGAGATACGATTGTTCTATGACACAAAAATTACACTAAATGTAAAATACATTTTATTATATATATATGCTAACAACTCTATTTATAGTTCGTAAAACTTTTTATCATAAACGATATAGAAGTACATTCAATGTACAAAAATACGTTCGATAATAAATACTAAAACATTAAAAATTATATTTCTTCTTGTATATCGCAAAACCAACATTTTCGAATGTTTCGTTTTATTTTACTTTTTCTTTTGGAAACGAAATGAATATTTAGTGATTAAACCGTAATGAGGTTTATTTAGACCATTAATTCACCGATCGAAGATAAGATTGTTACATGCTAATAAATAAAATGGTAATTAAAACTTTTAATAAATTTGTCTTGCTTTTATCAACAATGTAGAAGGACGTATAAAAATACATTCGATAATAATGCGATAATTTTAACAATTAAGTTTGTTCTTTGTATATGACAAAATCAACATTTTCGAAAGTTTTTGTTTGATTTTTTTAATTCATTTATTTTTTTTTTTTTTTTTAACAAAATGATCAATTTGCACTTACTAAGTTGTAATGAATAGTATTTAGACTGCTTGAACACCAATCGAAAATAAGATATTTTTATACTAATAAATTAAATGCCGATATTGAAATTTAATTTACTTCTTTTTTATAAATAAAAAAATATATATATAAAAGAAATCAATAAAAATACATTCGATAATAAATACGGTGTTATTGAAAACTGTATTATTTTTTAGTTTATTTAATATTCTCAAACGAACACTCGAAAGTTTTATTTTATTTTAGCAAGAACCTACGAGAGTTTAATTTATAAACTTTAATAAACACAGTATATAGGATAATCATATCGATTGAAAACAAGGTTTCGTATGTTAATAAATTAAATGCCTACATTAAAATTTAATATACTTTAATAATAATAATATATATAAATAAATAAATAAATATATATATATATATTATTCTATTAAAATACATTCAATAAGAAATACGATATTATTAAAAACTATATCATTCTTTTTTTTTTTTTTTAATATTCTAAAACGAACACTCGAAAGTTTTATTTCATTTTAGTAAGAAACTGTGAGCATTTAGTTTCTGTAAACTTTAATGAATAGTATATAGGCTACTAACACACCGATCGAGAACTACGAACGTGCACCAATATCGTACATACGGCAACGACGAGGATGCACACTCAGGTTAATACGAGAGTATCAGGTTGGCACGACATTCTCTTTACCAGCTTACATAACTAATGTTCCGTGTCACAATGGGAAACGTACTCCCTTGTATATAACTACATACATATATACAAACATGGATACATATATATATATATATATATATATATATATACATATATATATACATATACATATACATATACACATATATATATACACATACATACATACATACATAAATACATTCGGTACTGCACATACGATAATGCACACATGCACAGCTCGTTACTCCTTTCGACTCTCTCGATTTTGACTCACGTCTAAAAATATCAATTATACGCGTGCATTCGCCGATCTACGCGCAACTCCGTGAATATCTCTTTACCCCTTTTACCCTCTCATCTTCTTGAATACGTGAATCAATGGAAGAAGAGAGAAAGAGCGAGAGCGAAAGCGAGAGAGAAAGAGCGAGAGCGAACGAACGAGACAGAGGCAGAGAGAGAGAGAGAGAGAGAGAGAGAGAGAGAGAGAGAGAGAGAGAGAGAGAGAGAGAGAGAGAGAGAGATACACAAAACGATTTGAGAAAATTTACTGGCAATAACTTTTCACCTTACTATATGCACGCACGCTACGTTACATTGCAGTCTACCTGAAACCTGTTGACAGGTAAAGACTTCTGTAATATGTATGTATGTATATATGTATGAATGCGTGTACATGTGAAAATGTTGATTTAACACACACACACTCTCTCTCTCTCTCTCTCTCTCTCTCTCTCTCTCTCGTTCAGGAAATTTTAAGTTTATATAGATACATATCAAAAAATGAAGATAATAATAAAAAAAAATTATTATTATACCCGACAAATAAGGAAAGAATGAATACGTCAATAAATACAAAGAAAACGAAGAAGAATAAAAAGTTGTTGGGTGAGGGAGGGAGAACGTTTATATATATATATATATACATAAAGATCAAATACAAATCGCGTGTCTTGCAAAATTTCTCGATAGTGTAGTAAGTTACATGCATATGCATGTTTTAGCCACTTCTCAATCATATAAATCCTTAAAGAAAAAAAAACAGAAAGGAAAAAAATATCTAATTAATTACATTCGACTTTGAAATTCTCGATTTTATTATATTAGCCTTTGAAATTTCGTTTCCGACAATTTTATATATCTCTAATTTCAGATCTGCCAAAGAGCTTATATATTATTGGTGTATCATAATAACGCAAGTAGGAACGTAACGAATAATAAGACGTGACTCATGTATGTATTAGCTCTCGCCGCCAACCTCCCTCCCTCCCTACCGACCACCCACCCATCCCCCTCCAATTACCACTACTACTTCTCCCCTCTACTAACTCCCAATGTCCTTTCTCCCTCCCCGTTCTTCCCACCGTCCCATCTCCCTCCCCAACACCTCCCCCTCTCCAACACCTTACTTTCCCCACCCCTCATCCCCACTCTTCATTTATAAATACTTAATGCGGATATAAATCCCGTGTCTGGCACGAATTATATAAGTTACCACGATTGCTTATTTTGCAAAAATGTAACGCAAAGGAAAGAGAGGAGAGAAATAATAAAAATGATAAAAAATAAAAAAGAAAAAAAAGGACGAGATGATGGCTTTAGGTATATGGCCGTAGGTGTGTGTGTGTGTGTGTGTGTGTGTGTGTGTGTGTGTGTGTGTGTGTGTGTGTGTGTACGTGTGCATGCTATATAAATACGAATGAGATGAAACGACGAAAACTAAGGAAAAAGAAATAAAAAAAAAAAAAAATAAAAACAAGAAAAAAGAAAAGAAAAAAAGGATTGGATATTAGAAAAAAAAAAGAAAAAAATAGTGTGGAATAAGAAAAACAGGAAAAGAAGAGAAGAAAAAACCGATCGTGATCGATTACAAACACGTTCGATGCGCGTTTTGTTTTACTGGATGACATTGCATTCATCCGCTCGACGAAGATTACATAATGGGGAAAGAATAATGGGAGAATGAGAGAAAGAATACGTGTGTGTGTGTGTGTGTGTGTGTGTGTGTATGGAAGAGAGAAAGAGAGAAAGCTTCAAGCTTATCGATCGTAAAAGAACATCGTCGATGGAACGAAAACCTGTGTGAGTGGAGCTATATGCATGCGTTCCATTTTGAGTTAATTATTATCGGAAACTGCATAGAATTTGAACTCAGCAAACGAGCGTAGTAGCGGGAGAAGGTTTCGAAGTGGAATCGCCGAGGTCGTTTCAAAACGACTGACGAGGATATATCAACGTTTACGTGCTTGTATTAAAATTCGCAATATAACGAAGAATTGCTTTATTTTCGTTCGAGAATTGTTATATAAGAAAATGAGAAAAATAATAAAGCTAAGGGAAAAAAATAAAATAAGCAAAAATAAACAAAAAAATGAAACCTTATTTACGATGAATAGAAAGAGATTGAGATAGAGAGAGAAAAAGTAAAAATAAAGTATTAGAACTTTAATAAATTCTTCTAAAAATAGGTACGTATTCAACAAAATAAAAAGAATTAAAAACGCATCCAAGTTTATATTATACAATTTATTTCATTATATTACGTGTACGTTATATTATAGAATATATTAAAAATTATATTCAATAATGCTTTATAATATTATATTTAAATAAATATAATATTTATCATTCAAATTTCGAGTCGTAAAATAAATAAATTCAGTTATATTCACTTATTTTTGTAGAATACTTGAAAATCGTAATTATGTTAGAACTTAGTATACGATAATTTATTTGAATATAAATAGTTAGTATACTAAAGGGAATATATCATGAAATAAATGAAAATAATTATATAATTAAGATAAATAGATAATTATACATAATATAATAATATCCGTATATATAATAAACACCGACGGTTGTATAAATTATTTCTATTTTTAGAAACATTTACATTTGTAACATATTTAAATTCTTTTATATATATTATATATATATATATATATATATATATATAATATATATATATAAATATTAATTATTATTATTATATAATATATAATAATTATATAAATATATATAATATCATACATTTATTTATGTATATTAAATATACGTTATTATACGTTATTATATATTATATAATAAATTTAACAATATATATATATATATATATATATATATACACTCGCACAAAAATATTTATTTATTTTTATATAAAATAATTATTCAAAACTAAAATCTTTACTCAATAATATATTTATCAAATAAATATATAGATATAAACGAAATGGATACAATTGATGATAATTCCTTTTCGCAATGCGAAGCTAGAAAAAAAAGAAATAAATAAAGAAAGAACTCAAAGGTCGATTAAACGAGAAGAGCAAATCAATTCGAGGCCGACGAATTCTTTGTTTATTTAAGCCACGCGAGAAGATGATAGAAGGAACGAGCTATCCTCCTCCCGTGCACGAGGCACCTTACCCTCACCAACCACACCACATCACACCACACCTCACCTCACTTCACCGCACCTCGCCCCACTACGCCTCTTTTCGTTTCGTTTAGTTTCTTTTCTTTTTCAATTTCTTTTTCTCTTAATTTTTTTTACTTTTCTTTTCTTGCAACATTATTTACCGTCGATTCGATAACGTTCTTAATGACACGCAGATAAGAGATGCCTGATTATAATTCAAAGTAACGAAAAATAATCGAGTTTAACGACTTTTCGTACAATTTCTCTCTCTCTCTCTCTCTCTCTCTCTCTCTCTCTCTCTCTCTCTCTCTCTCTCTCTCTCTCTCTCTCTCTCTCTCTCTCTCTCTCTCTCTCTCTCTCTCTCTCTCTCTCTCTCTCTCTCTCTCTCTCTCTCTCTCTCTCTCTCTCTCTCTCTCTCTCTCTCTCTCTCTCTCTCTCTCTCTCTCTCTCTCTTTTCCTGGCAACGTAATCGCGCGAATGCCTTTGATTATACGTAAATGTAT
>OU964967.1:1725632-1730632 GCA_918808275.2 Dolichovespula sylvestris
GTCGGGATCGGGTTTAATCGGATGGAGTCGGACGAGGTGGGATGGTGGGGGAAAAGATCCCTAATTCTCAATCGCATAACAGCAAAGTTGTAACAAGTAAACGACCATTGTTCGCCATTTAATCGAGCAAAGGAAAGATGCCGAAATGACACCTGGTTTTTTAGATTCCTTTCTCTCTCTCTCTCTCTCTCTCTCTCTCTCTCTCTCTCTCTCTCTCTCTCTCTCTCTCACACACACACACACGCACACACACACACACACACACACACACACACACACACACACACACAGAGAGAGAGAGAGAGAGAGAGAGAGAGAGAGAGAGAGAGAGAGAGAGACTATTTCTATCCTTGCTCCTGCGCGATGCAATTTACTTGGTAAAGTATGGCCTACCTCTACGAAGCTGCAAAAGTAAATTCCATTAAGGTACCGGCCCGCGTACTTTCGTTTAATGTCATTAGCGGTAGAAGGGAGGAAGGATAAAGTAAGAGAGAGAGAGAGAGAGAGAGAGAGAGAGAGAGAGAGAGAGAGAGAGAGAGAGAGAATCGTTTCGAATCAACGAACGAAGGATTCAGGCTGACGTCGTTAATATTTACGAACGTTGACACTGAACCCTGATACAAAAGATCGTAGATAATGGGGGGAATGTAAAGTCGGCGAGGGTGAATATATATATATATATATATATATATATATATATATATATATAAAGAGCAAGAGATAGACAAATAGATAGATAAATAAATAGTATTCATAATATTTATGATAATGTTTAAGAAACGATATTATAATAAAGTTATTAACGAAGAATGGGAGTATAATATTATACAAAGTGTTCGTGTCTTTCTAGTGAAAAAGATAAATGCTACTAAATTGCAAACTAATTAACGCGAGTGCAGAATTCAAAAAAGAGGTGAAAAAGAAAGAAAGAAAGAAAAAGGAAAAGAGAAGAGAAAAGAGAAAACAAAAGGAATAATAAAAAGAAATTGTTATATCAGTAAAACGGAAGTACGACATGAATACGAAGTAAGTACGTACAAAGTAAATAACATGCCCCTCGTATAATTACTTCATGTTCCTAAAACCCACACACTACAAACTACAAACTACGTTGCTATAAGCGCGTCTGATCTAATTATTACTATTTAAAACTTAATGCATCGAACTAACGAAGTGAGCCTAACTACCCGAAGGAAAGCGCGAGACTGAGTGTACAAAGGAAAAAAGAAAATAAATAACACACACAAATATCTATATCTGTATAAGAAAACGACAAACAAAAGAAAAAATAATAATAATAATAATAACAAGAACAATGTAATTTACTTTAATTTAATTTAATTTAAATTTAATTCAATTCAACTTAACGAAGGTTCTCGCTCAGATTTAATCGTAAAAGTAAAAAGAAAAAGAAGATAGAAGAGAAATATAAAAGAAACGCGAGATATTAAAATACATAAATAAATAAGAAACAATAATAAAGGAAAACAATTGAAAGATATGAAGAGATAGTAAGATAAACAATGTAGAAGAAGACATAAATAAACGTCACTCTCGAGAACGATTTTACTAACAAATCATTCTCGCGCACAAAACGGAAGATAAACTTTTATCGTCGACGTAGCATCGCTTTTGACGGCGATCAAAATACATTTTCTGTAATCGCCCTACTTTATCGGGTTCTACTCGTTCTGCTCTTTCGTTCTGCTCTACCATTCGTTCGTTCGTTCGCGCGCTTTTTTATTCCTTTTTTTTGTCGACCTAGCACACGCACACACTCTTTATCTTAGAATTTCGTTGAAAATACGTCGGTAAGGGGCTTACGTGGTACACACAATGGATCGTCTTTAGTGGGTTTGGGAACACATTCGAGAGAGAGAGAGAGAGAGAGAGAGAGGAGAGAGAGAACGTTAGAGCCACCATCCGTGTGCTAGTCGATCGAGCACCTGCCACGTTTGGTTTGTTGAATTTAGTCGATGCCGTACGTGACTCACACATATGAACATATTATACGTTTATACAAGCAGTCCCAACTACCGACTACTAAAGTAAATTTTGATATATATATTCTGCGCGTATACATATATGATGCTGCTGCTAACAGAAATACAAAATTTTACAGGTAGAAATTTCTTTATAAATCGATGCATGTTTATCTAACGATAACAAAACAAAAATAACATTACGATAAAATTGTAAAAATGAGGCCAAAAGGAAAAGAAAAAAGAGAGAGAGAGATAGAGAGAGAGAGAGAGAGAGAGAAAATATGTTTGATAATATTAAGAACGAAAACTCGATCGTATCTTCTCTTTAAATCGAGAGGAAATTGATATATTCTACATGCACACGTAAACGCAAACACAAATACGAATTTTTCCGGTAGAAATATGTACTTTATATGACGTGATTCATCTATCCACGATAACAAAACAAAAATAACACGGCAATAACATTTTTTCAAATTAAAAAGTGAACAAAAAGAAGAAAAAAGAAGAAAAAAAAAACAGAAAGAAAAAAAGAAAATTCGAAAAATTAAAAACGAAAGCACGATATTGTTTCACTTGAAATCGGTAGGAAATTGATATATTCTACGCTCACACGTAAAACTTTACACGTACGAGCTCGAAACAATAGAAATAGAAAATTTTTCCAATAGAAATACTTCATAACGTCATGCATGTAAGTATATATCTGCGATAACAAAACAAAAATAATAGTGACGATAAAATTTTTTTCATTATTGGAAAAATAAGAGAAGGAGAAAAAAGGAAAGAGAGAAAAGGTAAAAAAGAAAATTTAAAAAATTCCGAACATTTCTCAGATCGAATCGGGAGGAAATAATAAATGGATAAAAATAAATAAAACCGAAGTAACGAGATAAGTTATGCAAACGTATCTCGACTCTTTAATGCACGATGCAACGACACGACGACGACAACGACGATGATGACGATGACGATGACGACGATGACGACGACGACGACGACGATTACTGCTTCACTATTATACATGTGTGTGTGTGTGTGTGTATGTAGGAAACTTCAAGAGGGCACTCGACTGTCCGTGTGCATTAAATCCACGGACCTATCTCGAAGATATACATACATATGTATGTATATACATTGCAAATACGAACGTGAACACAGAAATTTAACTTTCTAACCTCAAATACAAGTCGGTCGCAAAATATCAAATTTTCAATGAAAATATGTGTATGTATAACGAGTAAAATTATTGCAATTATTTTTACGTAGAATAACGTAGAAATAATTCTGTATATTATAGATCTACGTATTAAACAATATTTCGGCATAATAACAATTATATTAATAATAATAATAAAAATAATAATAATAATAATAACAATAATAATAATAATAATAATAATAATAATAATAATAATAATAATAATAATAATAACGGTAATATAATTAATACGGTAAAAGTGTAACACGTGCATAATAAGGTCAAGAACGAGTTGGCGAAACGTTGAAAAATATGAAAGAACGGTTTTCTTTGTCTTTTTTTTTTCTTCTTTCAGGTTAACAAATCGTGCTATAATAGAACCAATTAAAAGCGATCGAAAGAGGAGAGAGTGGGAGGGTGCGGAGAGTTCTATATAAAAGAAAATTATTCGATACGCATTGAGTATCTAATATCTGCGTGTCATGATCGATCCACTGTTCTCTCTCTCTCTCTCTCTCTCTCTCCCTCTCTCTCTCTCTCCCCCTCTCTCTGTAATGTGTATATATGCATGCACTTGTGTACGTATGTATTTGTATGCATATGTTACGAATGCGTATAAAAGAACAACGCGATACTCTTGTAATTTTAATAATGTCGATTTGTAAAATCTTTGAAGCAGCAAGTTTTATAAACATGAGAAAGAGAAATAGAAAGAAATAGAGAGAGGGGAGAGAGAGAGAGAGAGAGAGAGAGAGAGAGAGCGACAAAGTATAATAAAATGTTTAATCACTACAATGATCGATTACTTTCCAAAGAATAATTCAAGCTATAATGCATTTAGTATAGTCATTAGAAGAGATCAAACATTGTATTCGTGCTTCGATTCACATTATACATACGTATATACATACATAAAACACACACACACACACACACATTTATGAATATGTGCGTGCGTGCATGCGTGCGTGATACTCCACTAATCTCACACGTACACACGCTAGTTCGATTGTACGTTCGTATTTAGCACGTAGTCGCGTTACGATCTACGAGTGCGACAATTCACGACGACACAACGCAACGATAACGTCTCCTACCAAGTATTTACATGTTTTCATAACAAACCTAACTTAGCGTGGGCGCTCGCGCGTTCGCTCAATACAACGGCAATGACGACGACCGACCATCTTAAATTTATCTCAAATTTCTCTCTACGCACGTTTTTATTATCTCCAATAACGTTATTACCTTACAAACGAAGTCGTTTTTTTTTCTTCTTCACAGTCATTCGAAATTATTTAGACGTCGCCCATTATGCACGATACGTTTGCCAATGTTTTTACAAATACGTCTATTAAATGTAAAAGAAACAAATAAAAAAAAAAAAATAAAAAAGATATAAATTAATTAAAAAAGAAACAAAAATGAAATTATTCTACTTCTCCCTTTCTTTTTTACTCTTATTCCGGAATTAAGATTCTGGGTTAAAAAAAAAAAAAAGAAAAAAAAAGAAATTAATTCGTAACGTAGGAGATGAAAAAGAAGAAAAATGGCCAACAATAAGAGGTCTCACGTAGTCACGACGAAAAAAGAAACGGAATAAAAATAAAGGAAAAATGGGGAAAAAAAGAGACAGCGAGAAGGAAAGAGAGGAGAGGAGAGCGAAGGAGAGAGAAGGATAGTGGGAGGACGGAAAAGGAAAAAGGACAAAAAAGAAAGGAAAAAGGAAAAAGAAAAAAGAAATACGATTCGTCGAACGGACATGGTTGATTCGACGATGCGACTCGTATACTTTTGTAAAGGAAAACAGAGAG
>OU964967.1:1735632-1805632 GCA_918808275.2 Dolichovespula sylvestris
GTGGTGATAAGGTTCGTTTTTATGCGCGCCATTTTTTTTGTTCTTTTTCTTTTCTCTTATCTTTTCTTGTTTTTTTTTTTTTTCATACGCGTTTTCTCGACCCGTTTTAACGATCGTCCTACATGTCAACTTTTTTTCATATTTCTCTCCCTACCTTCCAATATCTCTTCGCCCAACCACCACTTTATATTTTTTCTGCAATTTCCACAATTACCACAATTGAAATCAAATCGCGCGCGTAAAAACGAACGAAACATTGTACAACAATTGAACGCATAATAAACGAATTTGTAATATTATAATTTTTCTGTACCTTTTTCTCTTCCTTTCTTTTTCTATCCTTCCTTATTTTCGTTTCATTACGTATCGTTTCGTTTTTTTTTTGTTTTATTTCTTATTTTGGTTCACTCGTAAAAAAAGAGGTAGTATCTGCTTATTTTTCTTCAATTATTTATTACTCAAAGCACTACTTCTGTATCAATTTCCACGATGTCTCAGCTTATGTTCTTTTTTTATTGTAATTATCATTAATATTATTATTAATCATTATTATTATAATCATTATTATTATTATTATTTCCGGACGCAGAGGGTTAGGTTAATTGTATGCGTACAAATCATGTTACCTAAAAAATACCTCGCATCATTCCAGACAGAAGAATCCTATTGCGACAAAGGGTAGAGCTGTTCTGTGAAGATAGTGGACAAAATAGAGATAGAGATAGAATAAATGTCGTGTTTCTTTTTCTTTTTTTGTTCTTTTTCTTTTTGTTATTTTTTTTTGTTTTCTTTCTCATTGAATGTAATCGCGTGCAAGTGTGCATATGTGTATGCTTGTACATGTGTGTGTGTATGTATGTATGTTCTATCTGTATTTTGTATGTATGTGTGTATACATGTTCTCTCTCTCTCTCTCTCTCTCTCTCTCTCTCTCTCTCTCTCTCTCTCTCTCTCTCTCTGTGTCTGTGTCGGTCTGTCTGTCTGTCTGTGTCTGCCTGTGTCTGTGCCTATCTGGGTCTCTTTCTCTCTGTGTGTGTGTGTGTGTGTGTGTGTGTGTGTGTGTGTGTGTGTGTGTGTGCGTGCGTGTGTGCGCGCGCGCGCGCGTGTGTGTGTAGAGAACAGGTAAGTATTGAAGAAAATATAACGTGGATGCCGCTTTCCGACCTTCGTAGGCCTGATTTACCAGAGACACCGATTAGGCTAAGGCTAGCGGATTTAAATTGAAGGCTGAGACGAGAAAGTTAATCGTAGTAATTAATTAATTCGTTGTCGCATTCGCATAATCCACAAAGTACGCTTTCGAACGAATACAATATCCGTCTTCTCGCGATAATAACGAGTTAATCACGTAGATTGTTATTATTGTTGCTGTTGTTGTTATTGTTGTTTGCTGTTGTTGCTGCTGCTGTTGTTGTTATTGTTGTTACAGATATTTCAAATGATTCCGCAGATAGATTTGGAAAGTTGAAAATTGGAAAGTTTCCGCAAGATAAAACCAATGCGCCGAACGTGTCAAATTGTAACGCATTTTGTGCGTAAATATAATCAATTAAGTGTGTCTTTGGAAATATCTCGGATAAAAGCTTAAGCGAGTTAGACAAAGATTTGTAGAATCCAACCGTGGATAGAACCGAGACAGATACTACATGATAATTACGAGAAACTCGTATTTCTCCATCATTAAGTCTTTTTCTTTTCTTTTTTTTCTTTTTTCTTACTTAATATATCACCATATTCCAAAGTATTTAGTAGAACGTGCATAAAGTATACATACATACATACGTAAATCCGTCGTAAAGATGGAATTGTGTGCAAGAGCGAAGAGAAAAAAAGAACATGAAAAAAAGAACATTAAAAATATAAAAAGAGAGAGAAGAACAAACAAGAATATCAAAAAAGAAGAAGGACGAATATATCGCATCTTTTCTGGATTGTAATTGACACGATCTTTGACACGACACAAAGTCTCTCGTAATTATCAATTCCTTCTTTCTCGAACGAGCTCGTGAATTCTATTCTCTCTAAATATATATATATATATATATATATATATATATATATATATATATATATATATATATATATATAGGCAAATATCACGACATACATTATCGTCGATACGAATGGAATTCACGTTGCATTAGGTTCGTTAACACAATGAGCGATTTCTTTGTCTAGATAAAGTTCTTCGGTACCACGACCAGAGCGGAAGTGGAATTGGGTAAAGTATCACAGCTGGTCCCCCCTCACGGAGACATCGAAAATCAAAAATAAAGGAGGGATTTTCAAGGGGGACCTTGAAGGAGTCTCTCAGACAGTCTCCTCGGCTCCCTCCGTTCCCTCCTAATTTCTCATCAATTTTCTCTCTTCTTTTTTCTCTTCTTTTTTTTCCTTAACAATTCCGTCCACCATACTCGATAAATGACTATATTGTATTGTATTTTGTAGACAAAATTATACAAGTTGCAGCTATCTATGGTCACAAGGAACTCGAAGGATAGAGCCGAGGCGTCCAAGACTCCGTTTGCGCGGTATTTATATATATATATATATATAAATATATATATATATATGTATATATATGTGTGTGTGTGTGTGTGTGTTTATATATTTATATATATATATATACATATATATTTATAATATGCTCTATCAATAATAATATTAATCCTATGGTCGCCGCAAATTAATATTATTATCATTAGTTTTCGCTCGCTATTTTCTTCGCTGCGAGGGTGCACCGAGCTAATCTCGATACTCGAGAATCGTTTAATCGAGATTTAAATGTCATTGTCGTTTTGACAAACGAATAAATAATATGCATTACAACGTCGATACGTTCTCCAGCTCGTCTTTAGTACGTTACATATGTGTGCGAAAATTCTTCCTATGCTACAAAAGAATCGTATCAACCGATATAAAATTATACACACATATATATATACATACGCATACATATATATATATAATATATACATATATAATTTTATATAATTATCTCTTTCTTCGGTCGATTGGGGAATTCAAATCGCTCGCGCTCGCGCCAATGCCGTGCAAAAGCGATCGTCCTATAATTAGTTATCTATTTACTTTATTTTTTTTTTCATTTTTTTTTTATCTTTCTTTCTTTCTTTTTTCTTTTTTTTCGCTTTATTTATAATCTCTAATATCGGTTGCACCGACACAGCGAGTCGAATCTATTTCGTAATATTAAAGGGAAGCGTATCGTGATCGCGCGAGGTTCTCTTTTATTACTAACATTTATCTCTATCTTATTTGAAGGAAAATAAGAAAGAAATGTAATAAAATGTAAAATGAAAAAATTATAATCACAGATCAATACCCGTGCGAGTTTTCGAAGATTACCACATGTGTGGTTCTTTTCTTTTTTGCGTTAACTATAAAATAAAACTATGTAATATACATACATATATACATACATATATATATATATATATATATATATATATATATATATACACACACACATATTACATTAATATGTATATATACACGTTCTGATCTTAATTCGTATTCCTCGTTCAACGATGCGATATTACGATACTGTAAATTTTTCTATTTCACTCTGTATTACTTCGTCGATGTTATCATATAAAGATGTTAAAAAAACTAAGAACAAGTTTTACAATCGTCGATACCCTTTTACACAGGTTTTTATTTTATCTTCTAAGCTTTCCCCGTAAGAATTTGATATGAAAAATCGTCGTATATGACGTACATATATATATATATATATATATATATATATATATATTTATATATACGCAAGTACGCACGCATTTTGAAACCTCGCGCGAGCTCGGTGCGGAAACGCGGAATTTCATAAAATATCTCTTTATTTTTTTCTTTACCTTGTCGTACCGATTACTCGAAGAGGACGAACATACGTCATTGGTATGTTAAAAATGACTTAATAACGTGTTCGTTTCTATCTAGTTCAAAACAAATAAATATTATTATAATCGATAATGCCGAAAGTATATAAAATAGTTTTCAATTCCGATCTAATGAAAAGTTTATAAAGGAAAAAAAAAGAAAAGATATTTCTCTTAAATTAATAAACGAACACATTATTTTTAGTCCGGGTTTTTCCCGCGTTCTATCGTAACCACAGAATGGAATTAATCTTCGAGTAAATAAGAACGACAAGAAGCGTGGACTGTTATTTTTTCTTTGTTTTCTTTTTCCTTTTTCTTTCTTATTTTTTTTTTTTTTTGGTTTGTTTTATTTCCTTTTCGACCGTAAACAACAGATCTAATCGTCGTTGTTCGGGATATCCGTTCCTCCATCACCTTCGTTGCTATCGCCAACGTTTGACGCTTCTTCGGTCTCCTCGATCACTACATCTTTCTGTTGTTTATTTTCGTCCTCTTTCTCCTCGATCGATATCCTTTCCTCTTGTTCTTCGATAGGCTCAAGAATTTCCTCGTCCCGAGTAGCATAACTCTCCTCTTCTGGTTCCTCTACCACGACCTCAGCTTCCTCGTTAGAGTCCGAGCCACCTTCTCGTATCGTTTCTTCACCCTCGGCTTCTTGTACCTCGGTTGACGCAACACTGCTATCCTCATCGCCACGAAGGGCCGCTATAACCCTTTGTTCAACGGTCAGCTGTCTAACCGCATTTTCAAGATTCTCCCTGAGTATATTGCTAGCTTCGTTATCCGTCTCCTGCCACGACAACGGCGTGAATATCATACGAACTGTTTGAAATAGCTTCCTAAAACCTAATTTCTTGTACAAGCTCTGGCTGGCCTCGTTTTCCGGACGTATAACTACGAACGGATTGTAACCCCTTTCGGCTACGCGTTTCGTCAGGTACCTAAAAAAGGTTTTTTCAAGAAAAAAAAAAAAAGAAAGAAAAAAGAAGTGTATTCTCCGTATTATCAATAATTATATTTTTGTTGTTGTTGTTGTTGTTGTTATCGTTGTTATTGTTTCCGTTATTAATTGACTTGTAAAATGGAATAAATTGCCTATTGGTTATATCGTTAGAGCAATTTATTTTCCAATTAAATAATCCTCTTACCTTGCTAATTTAGTCCCGTAACCTTTCCTACGATACTCGGGCTTGGTTTGCATCGAGAACATAGCACCGTAATATGACTGCACCATCCACGCGGCTAAACTCTCTTTACAGAATACACCGCCGGCAGGTAAGGTCCTGATCAATCGTAGAAAGACCTCATGACTTTCTATGTCGTTAGCGGGATATAGCTCGTAAATTCCTTCAGCATGTTCGGCCTTCAATGGTAATACTTGAACGTCCGGATCACTATCCTCCTCAGTTTCCTCGTTTTGATCCAAAAGTCGTGGATCTTCGCAAGCCCAAACATCGACAATGACCATGTCGACGTTACCGGTATCCTTATAAAATTCTACCAGCTTATTAGCGATGTTTATGTGAACGAAATTAATGTAAAGAGGCCTTGACCAGTCGATCAGTACATCCTCGTCGCGCAATAGATAAAGTTGTTCCAGTTGATCGTTAGGACAGAAAACTCCTACGCTTTCGTATACCAAACCATGAGGCTGAAAAATAATATATATAAACGTTAATAAAATTATTCCTTCTTAGTAATATGGTAGAGAACCTTGATAATGAGTTAGCAGACTTTTTTGGCTCCATAGTGTCTGCTTAGAAAGAGAAAGAGAGAGAAAGAAAAAGAGAGAGTTGGATACTTGAAGGAGTAATTACTGAGAGAGCAAATATAATTCAAGATAAAATTAACGGTTGTCAACGGTGGTCGGATAGAAGATAGAGGTGAAAGTAGAAGAGAAAGAGAGAGAGGAAAGACAAATTCGAGGATGAAGTAAAAATTTGGCGAAGGGCCAATCGTGAATATGGGCCAATCCTTGTGTACCCTAACTCCCACTCAACCTCTTCTCTTTCTCTCTCCCTCTTTCTTTTTTTCTCTCTCTATTTCTCTCCGACTGTCTATTTCTCTTTTGAAATACGTCGTTTCCAGACACAATCCAAAGCGAACTAGTAAAATGGCATTGAATGCCCGTTTTCACTGTGTTTGTCTTATTGCATCGTTGTTATAGGTATGGATATTCAATCAGGGATGTCATCGTTTTACAATTTACAATTTAAACTGCATCGTCCTTGCTTAAATCGGTTTCTACTTCACGACCTAAGGGTGTGAGAGGATATGCCAAGAATTTTTTACTTTTTTTTTTAAAACAATAAAATGCATGAAACTTGAACGATATTTCATTTCATTGGTTCACGCTTGGATCATTTATGTGCGTATTTCTTTCTTTTTTTTTTCGTTATCTCGTACGTTTTTTCATAAGCGATGCACAAGCGAAAGGAATTTTACAATAATTCACATATGTACGTTGTGTGTGTGTGTGTGTGTGTGTGTGTGTGTGTGTGTGTGTGTGTGTGTGTGTGTGTGTGTGTGTGTGTGTGTAAATATATAAAAACAAAATTTTGTTCAAACTTACAGAAAGTGTCATTCCAGGGAAGTGCAGACATATTTGTATGTTCGGCCATTCGTTTGGCACATAAAAATAGAATTCCCATACTTTATCCTTCATGTAGGTCAACAGTGTTTGATGGAACTGTAAAACGAAAGACGATTATTAGGATAGGAGAGAAAAGAAGAAAAAAAAAAGAAAAAAAAATGAACACACTGAATCGTATAAAAGAATGTCATTTTATTTTGAACGCATAATGGTATAATATTTATCCTTGTTTTATTTATTTTAATTTTTATTTATTTTTTTTCAAATTAAATCTAATTGGCCCTAATATAATTAATCCGAGTAAAATGCAAGAATGTGAATAATCAAGATAAAAGATTGAAGATAGATGTTTAACGAAGAAGTAAATAAAACGGATCTGGCCGAAGGCGATGACTCCGAGACACGTTAAATCTTAAAATAACCAGCACGTGACGTTCAATGTGTCCAATATTAAACACGTGTACCAACAATATGCGAATTATTTTATGAAATAATCTTCTTTATTTTACTTCGGTCTTTGATACCAATCGATAAGACAAGAATAATGGTACATTATATAAATGAAAAACGACCTAAAGACGTTATAGCCATCGTCAATTTGTAAATGAATAAAAATTAAAATGTGAAAACTAACGAGATCTGTTCTAATATCTATACAAAAAAAAAGAAAAGAAAAGAAAATATTCCACATATCATATTTCGTTATACATAATATGAAACTATTACTCAATTATTTTCTATTAAATATCTAATACACATAATTTCCAAATATTTCTTGTTTATTTTAAATCGAGTTAATTAATATAACTCGATAACTTTATACGTATTTCATTATGTAGAAACACGATCATTAATAATTTATGTATAAGAAAAAAAAAAAGAAAAACTTTAATTTATTTTACATAGAAACATACATACGAACGTATGCGCACGCGCACGCGCATGCGCACGCGCACGCGCATGCGTACACGCACACGCACACGCACATGTACACATAGATACACCACATTGATACAGTTAATGCCCTACTATAAGAGACTATTAAATACGACAGCCAGCAGTATTATCAAATTTATTACCAATCACGCTTCATTATATGCGAGTAAAATTCGACGAGCCTGACATTCACATAGAATTTCGTTTTCATGTATAATGACGAGCGAGAAATAAAATTTTTTTATCGCGGATCTTTTTTTTTTCTTTCTTTCTTTTTTTCTCCCAAATTTTTTTCTTTTCTTTTTTGTTTTTTAACTAGTTTTCGAGAATCGATACACATACACTTCCAAATGAATTAAATGGTCATGATAGATTCAATAGTTAATCCCCAAACCCAATCGTATTTTCGTCTCGATTGTATTACGTCCGTATAATTTTTATCCTGGAAATAAATCGGGAGTCTGTATCCTCGCGACATGCTAGAGGGGTATTCAAGGGTCAAGGTCGTACGGAAGCAGGCAAGCCTTCGCTTTTACGTTCTCGCAACGGACGAATCGATGGACTTTAGAACGGACCAAACCCATCATTGAAAGTCTATAATTTCCAAGAGAAAAATTTTCAAATTTATCTAATTTAACGATCCAAAACTCTTTCGTTTTATTTTATAAACTCTCCAAAGTCCAATATTAAATAATATGTTAATTATATATTCTTCATAGTATTAGTTCTAACGATAAACTATTAACACGTATTCTTTTTCTGTTTTTTTTTGTTTATCTTCTTTTCCTTTTTTCTTTTTCAAAAAATTACGCAAATACGTATTTAGTTAACGATTTATTACGTTAAATATATATATATATATAATATATATAAAAATATAATATATAATATGTAAATATATCTTTACACGATTTCGAAATAACACAGTTTAAGAAACAAGAGAATGTATAAATGATTTTTTTTCTCTTTAATCAATCTACTGTCAAGGGAGAATTAGATGTTTATGACTAAGAGTCAACAAAATGATGACGCATACGTATAACAAGAGAGATAAGGAGAGAGAGAGAGAAAGAGAAAAGAAAGAAGGTTTTTTAATGCAATCAATTAAAAATTAAATGTCCATTTAAAAAAGCAAAGAAGACATTTGTAATAGATTTTTTTTTCCAAGTCATCCTTTATAATATCGAATTTATTAAATCGCAATAAAATAAGCAAAGGTCGCCTTCGTAAAGATATATAAATTTTTGCATATGACAGATTACTATACGCAACAATTAAACACGATCTTCGTCGTGCACAATAAAGAAAAAAATAAATAAAAAATAAATAAAAAAATAAAGGTGAAAACAAACGAACGAACAAAAAAAAGAAAAGAACAAAAAATTAAAAGAGGAAAAGAAGAAGATAAATTTACATTCCCACGGATATTATACGAGCGTATCTAATCATGCTTGTTGAGGCAATTATTGAAAGTTTCCGTAAAAAAATTCAGATGGGTTTTGGGTGAAACTGTGAATCGCTTACGTCAACGGGTTACGCTTGGTCTAGAATTAAAAGGAGTAAATCGATCGACGAACCGTATACGTATGAATAGTGAAAGAATCCGGAAACGGCGAACTTTAATGGATACTCATGAAGATTTTTCCCCCTTTGACGCTTTGTCGTTGGAGTGTTGTGTTCGAAGCAGCTTTAAATCGTTTTGCCGTGGTTGCATCGCGAATATTTAAAATGACAGAAGAAGAGTTTCGTATATGTATGTATGTGCCTACTGCGTATGTACGTATATACGTGTGTACGTATGTACGTATATACGTGTGTACAAATATGTCTGTCCGAAGAAAACGTGCGAGAACAAGAGGAAGGAAACGAATCCTCGATATAAGTGGGAGAGATCCGAATCTCTCGAAAGGAGCGTGTTGCGCAGGTGAATATTAAGCCGAACTGGCTAAAGTCGAGGTCGCGAGATCGGCACTGCGGCGATTTGCGAATAGAGGAGAGCCGCAAGAGCATGACCCTGACCTTGGACTCTCTCTCTCTCTCTCTCTCTCTCTCTCTCTCTCTTTCTTTTTTCTTTCTCTTTCTCTCTCTCTCTCTCTCTCTCTCTCTCTTTCACGACTCCTTGGTACCGTAAGTCTACCTCTATGTTACGCTAAGAACGCGTTGTGTCGTGCCGTGTCGCGTCGCGTCGGTCTTTCTAACATGGTGAGAACGTTGATAGACGTGTACGTAGCTTTTCATGGACACGAGCAAGTAGTTACAGACATGTACGTATATATATATATATATATATATATATATATATATATATATATACATATATTTATATATATGTGTATATATATATACATATATATATACATATATATATATATATATATATATATACACATATATATATATACACATATATATATTTATATGTATATGTATATGCATATGCATACGTACATATATATGTAAACATGTTAAATGTAGATTTAAATTACCGTGGTGTGCGTATCACGCATGACCTTGAACCTGAGCTAACCTAACGGTTGACATTTCGAGTAGATTACGATGCAGTTAACTCGTTATACTTTTAAGGAGGGGTAAACACACGTCTATGTTACACCTTTCCGTCAAAAAAAAGGAAAAGAACAAGAAAAAAAGAAAGAGAAAAACAAAGAAAGGACACACCAACCAGACAAGAGTTGATAGAAAAATCGTGATCCTCGTAAAATGGACATTTTTCGAAATCTTTTTGTTTTTCTTTTTCTTCTGATGTCAGTTTTCTTTTTTGTTCTTTCTTTCCATTGCCTTTGTGTCCTCATGAAATCCATTTTCCTGAACGTTAACAGCGAGGAAGTGATACTTTAAAGTGCACCTTTTTTGCGTATATATCCTTCTGGAAGTAATTACGTTCGACATTCTTTTCTTCGACGATGAGATCGATCATGACGTATCCTTATCCACCATCTGAAGTAGAGAAATATATATATATCGTGACGTATACGCACACGCACACACCTTCAACGAGAGGGGCAAGTGTTTTCCGAGGAAGTCAAGAAGCTCCGGCAGCTCTTCCTCCGTAAGCAGACGAAAATTACGACCTCGATTCACTACTTTCGGGCACTCCATACTGAAATAAAAAATAATGAAATAATTGAGCTTTCAAATTATATATCATTCCGTCTTTATATGGTTTTATATATATATATTATATGATTTTATAATATCGTTAAAATTTACAATGAACTTTAATTTTTGTACTCGCGAATCGAGCGAATCACATTTCTCGACAATAAGTATTTCAATTCACAAGGTATCATGGTTTTGATTGAAAAATAAAGATCAAGTCGTACGTTTTCTTATTCAAATTTGAATTGATCTAATTCACGATGCATAGAACCCATTTGTACTGAGCAATTTTCTTATTACCTTCTACCGAATAAAATCAAATCTTCTATTTATTTAGATCGGTATTTTTAAACATTTTTATTTAAGTGTTATAAATAAATCTTGGGTATTCATAAATGAAATATCGATACGTAATACAAGTAATCAAGTATTACATCAATTAACGAAAAGACCATTTGGTATTTCAATGGAAATATTAATATAATTATAAGTACAATAATAATTTGTCGGTATTTAAAATATGTACGGTCAGTATTTATAATAAACCGAGACACGACCCAGACGCGACCCAGACATAACCCTGACACTTAATTATTTATATTGACCACTTATTTTACAAAAGGAAAAAAAAAGAAATAAGAATACTTATCATTGATTAAATAAAAATACTGATCAAAAGATTTTCATTTATAGAAAATATTCATTTATATCACGTTCGTTTTAAGGTACTCTTGTGTATGTGGGATAATAATAGGATGATAAAAATTTAAAGGTGTCGCACAAACAAACCCGATGCGATTTGAAATAAACTTCGTGATAAGAAATGCACGGAAGAGAGAGAAAAAAAGAAAGAAAAGAAACAGGCAAATGGCCTTAATAATTAAGTAGACTCTTACGTTTATAAGGAATAAAGATAATATAAATGAAAACATCTTTTTCGATCGACAACGTCGACGACATTCTTTTTTGATCTTTATGACTAACGTGATAAACGTTGATAGAAAGACCTTTAACGTGATAAGAAACAAAATGTGAAACAAAACACGAATGAAAACACGATCGCACACATGCGGCGTTCGCCGGCATGTACGCACGCACGCATCAAATCATTTACGCACCAACACGCATGTAAGTACGTACGTATATATCAATCTTATTTCTTAAAATACTTTCCCTTTTTACATACGCATTATTTAAAGCCGCTTGAGTGGAACAGTTTGAATATGATCAGATACACGTGGGTTTACGCATGCATCGATAAAGACCACCATTCATTGATTCGAACTCGAAGATATGTTTTTGTTCGTTATAATAACTTCTACAAATGATTTCATAATAACGTAATTCTCAGGCAATCGTGAATAATTCCATTACAATCGTGTTCGCATTTATAAAATCTAAATCGGTTTCGCATAATTGTAATCGAAAGTGAAAATTGTTATTATACGCTAACTATTCTAATCAAACGCGAAAATAGTTATATTACATATCTGATCTGTGATAATACTTTACTTGTTTTTTTTTCTTTTCTCTAAATTCCGAAAGTATAGTATCGTTAGTTTTTTAAACAGATAAAACAATCGAAATGTAATAATTTTTATTTTCTACTTAACGACGATTTTCAATGGATTCTGAATGAAAAAAATCTTGTCTACAAACTCTGCTCTTTTCATTTGTCTGTCATCGTCGTCGTAATGATTATTAAAGTTAAGTCGATTTCAAAGGAATATCGAAAGAGTTCGATCGTGTTATATGGGTCATTGTAGACTTTATGAAACAGATTCAGCAGTTGCAGTTGGTCTAAGGTTTCCAATTTACCGTCTATCCACGAGTGCGGATATAATGCGGGAATAATACGCATAGTTTTACATTCGATAGACTCCCTTATAATTTACATCAACACAAAAGAAAAAAAGGGAAAAAAGAAAAAAGCCCAGAAAAACGTTTATCAAATAATATTCATATTAAAATGATCAAAAACGTTACCATATACTCACTTATGTACAGTAAAAGATAAATTATGGCACTGATCAATTCGTTTATCTCGTTGTTACGATATTAACGGGTCGTTTAAAAATTTATCGTAATCACTATCAACAGGTATTCCAAACGATCTATATTAACGTAAATAACATGTATGGAACATGAAATTTAATCTCGTAACGTAATAATAATTAACTGTAATAAATATTCAATCAATCAGAACGTATGTAAATATATGAATTCAAATAACATTTGATGTAATTGATAATCGTGAAGGAATTAACGATCGAAGGTAATTAATTGTTATTAGATTTATATACGTCTAATATGTATTATTGACTTATTATTAACGATACAAGAAAAGAAAAATAAGAGAAAAAAGAAGACAGTTCCATTGAAGCGATATTATAAACTATAAGATTCCTCGATAAGACCTTTTCTAAGTTTTAACGTATTACGACAGATAGCTTTAATACCATAATCCAAAGACATCCCCTCGATGTCACAACGAAGCACTATGCTTTCCTATCGTATACCTTCATCCTTTTAAAAAGCCGCGCGCGCGCGCGTTTTATTTGATCTCTATAACACTTGTGTGTTAAGAATAATAATAATAACAATAATAATAATAATAATAGTAATAAAAATAATAATAATAATAATAATAATAATAATAATAATAATAATATTAATAATAATAATAATAATAATAATAATAACAAAAATAATAATAATAACAAAAATAATAATAATAAAAAAAAAAATAATAATAATAATAATAATAATAATGATAATAATAATAATAATAATAAAATAATAATAATAATAATAATAATAATAATAATAATAATAATAATAATAAGAGAGAGAAGAAAAAATAGGTAAAGAGGAGGTGAATCTTGTCTTATTGTACGTAAAACATTCAAATCGATATAGAAGAAGATAAAATTATTATGTCGCGTTCGATTGACCCGGGAAATTGTCGAATAATTTTATTTTTCTCATTCACTGTTTAACACGAACGATATCTTTGAGTTATACGACCAATGAGAAGTACTTTTTCTTATTTTTATTCTTTATTTTTTGTTTATTCTTTTTTTTTATTATTTCTTTTCTCCTATAAGAAAAACAAGTGTGTGTGTGTGTTTGTGTGTATGTACTATCGATTTACCTGAATGAGCGGGGACGGTCTACGGAGGTGCCACACTAAAGCAGGCGAAGCACCACGAAGCACCGACGGCACGCGAACGAGTAAGAGATTCGAAGATACGTGTAATGATCCTGAACGTTCGCGATCGATCGATCCCCTTTCAAGGAACGTTCCTACGAAAGGATAAGAAAAAAAAGAACTTGTATCACAAAATGACTCTTCTGTTCTTTCGAAGACAAAAAGACAGAGAGATAGAGAGATATAGAGAGAGAAATATATGTGTATATATATATATATATATATATATGTATATATATATATATAAATATATATATATATACATATATATATATAAAGAGAAAAAGAGAAAGAGAAAGAGAGAGAGAGAGAGAGAAAGAGAGAAAGCAGTACAGTGGTGACACGTCGAGGGCGAGACTGATCGCGGGCCTGTTGTCAAGGGGTTGTTTCAACGGAGGCACCCGCCCTCGCCGCCCCCTAAACCCGCACTGCTGCCCCTGGCTCACCGCCATCCTCTGAACACTGTCCGTCGTACGGGTCGTCCTGGCGCATGCGTTTCCTTCTCAACAGTGTCGTATTTATCTCGCGAAACACCCTTTAGAATTACTTTCTTTTTTCTTTTACCTAAAACAATATATATAATAGAATGTAAATCGAATGTAGAAAAAAAGACTGATCGGATTAATATTTAATAATTGTTCAAATTAATTCTATGTTTACGTTCTAATGTGAAATATGGATTTCTTTTTTTCAAACACACACAAACACATAATTTGATACAGTCGTAACGTCCAATCCAGCGTCCATCGTCGTTCGATGGTGTTAAAATTAAAATTTTAGTGATACATGGTAAAGTAACGTAACGTCATCCTCCCCTCCACCCCCGCCCGCGCAACTGTTTGCACGGTTTCGTATTCTATCTTGATGGACTTTGATGTCTTTTTTTCTTCTTTTTTTATCATCATCATCCAATATATAGTTGATAATCTATAAAGAATTTCATACTCTTTTTAACGACCGATATTCTCTCGAACATCGATTTGAGAGAAGAAAGAAATGTTGGGATACTCGAATAGAGACAAGTCACGTGTTATACGGTTCCACCCTATATAACGTCTCGGGTATACGTTTTCTAGGGTGACTCAGAATCGTTTCGGTGCGGCACGATGCGACGGTTATGCGTCGCGGTTCCTCTCCGCAATCGGCCGGCACTGCTGTCCACAGCTTCCGCGCCGTTAGACGATGCTTCTCGCAGATCGATTCCAGCGAAATTAGTGGTAGGACGGACGCGATTTCTCGCTTATTTTCGTTTCCTATGTACGTAGTCGTTAAACGTATCTATTTAAGGTTCTCACGCGTTATGAAGGAGGAAGAACGTTCGACGATGAGGATCGTATATATCGAAGAGCCACGTTGAAGTGCTTTTTCCTTCAAGGGATTTCGTCGATCAAGGACGAATTCGAAGACCTTTCGAGGACCGTTGATCGGCTTACGAGAACAAGCATCTGTAAAAGAAATATAACTGTGAGAAAAAGAAAAGGGGAAAGAGAGAGAGAAAGAGAGAGAGAGAGAGAGAGAGAGAAAGATAGAAGACGATGAATTTGCATCTTTAAACAATTAATTAAAATCTTTCGAATATACTAGTAATATATACGATCATTTAAATTTCTCGAATTAGGTCAAAGTTCTTTTAAGGTTCGTCTACCTATCTGGAGAATTGTTGGTAATAAACGAGAGAGAGAAAGAGAGAGAAAGAAAGGTTTGAAAAAGAATTTGATTATTTTGACTTGCATACGTTACGACGAATTATGTAGCTATTTCGAAGGGAACGTGTTTATTTAATAATATCGAATCGATTTACGTGCCTTTCGAAGAAGAAAAATACTTGATGGTGATTCATTCTGATAAATCCTTTAAGGCTCTTTGATATGTGGACCAGCTGGTTCAGTGCAGGTACATGTTTTCTGCCATTTCTTTTTGAATAATCAAAGGGTTATTACACGTAGAAAACACCCGTAAGCGTGTCGGAGATCTAATTGTTTTTTTTCAGGAGAAAGAAACAAAACTTATCCGAAGAACGACGAGGGCGTTAACGATGGTGATACCATCTTTTAACGCTATTGATAACTTTTTACAAACGGGAAATTGTAGTTAAATTCTATTTCTCACCTCGTATTCCCGTTGTCACTTAAAACATTATGCGATAAAAAAAGAAAAATGAACAGAAATTTTTCTCTCTTTTTTACTTTTTCAATTCTGGCACTTAACAGTGTTTTCTACAAACGCTCTTCGATTGTTAAATAACACGAATATGCTGTATTATTTCCGAAGATAATGATCGCGTTACCTCGTGCAAAGATTGCTTTAAATAATTCGTAAAAGATATGAAGTGTAATTTAAAAATATTAAATCTCTATTGGACAGAATGTAATAATTTAAATTTACAAAATATGACAGTGTCGTTGATCGTTACATATCGTAGACTATTATAACGTTGATATTTCTTCGAAAGAACAAACAAATTCCCGCTCGTTAGTTTCGAATGTTACGAAGATGGCAGCACCAGTATTGGTGTTACACAATCGCCATCTGTCAACGCAACTCATCGAACGGATAATATAACTCATAAGCATTGAATAATACATATGTGTATATATATATATATATATATATATATATTTTTCTTGGATACTAACAATAACGAAAACATTATCGTATAAAAATTATAAATTTATTAAATCAGATCGTACGAGACATGTACAATAGAAGTTGATCGTTAGATTTTTATTGATTTTTGCACGTGACTTCTATTGTAATAGCTTTGTAGTAAACGGTACGTTACTATGTATTTTTTTTTAAGAATACAAATACGTTTGCGATTATAGTTTCGACCTGTAAATATTTCATTATCCTTAGGATTGACCTCGTTTTTATTATTTCAAAGCTTTGTTTTTTTTTCTTCTGTCATTTCACAATTTCAATAAAACCATGCTATATGTATTATTGCACAAGGAAAAATCAATTCGTCGAGTATAGAAATGTATTATGCAGTAATGTTTACTCGCAAATGCCGATTTAACGATAGTATAATTTTTTACGAACATGGATGATAATCGACAAGCTTTAACTGCGCAATGCGCGTTTACTACATCATTGACAATCAAAGATAAATGTCGTTATGGACATATGAACACGTTGGTGTCGTTGCGGTAAAGGTTTTAATAATATTCTAAATTAGATATAAAAATTAATTTGTCGGTTGATAATTTAAACTCTTGAAAAGTTTTATATTAGGAAATGTTAAAGCGTTTATAAAATTATATAATAGAAATAGTTTGAAGATAACATTAAATTTAGTGTTTTATGTATCATGAAAGAATGATTTTTGGCTTATCATTATAGATTATATTCATAAAGTGAGCATGTCTAGAAGAAAAATCGGTGGAGACAGACAATTTAACAACGTGGATTACACACAGCTAACTGAAACTGACAACGGCTTTATAGATTCACAGGTAAATGCGTAATGACTATTCAATTGAATGGTTTAAGATATAATATTTTCTGTTGAAAGACTTTTGCAAACAAAGAAAAATAAATAAATTCACAGGATGAAACAATTTTACGATTATTGATTTTGTAAATTAAAATATAACGTGTTCAAGGTAATCCAGGTTTACATCCATTAACGCTTAACCATCCCCTCTATAGTTTGTGAATCCACCGGTGAAAATACCATGGAAAGCCATCATGCTAGCTGCTCTTCTATTTGTGGGAGGAACTGTTTTACTTATAACGGGAAGTTTGATCATCAGCGGGCACATTGATTGCAAAGTAAAATTTCTTTTTATTTGTCTAAATGTCTTGTAAGAATTGTTATATAGATATAAAAATAATATTTTTACAGACAATTGTTTACTAGATTATAACTTATAACAAATTATATAGTATCGTAAAAATAATTTCAACTATCTTCATACAATTTATTTATTTCTATTCCAGTATTCTGATCGAATATGGCCTGTGATAATTCTAGGAGCATTGATGTTTATACCTGGAGCTTACCACATGAGAGTTGCTATTTTAGCTTATCAGAAAGTACCTGGTTATTCCTTCGATGATATACCTGAATTTGATTAAGTTAGCACATATACATATACACATTATATATGTATATATTATATATATATGTGTGTATAAAGTGTATAAATATAATTACTCACATGCTTACATCTATTTTGACACATAAACAGTATTTTATATAAAGAAAAATAGTTAGTATAATCATATAATGATTTTATCATACTTCTAATGTTATATAAACTATGTTTTTTTTTTATATTTTCTTAACTACTTATTTTAAATAAAAAATTCCCTGTACATTTATGTAAGCTAAATAATTTCTTTTGCATTGAAGATTAAATGTTATTGTAATTACACTATATACCATTTTATTTATTCAAATCTCTTGAAAGAGAAATTTACTTCGAAATTTATTATACCAACGTATTTTTGTATGTAGATTTTTGTCATAAAATAATACTTGGATTCTAATTTTTAGACAATTTGTATAATCTATTATAAATATATCCAAACATATTGTAGATACATTATATAATAAGATTAATAAATGATCAAGATTAAAGAATTATTCTTAATCTCCTTTTAAATTTTTATATATATCTGGATCAAAACAATATCTTTGGAGTATACATTTTTATGAAACATAATTCTTATAATACAAGCTTTATATAATTTATAACTGACATAATGTCCAATTTCATTATTGTATCACTTACTTTTCCTATTATTGTTAATGATGGATTAAACCAAGTATGTAATACCTGTCTTACCAATTGTTTACTAATGTTTATTTGTTTTTTTTCTTGATCATAGGATTTTTCATGATAAAGATTTGCTTCTGTTGGTATATCCTATTAAACAACTTGCTTATTATAGAAACTTAAAAAGTAGTTTCATTATAATATAAGATAATATTTACCTCAAAAATAATATATATAGATAGCTGCATAGGGTTAGAACTATCGATACTATGGCCAATATTCATGGCAAGTCTTCGAAAAAAACCCAGAAACATTAGATATATTTCTTCTTCCACCCAATCAGTATTTATTAAGATTTGTATAAAAGATGATATCTTTAATAGATATTATTTTATGTAGTTAGTTATATGTGAATTCAAACAATATAAAGAAAATAACAAAATAAAGAAATCATTCTTTTCTTTCTTTTTTTTTTATCATAAAACAAAAATCTTTAAATTACCTCTATTGTCCTGTATATGCCAAGACCAGATGCATATTGATACAATCGTTGAGCAAGCATCATATCACTGTGAACTAAAGTTGCTATTGCAGCACGACATGTTACATTATTAACAAATGTAAAATTATATTCAAGTATCAAATATCCCATTTTAATAATCAATTTAGTTTCTTTTTCTGTTACAAATTTTAGCATCAATCTGTCTACATAACATGCAAGATCTGAAAGCATAAAAAATTATAAAAAATATGTTTACGAAAAAATATCCATTCGTACTATTATACAATTACTTATTACTATTAAATTAAAGTATTAACAGATTTTTTACCTATAGGCTCAAAACTATTAGCTTGATCTTTGACTAAAAATTGAAACATAAAAAATGCATATTCTGAAGATTCTTCACAAAGTGCATCCAATAAAATGCTTATTATTTTTGTTCTAAGATAATAATCTTCAGCATTACTTATGATATTCCAATTTTTACGATTTGTACTTATTATATTGCTTTCTGAAAATAATTAAATGTTATATAAAATATATGGTAAACTTTTTAAATTATAGATAGTATTTTTATTTGGTTTGTTACGTCAGGCTCAATACATGATTGAATTGACTGCTTAATATTTGAATTTTTATAACTAATTATAAACTTACGTTTAAGTAACATGAATGCTTTAATAGCTTGATTATTTGCTAAATAAATTTCAGCTGACAAGATAACAAAAGCAGCGTCATGATGCATATTACATATTTGTAAGGTTTTCATTAATTTATATGCTTGTATCCAAATTTCATCTACAACTAATTTCGTTAAAATATATATGGCAACATCCAATAATACTTTACATACAACATTGATTGCACCTGTTTGGACTTAAAAGCCCAAAAATGAAAAATTATATATTTTTTATTATTAGTAAAAATAATTAAATTAATAAGAAATTTATGTACTAATATGATAATAATGTTTTATTATCAATGTTTTATACATTGATACGATAGTTTAATTTACAATTAAGAGAGTGCAATTATGCTCCATAATTGAAACAATTAATAAGAAATCTTTCTCCTGTATTATTATGTAAATCTATTATACATGTGTAAAATTAATAATATGATTATTTTCTTATTCTTATTGATTTCAGTATAAAGTCAACAGTAATCTTTGTTTGAAATATTGCTTGTTGTCTATATTAAAAATCTATAGAAATTCTATATTATTATGTAAATTAAATATACTTGAAATTATAAAGAAGCGTATTTTTAATTACAGTGTAGCATATCTCTTCATATTTTTTCATAAATAAAACAGCAGAAATCTTATTTTTCAAAAATGTTATAGTACATTACATATTACAACATATAATTTACATATTATTACATAAGTATTTTTTAAAATATTGTACCAATGCATTTCTATTGATTTTACCTGCACGTTTAATAATTTTAGATATATGATATCCTGAATGCTTTATTTCTGCACAGAATATTCGAAAACAGCAACGAGAATATAATGATTGATGATCATCTGTTTCTTGATACATATTTAACATGTTAATAACATAGTCATAATCTTCATGTAATAATTTTTCCTTTAGATTATTTAACATCAGATGTAGGTTCCAAAATCTATTCCTGTACAGAGACTGTGGTTTAGATAAATTACCTATAAAACAAGTAGCACAAAAAGTATTAACATATTAAATAGCTTATTATAATATCATAGTTTTTGTGTAGATATAAAAATGAAGTATTATTAAAGTTTATTAAAATATAAAAATGAAAAATTCTTATTGTTTTATTTCAACACTTACTAATTGAGTGTAACTTATATGATTTGTTAGAAAAGCTGTCATTATTATCTACTGATTTTGGAGACGTTTCATCATAACAATTTTGATACTCATGTTGTAATAAATTATTAAAAGATGACATTAAATTTGTATCCAATTGATCTATTTCATTAGGATGTAATTTTTTTATTAAATTTATGTAAACATCTTGAATATTTCTGCGATTTATTATGCAATCATTTAATATTGTTTCAATAATTTTTTTGTCTGGCTTTACAAATTGAAGTAGAGTATGCAAGGTGTTCCAATATTCATCAGATTTTATTCTTGGTTTGATTGAAGTCAATATATAATATGGTGTTAAATTATCATTACAAGTAAGAGTTTTGCACAAACTACTTACTACATGATTTAGATTCATCCCTTTATTCACGAGTGCTTTTATAGTAGTAGAAATAAATTGTAAATGTACTCTTTTGTGTAAATAGAACTTTTCATATATATTCATAATAGAAGTTATTTCAAGCTCTTCTACAGTCCGAATGTATAGTAATTCTAGAAAATATATATGCCCTAAAGACCATAAATGATCTATTATATTCGTAAGATGTTGCTTATTTTTATAGATAATTTTATCAATTAAATTTTGTAACTGAAACAAAAAAAAAAGAAAAAAAAATATAAGAAATTTCTATTTGCACTGAAAAATTTGTTATATGAGTTATTTACGATTATAAATAGCATTAAGAAAGGTTTTACATACATCATGTTTATAATAACACTTCTTTTTAAGGCAAAGGCCATTTTTTATCGCTCCATAACAATATCCCTTTATGCAACTTTTATATTTCCACAGTTGTATTTTCTCAATATGTTGAATTACAGCTTTATTATTAGAAACAATATTAACATTGTATGCATTGCAATTATTATTCAAAAGCAAGTCTTTGTTATTATTTACTGAAACAGAATCAATAGAAGTAATGGTTTTAGCATTTGCAAATAACATTTCCTTTGAAGAAATATCACTTCTTTGTATATTGTCATATTTTATATTATCCTTTGAATTTGAAAATTCTTTATTTATTGAAATATCAGATTCTGCAATAGTATCCAATGTTTTAGTGCATTCTAAAATATTATGTTGTATATTTGTATCAGAAGTATTCTGATCTCTCTCTATCATTTTACTATCAGTCATTGCTTCAGTCTCCTTATTTAATATAAAAATTTCATCTCTGAAAATAAATATTTATTATACTTAACATAATATTTAAAGTATTTAGTAATCCACACAATAATTACAAATGTTAAAATTTTCAAATTATAATCAAATAATATTAAAAAAGTTTTTAACATATATAATTATATAAAATAACATTAATATACTTACCGAGATGTGAATGTTTCGGCATATAAAGAAATACAATCATCATCACTACTATCATCTTGTGTTCTATTTTCTACTTGATTTTGGTCATCTAGTTGTGTGCTGCAAGCTGATATTCTAGCTTCTTTCAAATTGTCTTTATCAATATTTTCTGTATTTGTACTATATTCTTTCGTTGGTACTGATTCATTCTTTTCATTTTCTAAATCAAATTTTGTGTATAAACTAGTAGAAACATCCTTCTTTGCATCAAAACCAGCCTTAATTGATTCTTGCATAAGTTGTACTTTATAAGGAATATTACTATTAGTATTATTATTAGAATTCAAAGTTATATGATTATCTGTATTTTGTAATGCATTATTATCATTGATATTTACGTTATCATATTTGGAGAATGAATTAGAGTTATCACTCTTAAATAGGAAATTATTTTTCGTATTAAAACTTTTTTCTTGTATATATGTTCTATTGAGTTTAAATTTTTTATTGCTTGGGTTATTAAATAGCATTTCTTTATTTTGTCCAAACCAGTTTCTTTTTTTATGAGAAACAGATCCACCATCTTTTTTACTTTGTAACATTGTATTTGTATAATTATCATTAATTGAGTTACAGACATTTACGTCAGCTATATTTGACGAATTATTAATTTGTAATTGTAATAGATAACTCTGTTCACGATTTTCAATAAACTCATGTACATTATCTACTGTCAGCCCGGCTACTCTACTATGTACTTCAACCAAGGAAGACTCATTAATGTCTACTTTTGATACTGTATCTGTAGAATAATTCATATGCTGTAAATTATTTGATATTTGTTTATTATTATTATCATCATGTTTCTTTACTAATACTATTAAATTTTTAATTGAAATATTATTTGTTATTCTTGGTACTCCTTTTTTTTCAGAATTTTGAATATCCATTTCTTTTTTATTTTCTGATGTCCATGGAACAATTTTCATTTCTTTTGAAAACTTTCTATGCATTTTCTCATCTAAACATTTATCTTTAACATTTTGATTATTAATAAAATCAATCTCAGGATTTTCTTTGGAATTTAAATCTTGGTTCTTTAATTCATTTTTAATATGTATATCAGGTATTGATACTTTTTCCTTAGATATATCCGAAAATAAATTTGTATTACAATTTGTTGTAGCAATAAATAAATCTGTATTCTTGTGTTTCTCTATACACTTAACAGTATCGTTTATATCTAATTTATGTTTTTCTATATTGTCATTATTAACAGAAGGTAAAGATTGAACAGAACAAGTTTCTTGTTCTTTTGAATATGATGGATTTGTATCAACATTTAATTGTTTGTCCTTTTTTTTCGTTTCTTTTCTTTTCTTTGAGATACGTTCTTTATTGGTTCTTGAGACAAATTTTTTTTTAATAGTTTTAGAAGAATATTTAACTTCAGAATGTATTAAGTTTCTATTATTATCAATGGAAGATTTTTCTTTCTTTGGATTGATTTTTTTATTTGTATTTATCTTACATTTATTAATTGTTTTTGCAGAGTTAATTCTTTTAGTAATCAAATACTGCTGATGTGATGGAATTAAATTGTCTGCAGCAATATCATGCAAGATGATACGTAGATCTTTCAATTCTAACTTTGATTGTAAATTTTTATACTGTATTGATAAATTTTCTTTCTTACAATTAGAGTTTTCTGTTGCAATTTTTATCTTAGAAGATAGAGAACATTTCCTTTTTGTCTGCATATTTACTTTTTCTAACAATATATCTATTATTATTTATGTACTGCTTTGTAATACTTTTTTATTTAATTTTAAAACAAATACAAATACAAAATTTGCAATACACATATATATATATATATATATATATATAATTATTTAAATTTTATATCAATATAAAATTATGATAATTTAACTTCTTTTTTGGTCAAGATAAATTTATTTACCTGAACAAATTAAAGATGGAAATCGAGAAAAAAAAGAAAAATAGATTACTTAGTTAAAGATTAACAGTCTTTCAATGAAAAGAAATATTTAATTGTATTACCTTTTTATTAAAAGTCCTGAAATATACAGTGGATAAAATAATCAAAAATTCCTTTTCGTTCGTATAAATGACAACAAATTTAACGTTGTATTGTCCCTCAATTAATGTAAATACATGATATAATTGAATCCTTATGATATTTGATCCATGTATATTCACCTACATCGTCCCTGGAAATATAAAATTCACTTTAATTATGATTTTTTAATTGATTTAACATATACGCACTTTGTACGTGACACATGCTACATGAAACAAATACATTTCTTAACTCATATCCGATTGCTATATTCGATCGAGATACATGATATAAAAATTAATAATTATGATCACTTTTTCAATCATATAAGTTTTAGTCTGTGATTTAAAATCACAGATATAAGTAAAAAATAAAAATATTCACGGTTATCCAATGTGTATACTACGATAAATACTTAAAACTTCTAAGCACCGCGTTCTTTCAATTTTTTCGATTATCGCAAGCAACATAAATCGATATTAATCATCGATTGTCATCTTTAAGGGTACCGATCATTCACATCTCTCTCTCTATCATGTTTTTTGTTTGCAGATATTATATCGTTATTCGTTTTAATTATTGTTTTTATAATCGAAGAAATGAATTTAAATATGAAATTAATTTAAAACATTGTAGAGATTATGGAAAATACGAGTATTCTATATTTTATTTTTCGAGACGGTGATTAATCGATTTTATCTCCACCAATCATAGTTATCTTTAACTATCTCTCTTTCACTCTTTCTTTTACTTTCTTTCTCTCTCACCGAGAAGTATCGTGAAGTTATTCAACGCATATACCGGATGTACACAAAATGTAGTCAATTTATTGTTTGATTATTCTCTTATTCGTGTGCCAATCGAAAATATTTTTTGTCTGATATGACGTGGTTCTAAAGGGACCCTTAAAATGATTACAGTAAATTTTTTTGTCAACTCTTTTTTTTCTCGGAGTTTTCAAATTCGGCAAGTATTATATCATAATAAATTATTATAAATTATTATTATTATTTTTTCTCATCTAAACCGAAGAAACCTTAAAAAAAGAACATACTTTATCTTAATTAAAACGTTGTTTGAAATTATATTTTTCAGTAGCATATTTAAAAATGAAAAATAAATAACTGTTCAATCCTTTTTACGGCATCTACATGCATTGATGCACGAGTATGCATCTGTAATTAATTCTCCGTTATATATTTTTCAACGTGTTGGAACTTTCAATGTCATTAAATGCGTTTCCATTTACACAAAGAAATGTTTACAAACAATCAATAATGACTTAATACTAATCTACGTATATCAATAATTCCGGAAAATGTACAACGGCGTAACATGCGATATATGTACCTTCTTAATAGGGACATTTTTTGTTATCTCTTTTTTTACGAACTTTTTTAATTTGGCAAGTATTATATTACAGTAAATTATTATAAATTATTATTATTTCTTTTTTCTAATTTGAACAGGAGAAATATAAAAAAAAAAATATCTTAATTAAAATGATGTTGAAAATGATACTTATCGGCTAAAATTTTTGCAATTATTATATATAATTATTGTACTTCGTTAATTAGTATCATGTATTTCTTTTTTAACTATTATAATATATATATATATATATATATATATATATATATATTTATAATAGTAAATAAAATAAATAAAAAGAATAGTTAAAAAAGTATAAATATATATATTTTTAATGTTTTTTCTTTTTTGATTCAAATGGAAAAAGAAAAAAGATAAATTTTATATTTGCCGAATTCGTTTCAATATCTATTAAAAGATAGATGTAAAAAGATTTACTGGCTTATTTATAAAAAATAAAATTGAATATGACCTTGAAAACTTCAAAAATAAAAGAATCGAGAAAAAAGTTATCGTAATCGTCTTAAAGCTCTCTTTGAATTGTGTTATACAAGACAAATAAACTTCTGTTCGCAACAGAATGATCTAATATAAGCTGATCACGTTTTTTGGTTCACTCAGTATATGTGAAATCATCCCAATTCAAGAACGTCTAAATTTCTTTGTTCTATATGAGGTAACAATTCTTCGAATTTCTAATGCGTAGGGGCCTTGACGATCTTATGTCCGCCCTGTTATGTCGACGACATCAGCGCTTGCGGCAAATGTTGGATGTTTTATCTTAACAATAAAAACGAATATTCAATTTTCCCGATAAATGAAAGCTTTAAATTGATTGAATATAGTAGTTAAGAAAAATAATACTTAATATTGATATATAAAATGAATATTTTACATTATAATTGGAATAAATTATATAATTAATTAAATAATTTAACTTTAGAACTTATTATGAAATTAAAAAATGATTAAAAAGAGAGAGAGAGGGGAGAGGAAAATAATGTGAAACGTAATAATTATGCGATGTAGTTTTAAAGGGAAAGAAGAAAAAAAATCAACAGTACACAATTTCCAAGTAAATCGTCTATTAATAGTAAAGTACTGATCGTATCCAGCGTTCCTTAATTTCGATGATTGGACGAGAATAATATGATAAAAATGGGAAATTTTAATGAATTGTAACTTTTTAACGTAACACATCGTTTGATTGTAATTATAAAATTTCTAAATAACGAATAATCAATTAAAAAAAAACGTTAATTTGCTTTTGCAATTCTGGGAATGAATTTGTAGAGATGATAAACAGAGAGACCATATATTTTGGAGTATTCTCAAGTATCTTTGATTTGGGGACGTTGTTTGAACTGGACATAGAATATGGATAACGTTCAAATTAGATATCCAGTAAGGATTATCTCAACAAGCTGTGTCCCACATCCATATTCTATTCCTTTGATTAAGTCATGCATTTCTCTATGACACCTACTTGTTTGAGAAGTTGTTTAGTTAGGATTCCATTCCATCAGGGTATCCTGTAAAACGAATCTGAATTTCCTATTTACGAGTTTATGAATATCGCCATCTTGGAAGAAAGTGTTACAATATTACAATGAATGCATTTACATATCGACGTTTCATTAACACGTTTCATTACATAACGTGTTTCATTAGTCTTACGAAAATTAACACTTTTATCACGAAAAGAAGCAGATTTAGATAATGTTCGTGGTAAGTAATACGTTACGCACGAAAAATATTAAATTATTTTGAACATTGCTGTGTAAAGTAGAACGTTTCATTTTTCGTTCAATTAATTACATTCAATTAGTCTTACGAAGAGTGGCGCGTTTCAAAAATGAAACGTTGCTATATATCGCGAATAATAATCGAAACGCGTTTCTTTTCGTAACGTATTACATCGTAACATTCTAGTTTTCTTAGCCAAAAAAAAAAAGAAAAATACACAAAGTGCTATTATTCGTCGCTAAAAATGAAAATATGTGTCATTTTTCTCGAACAAAATCGAAGCTTATTGTTTTTCGCAGTCACAAAATTCAAAGTTCTAATCTAAGTAAGACTAATGAAACGAGTTACATTTCGTTACGCATGTCGATATATTCTGTATATATGACTATGAAAACTAGAACGAATTTTAATATTCTGTCACGAACAGAAGCACGTTTCGATTATGTTCACAGAAAGGTAGCATGTTCGACTTTAATCGCGATATAACCAGCACGATTCATAATTCGTCACGAAAAATAGTAATTTATTTTGAATATTGTTACGAAAAGTAGGACGTTTTATTTTTTGTTCAAATTGCGTTTTATTAATTACGATTCAATTAATTTAGTATTACGAAGACTGGCGTGTTTCAAAAGTGAAACGTTGCTACTTTTCACGAATAATGATCGAAACACGTTTCTTTTCGTGACGGATTAAATCGAAACGTTCTAGTTTTTCGTAACCAAAAAATACACAACGTGCTATTATTCGTCGCTATAAAAATAAAATATGTAAATATTGAAAGTATATGCCACTTTTTCCCCAATTCGAAATCGAAAATTACTACCTTTCGTGGTCACACAAAGTTCAAAGTTCTAATCTACGTAAGACTAATGAATTTTGTTAGATTTTGCTAACGTACGTCGATATCGATTATATAAATGAAAAAAATAAAGAGAAAATGAGAAGGGAAAGGTGGTTCGTTAGTCAATGTAAAATTTATTTCAAATTCAAGACGTCCTCTAGAAAAAGTAATCGTTCCAGTGGAAAGGTAGAAATCGATACATTTAGCAGATACGGTCACGATCGAGACCAATTCGTCGAAATTTCGATGATTACAATGATTTTTCGAACGAAGTGCCAAAAATGGGGTGCGATGTTCGGTGTATTGAAGCCATACAAAAGAAATCGTCGTTTCTTTTCAAATGACAAATCATTCCTACGTGGGTGATGTGAAATGACAAAGGAAGAAAGAAAATCAAAAAGGAAAAATATAATAAAATAAAATAAAATAAAATAAAATAAAATAAAGTAAAATAAAATAAAATAAAATAAAATAGATAAAATCGCATATACATACATTATAAACCACACTCCCTATAAACGTATATACTCTTACGTTAAACGTACCTAAGTAAATACATATATACATATATACATGCATGTATATATATATGTATGCATATAGATATATATGTAAGTACCTATCGAAATCGTCGGATTGTTGAAAAGTATTCGAAACGTTGGTTAACTAGAGAAAAATCGTCCCAGCTTTTCAACGATACCGTTGTGGTTGTTTTATTGAAACTATGTATAAACAACAAAATTACAAGTACATCATCATGTGTGGTGTAACGTGTAAGGATTCTGCTTAGAAAGATCGTTGAATCAAGGCCTCTCATTGATTCAAATTCTTGCCTTCCACCTGTTGTTGTCGTTTTTTTTTCTTTTTCCTTTTCCTTTCAGTATTTTTTTTCTTTTTTTTTGTTTTTTTTTCCTTTTTCTCTTTATTTTCCTTCAACTACGTGTGCAAACCATGTTGGTGCTACTGTTTTATTTTATTTTATTTTATTTTACTTTATTTTATTTTATTTATTTATTTTTTTCGTGTACTTACATCATACATGCATGCGTTTATATCTGTCGCTGTCATCGCGACGATGCGTTTTTTGTTTATTTTTTTTTTGTTTTTCATTTTTTCTTCTTTTCGTTTTCTCGTTATATTAATTCTTTTCATTCGTATTTGC
Source organism: Dolichovespula sylvestris (assembly GCA_918808275.2). Lineage (NCBI taxonomy): Eukaryota > Metazoa > Arthropoda > Insecta > Hymenoptera > Vespidae > Dolichovespula > Dolichovespula sylvestris. Next base: position 1,764,989 of record OU964967.1, read on the forward strand.
TATAAATCGATGATTTCTTCTTATTTCCCTTTACCTTCGTACAGTTTTCGTAAATAGACTATGGGGATTTGTCGATCGGTCGTCTGTATCACGTTTGAGTTCGATTTGTGAAAAATTTTTTAAAAGCAACGACGAGTCCTTTTCTGTCTCATTTTTTTCTCTTTTTCTTTTGTTTTTTTTTTCTTTTCCCTTATGTTCTCCCTAAGATTCTTCGTTTTTTTTTCACAGTCGATTTTTTCAGTCGCGTAAAAGTCGAAGATATATTTTCACAGGTATGTGTAATACATACATACATACATACATACATACATACATACATACATACATACATACATACATACATACATACATACATACATAAGTACGTAAATATACTTCTCAATCGTTGACGTTGGAAGATTATCCACGATTCGGATATTATTATTTTATACATTTAATTCAACGATTTTCTTTTATTTCTTGGTACGATTTCAATTAATGTCGTCGGTAAAGAGTTATCGGCCGATGGTAAGTAGCGTGTAAGTGGCGAGTAATAGGTGATATCGGGGAAATATTTAAAAGACTCGATATGTAAGTGACTATAAATTATCTCATTCTATCCAGAATATAATAATAATAATAATAAAAATAAAAATAAAAATAATAATAATAATAATAATAATAATAATAATAATAATAATAATAATAATAATAATAATAATAATAATAATAATAATAGAGTCTAGAGGATCGACCGTTGAAAAAGATCGCAACGATATCGTAGAAATTTTATAAAAAGTTTAAATAATAAAAGATAACGTGGCAGTTATTGTTCGGATTACGTAAATCGCTTTTTCTTCTTCTTTTTCTTTCTTTTTTCTTTTTTGTATTTTTTTTTAAAGCATTGCGCGAATCTCCTCTCGCGCGTTGGAGATATACGTAAGTAGGAAAAATTGCAATACTTTTTTGGACAATGTCCTATATTATTTTTTTTAGAATGAAGAAAAAAGAAAGAAAGGAAGAAAAAAGGAAAGGAAATAAAGAAAGAGAGAGAGAGAGAGAGAGAGAGAGAGAGAGAGAGAGAGAGGTAATAAAGAGAGGTAGATAGAGAGATAGAGAAAAAAAACAAAACAGACAAAAAAAAGAACGAAAGAGGAAACGAGAAATTTTCTCTCGTTCGATTTACAAATCCGATGTTCACCAAACGAGATCATGATCGTTTTTGGACGATAGATTCGCTAAAGATATACATATTTTATATATTTTTATATGTATAAGTGTCCTATATTTTATTGAATAACGATCAGTTAAGAAAAAGGACTTGCAAGATCGATATCCATATCCGACGATGATCGGAATGTTTTCCTCCATTAAATATTAAAGAGTGGAGTAAGACGCGAAGGAATTCCTGTGCGATTGTTGATACGCTTACTTCTATCACAGCATTCGATCATAGCCCGCTAAATCGTTATAGACCGATCGTCCTTCCCTTCGATCAGGACTAATTGTAAATATTTTTCTTTCTTTTCTATTCTTTTTTCTTTTTTTTTTTTGTTCTTCCATTATTATCCTTTATATTGTATTGTTCTTTCTTTCTTCGAGCACGAGTACACGAGAGAATGGTCTATCAACTTTTTTTTTTCTACTCGTTTTTCTTTCTTTCATTCATTCATTCATTTTTTTCGTATCTTTTCTTTCTTAAGCAATAATTTCAACTATACATACATCCAACTCTACCGGTCGGTCCAAGCTTTGCTCGATCGATAATCAAACCTAGATTACACGTGTGACTTTTATCTATGCGTTAATACCGTTCGCCTTTAAATGATTATAAAGTTGGATTAGGTATAATAGGAATTATGTACGTTTTTCTGTGACCGTGTGTGTATGCGCGCATGTGTGTATGTGCGTTTTCGTAAACACACACAAGCGCGGTATATGTGTACGTATATATGTATGTGTGCGAGTATCCTTCGTAAGGTCGCCCATGATAAAATAATGATGCTCCTATATCGACGGATCACGACGTAAGTTCGTTTGTCCTTTTAGCTTTCTTTTATTTATTTATTTGTTTGTTTATTTTATTATTTTTTGTTTCTTGTCGAGAGACGAGAAAGACGAGAGTGAAAAATATATTTTTCGATATTATTCGAAAAAGCATGACGCAATGACTATAGTGTGAATGAGTAAAAGCTGCGTTAGATGGCTTTCATGGTTTTTATTTTTTTTTCTTGGTCGTTCGAGATGATACGGTTGTTTTGAGTCCTTTCCTTTTCTTTCCTTTTTTTTCTTTTTTTCATTTATTTATATCAAAAAAGATATTCTTCGCAAATTCAGAGAACGAGATATAAAAAAGAACTCGCTCTTCTTTCTCGTTCCCTTTTTCTTTCTTTCTTTATCTCTCTCTCTCTCTCTCTCTCTCTCTCTCTCTCTCTCTCTCTCTCTCTCTCTATTTTTTTTCTCTCTCTGTCTCTTTCTTCTGGCAGTTTCGACTTTGTTGCAAAAAGCAGAAGTTCACCCCTCCTAATCATCACTTTTCGCAGCTCGCATTTATTATTTATTACAAAACGCGCATATTTAAGTTTACCGTCATATCTCACGGATAGTAATCCTCTTTTCCGAGGATAATGAAACTTGGTCTGTCTCTATCGCAAGAGTGCGACTAATGCGAGAGATGAGCTCGACAAGTAGGACGACGTTTCTCTTGACGATCGATGAAATTCTTATTTCCTGGCTATCCTTGTATTGCCAGGGGAACACGGTAATTAAAAAAAAAAAAAATAGAAGGAAGAGAGAGAGAGAGAGAGAGATAGAGAGAGAGAGAGTGAGAGAGAGAGAGAGAGAGAGAAAGAAGAAAAAAGATGGAACAAAAACTAAAAAAAAAAAAAAAAAAGAAAAATAAAAGAAAAAAGAATTCTCGTGTTTTTCGTACACTTCTCGGACGCTGTTAGATCCAGTTAACGAAACGAGCACGTTCTAAAAAGTCATTGTTGCGTGCGTTTGGTACGTTCAGATTTGTTAGAGCGTCGAACAGATTTTAAAAAGTATTCATAAAGAATGAAACAACGCAACAGAACTCCTCTTAGCGCGTACTCGTTGATAATACTCCGTCGATAATTTTCATTTCTCCGTCGTCAATAATCTTTTCTTTTTCTTTTTTTTTTGTTCGTTCGTTCATTGGTTTTTTTTTTATTCTTTTTTTTATTTTTCTTTCCTTCCTTCTTTGTTTATCCTCCGTCGATAATTTTCTTTTACGCGTTTTATCTCAGCGAGGTAGGCAGATTAAAAATCCAAACTATTCACACGGTGGTCTCGATATTGGTAATGGCGTATTGTCAACAAATACTATCCTTCCCGTAATTCTCCAAATACATTTCCTGCGGTGTCGGAAGATTGTAACGTCCGCTTAATCTGCTCCCAGTCAAACCATTGTTATGGTGTGTGTGATTTACGTGATGATTTACATTGAGCGCAGCGTTCTTCTTCTTCTTTCGCGTTTTGTGACGATATAAGCAATACTTAAGACAACCGGTCGCCAACAAAAGGACGAAGAATATACCGAGGGCACCGGCACCAACGGCAACGTAAAGCAATGTTACACCGAAACGATACGAACAGTTGGTTTCTTCCTCGTCGAAACCGGATGGACAGTTACGTACACCGTCGCACCAAAGGACCTGGTTGATGCACGCCTGAATCTCCGGGCACCTTCAAAAATATAAAATAAAAAATTTCGTATTTACAATTGGAGAGAGTGATGTTACAGATAATAAATATAATAAGTTTCATTAGTCATACCTATAAGGACATTCTTCCGTAGGTGAGATCGTAAAACCAACGTTGGACGATCGTTTCGAGATAGCCATCCAGGTAACGGCATAAAAGCCCGGTTCTCTTTGAAGGAATTCAACGACGAAGCTTCTCGAATGTTGTTGCATCGCAACGGTAGCATTAACTGCACTGTAATTCCAACCACCGGAGAAAAAGTCGACGGTTCGGCTGGTATCGACGCCACCCTCTGGACATATAACACTGCGTTCTTTAGTATTTGCCGCCGAATATACGATTATTCGATTGAGAGTCGTACATTCTTCAACGTTGTCGAGATTAATGCTATAACCAGCGGTTCGTAGATATAGAAAGTTCATACGCGGGTCCTCGGGCTCTATCAGCCAGGGCTCGTTCACGCATTGGGTTGCCGTTAGGTCTTCCGTGTTCGTTAGAATCTCTTCGACCGCGGCGATACCAGGTATTACACGTGGTAACGGACTTCTAAGTGATATCTCACCGCTGGTACCACGTAATCGACGCTCTTCCAGCTTCGTCGAGCAACCCTGTTCGCTATTTTCCGTATTCATTGGAACGAAACGATATTCCCCTTCGAAAAAGTAATCCCTGTAGTCTTGCGTTACGTTCATCAATGTTACCGTGAATCTAATTTCGATGACGTTAGATGTTAGACTCCTCAAGACGATCCTTTCGCTGACATTAGAACATAAACAGTCGCGTATCTGTAAACGTAATAAAAAATTAAATTTTCCTAAGTGACATTAATTTAGTCGTTATTTTCTTCTTTTAAAATTAGAAAATTTCGTGTTATTTTCGATAAGCATTTATTATATAAAATTATGATATTCCTTTTAATTGATATCGTCATTGTAATCATTGAAATCATTGTTTGTTTTTTAACCCTAGTTGTGCACACCTCAAAATAATTTCAAGTTGTGCACTTGCGCTACTGGGGTGTGCTACAACCCAGGAACTTCGAACAACTGTCATTTATACAGAATGAATAATTTTGGCTCCAAAAAGTACTGTATATTCTTTGAAGCTTCGAAAATAATTTGGAAACGCATTTCCAATTTTGTCCTTATAAAAAAAATTCATGAATCATGTAATGCGCAAATTGCTTTATTTGAACTCAAAGTTGATCCGGGGTGTCCTATAACCACACAGGCACAACTAGGATTAATCTTGAAAGGAAGTAATATATGTATGTATATAAACATAATCCTAAAGATAAACGGAAAAGCTTATATTTCATAGATCATCAGAGACTCACCAATTCAACCTCATGCCAAGGATACTCAGCAATGACGAGTTCAGCTATACCAAACTTTCTTGGCTCGCCAATACGTCTATCGCAAGTCCATCGATTGACGAGTGGATCTATGTAAGAGGTACAGATTTTATCACCAAAGGAAGCTCTGTCAATAGATAACTCTATTCTATGTTCGGGCTCGGACTCGAATCTGTAAACGCAGCTGAGATTTTGCGTGCCACCTCGGCCGTAGAGAAACACGCTCTTAGGGGATGTGAACTTTCCGAAGTTCGAGACGATCGATAACGAAGACGAAGATGATGAGGATGACGATGATGTGGAAGACGAGGATGTCGGTGACGCCATTGAAAAAACGTGATTACAGGACGTTGCCTCGTGAACGAATTCATAACGTAGGACGAAGCTTATCGGATAAAGTGCACTTCCTTGACGAAGAATATGTTCCAAAGTTAGATCCCTACCGGTTGAAACGTAACTCTCGGTCAGACTGCAAGGACGCGTGTGACGACTGCTATTACGTAAAAGACTATGATCGCATAGTCGTGGAATGTCATCCTTACAAAATTGGCCCATCAGTGTGATGTTCTGAAATAAGAATACTTTATCATCTAACCATTGTCCGTAGACGAAGGGACAATTTAGATATTGTAAGCTTTCAGTTGAACTGGGACGTGACTGGAACAAGTTCAATTTTCTTTTCGCATAACGTCTGATCTGATTATACGAGAAAAATCGAAAATATCTGATATTCGCGTATATCTCGATACACGTAGAGGAAGAGGAGGAGATGTAGGAGGTGGAGATGGTAATACTGGAAGGTCTTTTTTTATCGACTTCTAAATCAAGAAAATTGTTGGCAATAAATTATGTTAATGTCACTAGAATCTTTCATGTAATTTTCTTTTTCTTATTTGTTTCTCAAGAACCAAAATAAAAAATTGAACTGGTGAAAAGATACGGTCGAAATAAATCGATGGTATAGCAAAATTTGAAAAATTGAATTGTAGTATTGGAATAGCGTTAAATATTTTCATAAACAATGTTTAATATACAAATCATAAAACGATGTAAATGCATTAGAAAAATATGAAAAAAAAAAGAAAAATATTAAAATGAACTGCCTTTTATACGAACAATATAATTACTTTACGTATTAGTTCAATCAGAACAATGATTTGTAAATTGTATGGAGAGAAGTTACAAATATAACACAAATGGGAAATTTAATTTCGTGAATCCCGTATTAGCAGGTATATATGCATGCGTCTTATTGGTATTTAATTCAATTTAAAAATCTACATTTGAATTAAGCTACCGCAACCATTTCTATTAAAGATAATTAAGGAAAGATCTTTAATTAAAATAAAAAAAAAATGATCACAATCGCGAAAACAAATTTTAAGACGAAATTGAATCGTTGTTATATCGTTAGATCAGTGCACACTTTTAGACGTTAGACGGTGTCAAATGTGATATAGTAATTCCCGCATTACAATCATCTTCTTCTATCGCAATTCTAAATCAGAGAAAAGTGATCCTTGGAAATTACATTGAAAAATATTATCACGTTCGGTCGGAAGAATCAACTTTTTAGAAATGTCATACCTTACGATTTGTAACAAGCTTATTCGAAGCATGATCGCCATCCCATATCAGCAACTTAGCGTTACAATCGGCACCAGTGTGAAGATTCGCGGCAAGTTCAGCACTGGCTGCGTAATACTTCACGAACGAAAGCCAAACTATCTCGTTTACTTTCCCTTGAAAGTGATAACGGCAAGTAGTGTTCGGCGGTAGAGAATGCTTCGGATTCTCCAGTATTCCCAACGAGCTTTCGTCGCTCGATATATAAAAGTCACAGTTGTCGTTTTCCTTCACGAAGCTTCGGGATTTCTCGTCGACGAATAGCACCTAAGAGATTTCGATGAATTCGTATGAGCGATATCGGATAAAATCGAAGTTTAAACTCTTACGATAGGTATATGCATATAGAGTGTTTCTTAAAATCACCATTGGGATTTGTTTATCGAAAATATATTCTGATCTTATTTCCATCTTTTTATTGAATATAAATTATGTAAAAATTATTTCAATTGTACATGTGCGCGCGTGCGCGCGTGTGTGTATAGAATATTCGTGACACGTTGAAAAAATAGAACGAGTTAATTGACGAACGTTTACATTTTATAGAATTTTTTTTTCAATGCTATTGATCAAATTAAAAACGTTCGTGTATAAAGTGAGAAATTCAATTTAGTTTGAGTTTTGATCCTATCAGTCGGATTTGTTCGATTTCGATGAATCTCTAAGTCTCGTTGAAATGTGAAAAAAGGAAAAAAGATGAGAAAAGACAAAAAAAAGGAAGAGGAAAAAGAAAAGAGAGGAAGAAAAAGAAAGAAAGAAAACGGACGAATCGAAAAATTCTCGAATAATCTCACCTGAACTTCAAGCTCGAATCCTGGAAGGAACGACAAAGGAACAGGGTGAAACGGATTATCGTATGGCGAGGTGTGAAATTCCAAAAGCATTGTGTTGTGACTACTGACAATATCCGGCACTGCGTCCCCGCCACATAATCTCACGAGGACCCTGTCGGAGGTGGAGCCACCGTCGTACACAGTTAAGTAGTCTTGTACTACGTTGCACTGATCCCAAACTCTGCAAAGAGATAAAAGAAAACATAAACGAGGAATAACAATAAAGAAGAAAGAGGGAAAAGAAGAAAAAAAAATACAATAACGAAATAAACAAGTTTCTCGCGCGTTTTTGGTTTGAATTGGGAAATAATTCAACAAAAAAAAAAAATATCACGCGCGTACTATCATCTCGAAACTGAATTTATTTATTTATTTATTTATTTAATCTTTTTATTTTTTTTTATATCCCTATACCTTTTTATTTTTATTATTATTTCTTTTTTTGTATTCGAATGACAACAAATATGAGAGAAACGTAGATAATGGTGATGTTCCCCATTGTTCACGATATATTCTCCGTTTGTTAGTAAATAAAACGCGTTGATAGGATAAACGACGTCGATTTTTCACGATTTTGCTCTCGGACCTTTCGGTTCATCACTACCAACATCACCATCCCTTTCCCCATTTCTACTCACTCAGGACAACCTCGATTACGCATTTATAGGAAAGTCGGAAGATTTATTATTGACCGCGACGCGGATGATACGCGCGGGAAATTTAATTCGATTTTAAACTCCCTCGTTCGTACATATACAATGCCTACCTAGAATACATGCATACATACATACATACATACATACATACATACATACATACATACATACATACATATATATCCTATATACATATATTTCAAGTGGGACGAAAAGTCCCGCCAATTTCGAATTACATTGGTACGTCGCATAAATTATGCAAAACGTTCTATCTGGTAATTGAAATTTTGCGTTTCCATTGACGATATGAGTTTTAATTTTATGAACGACAATCATCGTTTATTATCGTTGATATCTATAATATTGTTGTCATTATAATCTCATCATTGTGACGCGTGACATACTATGCTTGTTCGAGATTCTTCTTTATCCTTTTGTATTTAACAATCTTCGGTCTTTATCTTTTTTTTTTAAGTTACAAAAATTAAAAACAAAGAACAAGAAAAAGATAAAAAAAACAGAAATATAAGATCATGCTAACCCATATATTATTTAAATTTACCACGTCTACGTGGTTGGCTAGCATTAGGAAAATCTCATTGCTCGAAAGGTTTAACACTAGACCCACTGACCTATTTTCACGACATCAGTCCTTGAAAAAAAAAATTATTTTCTTCTTTTTTTTTATAATTTATCGTAGTATGTTTGTTATGTTAGTATATACATAGTTAGTACTTAACAGCAACGAAATATCAACCTAGTTTTACCAACGACCGTTGATATGACTGGATACTTGAGAACAAAAAATAGTTTATTTCGTTATTATTCTTAATTTATTTTATATTACAATGTATAACAAGTTGACGAAAATAATTTTTTTTGTGTTAATTATTTTTCTTCAATACTATTATTCTTCAGTGTAGTAATTATCATTCTTCATTAATCTTTCGCAATTTTATTTCAATCATTGAGGTATAACGATCTTCGGCTTGAAATAAATAATTATTGTTTTCAGAAATAAAACTGATTTAATTTATACGACAAATTCTGAGCAGTAATCATCAAATAAGAATTATCAATGCGGCCACTTATCGACCGGTTAAAATTTAACGATAGATAAAATCTTTTGACTTAATCATTGTCTGAGACAAATGATAATTGATATTTACTGTTTTAACGAGCTCACTTTAGTTCTGTAACAAATGATCTAAATAATCCGGTTAATAACGATAAAAGCGGTATATAAGTCATTTGATATATTAGAAAGACATATTTCGTTTCGTATTCATTCATAATATGAATTATTACATTTACTACTTTTCCTTTTATTATTCCGTTTGTTGATATAGAAAAATACAATAATTTTTAAATAATTCCAATCGATAAATATGAAAACATGTGAATGATTAAGTAAGTAAATACATACCTCTAAATGAAAAATACATATTTATGTACATGATTTACATCGCTTTCATAATTATCGAGTCAAATGTATTACAGAGAGATGCACAAACGGACAGATACACGCGGAGAAAGAAAAAAAGAGACGGATAGAGAGATAGGCAAAGACAGAGAGAGAGAGAGAGAGAGAGAGAGAGAGAGAGAGAGAGAGAGAGAGAGAGAAAGAGAACAAGGGAAACAAAAAGACAGAAAGAAAAATAAAGAAACGTACCTAAGTATACGTTGACTCCTATCATACTTGACGATTTGATCCTTGATGTGTATCTTGTGGCTGTTCCGTTGACTGACAGCAAGAAGTGCTCTGTGCCCAGGAGGTGCACGATTCTGTTCTACGCGATAGTAACAGGTGACGTTCCTGGGATAAACGCCAGGATAGTTTGGTGACTGAAGCCGGCAGGCACGAGTGTCGCATTTGGTTAATACGCGATCACAGTAGGTACCATTTACCAGTTCACCCCGCCAAGTGGCCATACTTGTGTTCCCGTACCTCAGATGTGCTTCGCTCCGTTTGAGAAACTTGTACGACAGTTGGAAGTCGAAGTTGTAACCGATCCCCTAAAATTCAAGATTATTACCCTAAATCTCTAGCTATTATTATCCTACGTCTAACTCTCTCTCTCTCTCTCTCTCTCTCTCTCTCTCTCTCTCTCTCTCTCTCTCTCTCTCTCTCTCTCTCTCTCTTTCTCTCTCTCTCTTTCAATCGATCGATATCTATCGTTTGCTTCCTTATTCGCTCGATTCACTTTCCTAAGATTATCGAGACGGATTAATTGGAATAATTTGATCAACGACGAGAACGATCCTCGAAGTTACTACCATCGTGATGAGCAATATCCTGTTTCAAGTGGAAACGCGTTTCATCTTCAATTACATTACTGAGTGCATAAACTTTGAATGATTAATAATAATCTTTGTTGACTTTTTATATGGATTACTCATGAAAACCACATTATGATCGTAATGTCGTCGTTGTTGAAACTTATTCGTACAATTAATTCGATCTCTCAACGGAATGATTTCTTATAAATGTGTGTGTGTGTGTGTGTGCGTAAATGAGAGAGAGAGAGAGAGAGAGAGCGAGGGAGAGAGAGAGAGAGAAAGAGAGAGAGAGAGAGAGAGAGAGAGAGAGAGAGAGAGAGAGAGAGAGAGAGAGAGAGAAAGGAAATTCAACTATTGATATATATATATATATATATATATATATATATATATATATTTAATTCATTTTTCAGAATAAGATTACATTCTTTTTCACGATCTCAATAAAATTTTTTTTGTTCTCGATGTATTCGGTATTCATCAAACTAACAAATTATTAAACATGACGTTATTAAATTCTATATATAGCATATATGTACACACACACACACACACCCACATCCCCCCACACACATGTACATGAATAGATATATAACGAAATAAATTGTCAAGATCGATGAGAATACGTCGTGTCTGGGTTGAATTTGATCGAAAGAAAGTTTCGTTTACCTCCTCGGGCAAGCGTTGCAAGTAAAGAGTGAGATTGATGGAGGGTGTTTCGCTGTAGTAAACCGTGTAACCCCAAGCACTGCCACACCATTGTCCACCTGTCGCTGGACGACCCTCCTCGCGAATACTCATGAAACCATCCGGGCATCCTTCTGACGTGAAAGATAGAAATCGACCGACCGTAAATGTGTCGAACGTTAACTGTAACAGGAAGTATTATTCGTCGTTCTCTATTTCATTCGGTAATATATATTTCTTTGTAAATATTATTATTATTATTATTATTATTATTATTATTATTATTATTATTATTATTGTTATCATTATTATTATTAATATTGTTATTTGTATTATTATTATGATTATTATTTCCTTTTTGCTCTTAACTTGATAAAAAGTTGGTTAAACTGGATACAAAGTGCATTGATTAATACAAATCATAACGCAGAACCAAAATACTTCTATTGTTTTATTATTTGTTTCTCATTTTTTGCCATTTTTTTATTTAGTCTCGAAAATGGAAAAAGAAAAAAACTGCTCCCATCACGCAAGATATTTCATCGTTAACATCGAACGTGCTTTACTATATGTTTGTTAATGTGTATCTGTGTGTGGCTATGCGTATGCGTGTGTTCACCCACAGGAGAAAATCCATTTTAATCTCTACGATAAAAAATGGACGTCTATTTCGTAAAGTACTTTACATCCGGGGAAAGCTCCGAGGGGTGGAGGGAAAGGATTAAAAAAAAGGAACAAATGATACGCGCGATTTGTTCGAAGAGTACGTAAATTAAGGGGAAACGAATCAGAGGAAAAAAAGAAAAAAGAGAAAAACAAAAGAAAAGTGAGATACAATCGGTAAATTACACGAAGTGAAACAAACAAATCTATAAAGTGCACTGATGATAAAACACTCTTAGACAAGACATTACCGATTGGCTACGTTTTACCGTTCACCCTGTAGATTAAAATAGACCACCTTTTGGTGGTATATATATATACTATTATAGATATATATATAAATATATATATTCACACATACACACACACATATGTATAGATATGTATATACATATGTATACTCACACAAAAGTCTACTCATATAATATACGTACGCGAATATTCGAGGTGAGCGAATATTTTAGTTGGCACGCGAATCCTTTTAATTTGCCTAGCGGATATAGAAAAGAGAATAAGAGAAAAAAGATAGAGAGATAGTGATAGAAATAGAGATATAGATAGAGATAGAGAGAGAAAGAGAGAAAGAGAGAGAGAGAGAGAGAGAGAGAGAGAGAGAGAGAGAGAGAGAGAGAGAGAGAGAAAGAAAGAAATGAAAAGAGATGAGAGATGAAAATCGTGAGAAAACGGAACAATAAATTTTCTAGGTTCTAACAGGACTGGTCAGGAACCTTGGGCGACGCCCGTGTCTGACCCGTGACAGTATCTTTTCACTTGATACACCATAGTCAGCGTTACTTTAATTTTCTCCGACAATGTACACATGCATATGTATATACATATGCATGTATATATGCATGTATATATATATATATATATATATATATATATGTATGTATGTATATTATTTTTTTTTTAAAGTAACTTTCTTTTTTTTCGTAGAATATACATTCATTTACATTCGTTTATTGCGTTACATTGTAATTATCGTAAGAATTAAATATCTTCGATCATTTTATAAAAGTCATCGAGTTATCTAAATAAGATGATATCTTTGACTTCGTCTAAATTTAATTGGTGGTTATATATATATACATATTCATATACATATACATATACATATACATATACATATGTGTGTGTATGTGTGTGTATCCTATACATCTTCTCTGTTGTCCAGACCTGAACTAGATCACCAAGATCGGAGCCGGCGGCAGTGAAGTTGAGGTGACACAAGAATGGCAGTCGATCCTTCCTCGGCCGACGGACTTCCATTCTGTATGTCCGACCGACGTCACCGTACAGCGTTCGGTTGCATGCTGTAACAATTATATTTCGTAGACAAAATCATACCGTTATGAACTGTTAAAATCGAAATGCGAAATCTTGTATGAAATTTTAACGAAAACGGATAAAAGAAAAACAAATAGATTAAAAAATTAAAATCCGTAATTTTTCAAAGATTCAACGAAAGAAAATTCTTTGAAGAATTTGATATTTGAAAAAAAAAACATTATTTTCTCAGTTATATTGATTCCTAAAGTTTTTGTCGAATCATATTTACATTTCTTTAATGTTTCGTGGAAATTAAATTATACAAACGTGTTAGGAAATTATATGGAAATATATGCTTTAAAATTTGTTGAAACCACAACGAAAGATATTAAAAATTAAATATAAATATCACATATTATTCCATTAAAATGTCATATATCGGGTTCTTGCGTATACACAAAGAGTAATAAAAAATCATCGTTCATTAGAAATATTGGAGAAAATTGTTAGGCACAATTCTCATCTGTTCGAAATAATAGAACAAAAAAATAAAACCGTGTCACAATGAGACATTATTGCTTCGTCTCTCTGTTTTGAAATATTAAAAACAAACCGCGCAGCATTCGGTTACATGCTAGAACAATTTTATTTCATAAACAAGATCATTCCGTTATGAACTATTAAATTTGAAATACGAGATATTTCTTGAAATTTCTGCGAAAGGGAAAAAGCGTAAAAAAACAGACATGCGATGTATTTTTCAAACATTAAAAAAAAAAAGAAATTAGAAAAAAATGAAACCGATGTAAGATAAAAATCATTTTTTGAGATACCTTGATTCCCAAAGTTTTTGGCGGACCATATTTACATTTCTTTCATGTTTCATGGAAATTAAATTATACAAACGTATTAGAAAATCTTATGGGAATATATGTTCTAAAATTTTTTAAACCACGACGAACGATATTAAAAATTAAATATAAATATTAAACATCATTCTATTAAAACGTCACATATAAGTTTTTGCGTGTAGCCAAAAAACTATGAAAAAAATCGTTAGGCACGATCGTCCCATCTGTTCCAGATAAAAAAAGGAAAAACAAAGAAAAAAGAATAAAAAAGAGAAAAAAATAAACGTACGTGTCACGATGAGACGTTATTGCTTCGTCTCGATTTTGAAATGTTAAAAACAAACGGCCTGGTCACGCTGAAACTAATAACGACGACGAATTCCGTTATGACGGGGGAACGATACGTACGTAGCTTTCATAAAAATTTCACTCGCGATTCGTCCGTTCGACCGTACTGATAGAATTTTAACTGCATCTATGACCGGTCGAAATCCAATCGGACGAATGATATCACCTAGCCGCTCGAATTTTCGCTGACCGTTGCTGCGACGTAATTAGATCAGTTCTTATTGAGAAAGAGAGAAAAAGAGAGCGAGAAAGAGAGAGAGAGAGAGAGAGAGAGAGAGAGAGAGAAAAGGAGAGGAAGAGGGAGAGGGAGAGAAAGAAAAAAAACAAAGTAACAACGACTACGAGTTTTGACTTTTATGTAATTGTCGTACTATGCATGTCGACATTTTTATTTTTATTTTCTTTTTCCCCCTTTTTTCTTTTTTCTCGTTCTTTTATTTTTATTTTTTTATTACTTTTCATTTACATACACGTATAATAAAATTCACGAGACAACGTCGAAGAAGAGAAAATTATAATAAAGTGGACGTTTTATTGCAATCTAAAAACTATAAAAAAGGAGAGAGAGAGAGAGAGAGAGAGAGAGAAAAGTATATTTTCCTCTTATAAAAGAAAATTTTAGATGGGGGAAGGGGTAAAAAATTGTTTCTTTTTATAAAAGAAAAAAGATATGTAGAATGAAATATTACGTTCTCTTTTCTTTGATGAAAAAATAAAAATAAATGAAGAAATTAAAAAAGAAAAAACAGACGAATCTTGCTCTTATTGTAAAAGCAAATTAAAAGAGAGAAAGAAAGAAGATTGAAGTAATAAAAAAGTATAAGGAAAAAGGATTTAAAAAAGGAAAGAAAAAAAAAAGAACTTTCGTTCGTTTAACAGGACGAGTTTTGAGACCGTAAAGATGATCGTTAGGTTACTCACGCGTGCAGTATCTTGGCTCGTCCGACTTGTCGCCGCAGTCATTTTCACCGTCGCAATATTTGTCCTGTGCGACGCACTGGCCAGTACCACAAAGATACTCAGACGGTCTGCAAACGATCGTCTCGGCGATTTCGGTCGGCGAGCCGCTCGTTTCCGGACTGCTAGAGGATACCTCGGACGACGTCGTTCCAGGATTGCCAGAGTTGTCCGAGGATATGCTCGAGCGATAACTAGCGGAGCCAACCTCGATCGAGGCCGCGATCGCGGCTGCGATCAGCAGCAACCGCCGGCACACCAACATGCCCCCTCACCCTGTTTCAACCATACGAAAAATGGTATTATGACAATGGTATTATGACAATGGTATATGTGAGATCGATACGTGTCAAAACAAAAAGAAAAGAAAAAAATGAACATTTTTGACACATGGATTATAATATGTTGTTGTTATTAAAAAAAAAAAAAGATTAACTTGTGCGATACTAGAAATGCATTGTTGGATTATTTGAGAGAGAAAAAAAAACAGAAAATGAATATAAATAAATAAATAAATTTAATTCGTGGAGGAATAATTTTTTCTTCGTTAACATTTGGTGTAAATGGATGTAGAATAAAATCGATAACGTGTAAAAAAGAAAGAAAAGAAACAAATGAACATTTTTTAAAGCATGGATTATGTGTTGTTGCTATTAAAAAAACATAAAAATATGTAACACTAAAAATGCATCGTTGGATGTGGTATACACAAAAAAGATTAACGTATGTGACACTAGAAATGCATTGTTGAATTACTTGAAGAAAAGAAAAGAAATAAATTTGATTCGTAGAGAAATAAATTTCGAAAATATTTTTCGTGAATTATCACCATTCATGTCTTTCGTAAGCATTCATTTAAATGGATGTTGAATACATAGAAATATAATAAATTGAAATAGTAAAAGGATATTTTATAACAAAAATAATCCACGGCCAGTATAGTTTCATAAAAATTAACAAGGTATCATTAAACTTGTATGCGTTTGACCGATCATCATCTTTTAGTATTTTTTCTTTTCTTTTTTTTTTCTTTATATATATATTTTATATGTGTGTATATATATATATATATATATATATATATATATATACATCCAGATGTAAGTGTAAATATATACAAAGATATAAGGGTGGTGAAATTCTGAGAGAAAATTTCAGTGATATCGTTCGCTCGACAGGGAAGGTGTAAGTACGTCCTCTTTCATGCTTCTCACCCCGTACGTTATTATTCCGAGGAGGAGAGAAGCTGCAGCTCACTCTCTTACGCTTTGCGTTCAATCATTCATGACGCGGACTTGGCTCTGTGAATCGCTAAAGCGAAGGGAAGAAAAACAAAAAGGAGTGGAAACGCTAGGAAAAAACACAAAAAAAAGAAATGAAAGAAAGAAAGAAAGGAAGAAAGAACGAATGGGCATATAATAGTGTGTGTGTGTGTGTGTGTGTATATATATATATGTATGTATGTATGTATGTATGTATGTATGTATGTATGTATGTATGTATGTATATATATATTTATATACATACATGGCGTAACAAAACTAGGCGGCATAATTTCAGGAATGGATTTCTCATATGTAGAGAAGATGAAAAAGAAGCAAAAGAAAATATATGTATATGTTCTATCAAGATGAATTCAAAAATAGTTAATTTCTGAGTTATAAAACTTCCAAGTATGATCTCGGTGCATCCGGAAAATCATGAACGAGATGCATTGACGCGAATACATTCATTTGAGTAGATTGTCTCACTAACACAGCAGAATATAATGTATAACACATACTCAATACGTAAAACTCCAACAACATCTAACAAGGTTCAAAGAAACGATCTGAATACGTAATAAGCCAGGAATTTTGGATCGTGTTTGAAACTCAATGAGACGGGTACGAGTTTTCAGAGTTGTATTCAAGGAATAGGTGGACATTTCGAATATTTCGTCTAAGGAAATGTTGAAACAGGAAATATTATAATAATTCTTAATAGATCATAACTGTAAGATCATACTTGAAAGTCTTATAAATCTAATCTAAATTAATTATATTTACGGATACATATTGATGGAACCTAATTTTCTTTTTCATCTTTTCTAGACACGCGAAATCCATTAATTAAGTTTTGCCATGTATCTTTTTTATATCCCGCACATTTTAATAATAGAGTTAATCGAACGCGAAAGATAATGATTATATTATTTGTAACGAATGCAACAAAAAAATTCCCGGCAAAATTACTCCGTATTATTTAAATTCGTTACGATGCATTTCGATGGAATTATAACGAAAATTATTTGTGTGTGTATGTGCGTGCGTGTATATATTTCACGATTATTTTAAATTTATTATACGTGATTGAAGAGAGCCTGACTTTATAATAACGAATGTAAATAATGTAAAGAATGTAAATAATACAAATTCAATTTACCAATAACGACGTTTTTGTTTCGTTCCATTTTGTTTCGTTTCGTTTAGTTTCGTATGAACAGAACAAACTTTATCTTTCTTTTCATTTTTCATTATAACATACGCATATATAAATAATAAAGTGGTGGTTGATCGAGATTGTAACGTTGTAACGTTGAATAAGAGAACATCCTTTGTATATGTTTACTACCTGGTTCTATATAAATGAAACATATATAATATATAGAGACGTAAACACACGTAACAGGGTCTGGCTTATGTACAGAACACTAATATCAGCATGTACATACCTATATATATACAAGTACACACACATATATGTGTATATATATCTATATATATATGTATTATATATGTATAATAGTATACATCTCCGTGGACGAACATACTGGTAAGAGGAAGCCTGATAAAACGCAACAAGATTTAAGCAAGAAGGTGCTCTAGCGCGGCACGGGCGACGTTAAAGGCCCTGTTTATTAAGTTGGAGGAAGCGAATCTGGGCCAAACCCGCGAGAACGTGTAGCGGAAAGTAGAATATGGTAATTTGGACAGGGGCAACTGCCTCGCTTCGCGAGTAAATACTGGAGAGTCAGTATGAATGTCACTTAAATTACGCGCTCTGGGAAACTCACGTTCTCATGGGGCCGATCGAGCGTCGAAATTATGACTCTTCGTCGTTAAGTCGTTAGGATCTAAGCTAAAGATGTTCCTCTAAAGAAAATAAACGTAGAAAAGGGAAGAAAATAGTATAGTAGATAGAAAAGTTTAATAAACACTTCAGCAACAAAACGAAATATACATAAAGTAATAAGGTACATCTTTCTTGGTATTTTTCTTTTCTTTACATAGAAAAATATTCTTTCGCAGCGTAGGAAAAAAGAAATTTTAAGAAAAGATAAAAAGGTCGATCTTCAATTATTTTCTACATATTATGTAAAATATATTAAATTATACATTTCATTGATAATTACGATCATTAACGTAGGTATTACCTACGTATGTATACGAATGTATACATCGTATGTACGTATACTTGTAAATAGAAATTTTTTATGCCCCTTTTGGTAGGCAACACGTTCGATAATGAGTGTAATAATGAATCGTATATATATATATATACGTACATACATAGGTACGTATTAGAGTACATATTTAAGTTTAATTTATATACGTACTTATATAAGTTGAGCTTAAAAGACACATTTTCTAAAATATTTATTCGAGTATGGAGTGATATCGATTTTTTTTCGGTCGAGAAATATATCTATCATAAAATCGAATAAGTCGAATAATTAAATGTTTAAGAAAATTAAACACGATTGCGTGCATGCGTGTGCGTGCGTGCGTGATTAATCAATAATCTCTTATCCTACCCGTAACTAAAAAAAAAAAAATTAAACAAAAAAGGGAAAAAGAAAAAAGAAAAAAGAAAAAAAATCATTTATTCGGTAAAAGAGTGTAACGAAGAATAATTTGAATATGTTGCGACGATTTTCATTGCCGTCGAATGCCCAACGAGAATTCATTTTCATCGCAACGATATACACGCCATTGCAAAATCGTTAATAGTTGAAAATTGCGCGCGATCGCCGAAAAAAAAAAATAAACGATGGAAAAACGACGCCGTTTGCACGGATTATAAACTTATATATATGTCCACTCACACACACACGCGCGCGCGCGCGCACGCACACACACACACACACACACACACACACACACACACACACACAATATAAATATATGTACATACACATAGGTACATTTTTATTTTTCGTTCGTCGTGCATAAAGTTTAATTAATGCGCCGGTTCGTAGCACCAGTATTTCCTACGCGTTATATGTACATATATAAAAATGTTTATAAGCTGCGACCGGATTTTCTGTCATATTCAGATAAAACTTTGCGGCCCATTGTAGGGACGGCTCAGTCGGACGTTGCACGAATTTAAAACTTTGCGGTGGATATTCGTTTTCTATTTCTTTTTCTCATTTACCCTCTCTCTCTCTCTCTCTCTCCCTCTCTCTCTCTACCTTTCTCCCTCTCTCCCTCTTTCTCTCTTTTTTTTCTCTTTCCTCTTTTTTGTGACTCTAATTCTCACACCATCTGGTATTCGCCAGTTTCTCTCTCTCTCTCTCTCTCTCTCTCTCTCTTTCCGTCTATCTCTCTCATGTTAATAGTGCTTTACCAGAGCTTCTCCCTTTTTAACTCATCGAGCTTTAAATTATCTGCGTTGCGGTTTTATGGCGTAAAAAGAGAGATGAAGATAAAAAGAGAAAGAAAGCGGACGCGTGCGTAAGAGAGAAATAGAGAGAGAGAGAGAGAGAGAGAGAGAGAGAGAGAGAGAGAGAGAGAGAGAGAGAGGAAAAGAGGGAGAAAGAGAACAAATACAGAAAAAAATGAAAATAAAAACATACGATTTGGAGATACAGAATAGTTTTCATCATACTTTTCCTTCCGCATCTGTTTTCTTTTCTTTTTTTTCTTTCCTTGAAAAATAAACAACAAAGAGAGAGAGAGAGAGAGAGAGAGAGAGAGAGAGAGAGAGAGAGAGAGAGAGAGAGAGAGATAAAATAAGAAAACAAACCAAGAAACGAAGGAGACAAGAAAAAAAAAAGAAAAGAAACGAGGAACGAGAGATAGAAAGGATCGAAAAGGTTTATTTCCACGAGATTCAAAATGCTTCCTTTCTTCCCTTAGAAACGTAATTTGATGAAAGGTCGTATATATTGTTAGTTAAGCGACCTTTGCTTTCTTCCCGTTTGCTATAAGAAGCAGCTTCTCATTCGTACTCGCACAGGGACGTCGTAGTATACAATAAGCCAATCACGCGTTGGACTTTTCGAGATCCTCGTTCCTATTTCGTTTTCTTTTTTGTTCGGCTTTCGTCAAAAATCAAGGCGTTCTCCTAGGAGACCATACGAATCAGTCCCATGGAAAAGGGCCAAAGAAAGGTAAAGGAAAAACGAAGAGAAAGTGGAAGGGAAGAGGAGAAGAAGGAAAAAGGAGGAGGAAGAGGAAAGAGGAGGAGGTAGAAGCGGGAGGAAGAGGCGTAGAGCAAATTCGCTTTACCGTCGATACAATCGTGAGTTCCGTAATCAAACTCATTGTCGTCGCGGTCGAAGCCAGTTACTCAGGCTACACGTACTACTTACGTATATGTATACAGTTGCAAATATATATATACGATGAACACATGTAAGAACAGGTCTTTTATATACAGGATGATAGTCGTAAAATAATGTTACAAAGTGATTTCATTTAAACCATTTGGAGATACTGATATGAAGTTTTTATTATCTTAAATAATATCGAAATGAAAAACGAAGCGAAACAAAACGATACTATACAATACGATACGAAACGAAACGAAACGAAACGAAAAAAAAATAAAGAAAGAAAAATATTAGATTCGCTAAGGTCTTATAATTAATAGAGAGAAAAATATTTCAAATGAAATCGCCCTCGATCGAGTTCGATTGTAACAATGGAAAAAGATTAATATCCAATTTAAATAATATATATATATATATAATTAAAGAAGAAAAGAAAAAAAAGTTAAAACAAGAGATCCCTGCCAATTATAATTTCTCGTGACGTTGATAGTGAACAAAAAATGGAAGGAAGAGTTTGCTCGGAAAATATTAATTTTGTAACATCACATTAATTCTATCATCCCAGTAAATTTACCAATAAGTAAAGAAAATAAACACGTACAGTAAAAGAACGAAGAGGAATATACGAGGTACCTTGTAACCACCTACGAAATCGGTTTTAACCATAACGCGAGAGGAATAGAAGAAAGAGTAGGCGGGCTGTGCGCGAAGCTTTGAAAAAGTGCTCTTTCCGGCGATCCAACGCGAAGAAGGGAAGGAGAAAGAGAAAGAGAGAGAGAGAGAGGGGGCGGGGCGAATAAGGTCTAGAGAACGAAGAGAAAAGAAGAGAAGAGAAGAGTCAGGTTAAATTGCCCGAATCGGCCTGGAAATTGGGTCGGTGCACAAGAAAATCGACTGCAGATTGAGAGGATGCGAGGTTCGATCGACTGGAGTTTCCATCGATGCGAAATTGGGACGTAATCGGGTCGAAAAGGAGAAAGAAGAAGAAGAAGAAAAAGGAGAAGAAGAAGAAGAAAAAGGAGAAGAAGAAGAAGAAAAAGGAGAAGAAGAAGAAGAAAAAGAAAAAGAAGAAGGAGACGAAGAAAAAGAAGTAGAGGGAAAAGAAAAAGAGCCAAAGAGTGGTGACTTTGTTAGGACGACGACTAAAAAACGATAAGCACTTGCTGGAGAAGAGAGAGAGAGAGAGAGAGAGAGAGAGAGAGAGAGAGAGAGAGAGAGAGAGAGAAATAAAGAGAAACGAGACTGATTTACAAAATACAATGAGAGAGAGAGAGAGAGAGAGGAAAAAAGATAGAAAATAGTCACGAAAGATTCACGAGTGAGATCGTTAGAGTAATGATACAGTATAGCATCTTCTCGAATAGTATCGACTGTTACTAAAGTTACAAAAAACGATAAAGAAAAAAAAAAGGAAAAAAAAGAAAGAAAAAAAGGAAATACAAATAAAAATAAAAATGAACGAACTCAGTCAACGATAGAAGAGAAACATTTTCCCTGGAACAATTCGACTTATACATTGAATCGTTGCATTGAACCCTTAAACTCTTTGCCGATTCCAATAAACGAAGAACGAAAACGACGATTCCACGAACGGCTGATCGAAATGCGTAATTTATAAGAGCCGCCGTTTGAAATTAGGCGAGTCCTAGAGGCCGAGCTAAATCCCGATCGTTATTTGACTGCCAGTCTTAAACGACTTTGCGGCTTTTGGCTCGAGTACAGCCTCTCCTTATTCTCGAAGAAGAGAATCCACCTCCTTACTTTCTATCTATTTCTCTCTCTTTCTCGAGAAAGACGGGCTACCGCGTTGCTCTCTTTCGGTACTCGTTGATATACCGCCTTGGCGGCTGCTCACTTCAACGATTTATTATCATGCTGAAGGAATTGTCCAAATTTTTAAGTCCTTATATCTCTCTTTTTTTCGTTCGTTCTTTTGATATATATATATATATATATATATATATATATATATATATAATACTATTATTTTATTCTTATTGTTTCAGTTGAACATAAGTCTTATTGTTTCAGTTCAATTTACGTATTATTGTTTTAATTCAATTTAAGCCTTATTGTTTTACCTCGACTTGTTGTAGTTAAAAAGAAAATAGAGAGAGAAAGAGAAAGAGAAAGAGAAAGAGAAAGAGAGAGAGAGAGAGAGAGAGAGAGAGAGAGAGAGAGAGAGAAAATAAATATCTGCGAACACGTGTTTCTATTATTAAGAGAAATGTCGATTAATTTAATTTTTAATTAATTTATTGCCACAGCACTACCACACCGTTTGCACTGCAATAAAGATCATCTGGAATAAGTTTTATAAAGAAAAAAAGAGAAAAGAAAAAAATTGAAGAGAAATCATAAATTGATTAATCGAAACAACAATCGTATTCCCATCGATGTTTTTAAAGTCCCCTTGCTAATAAAAAAGTAGAATTCCGTTCGTCAGGGTAGATCTTGTCTTGCATGAGGTTGAAAAAAGTTTTATCGAAAGATTTTTGGCAAAGCCAGTTTTCATCCTCCTTCTCTCGTCCTCTCCCATACTTCTTCTCTTTGCGTCTACCCTTATTGTGCCCGACTATTTTCTCCACTTTCTACTTTTTCCTGGCATTATTCCCTTCCCGGATCCGTCTAACCTTTTCGCGGGACGGATCGGCAGGGCGAACGGTTTGGGTACTCTGTGTTACTTCGTGCACACCACGAAGGGAACTGGCAGGAAGAGAGGAAAAGAAAAGAGAAGAGAAAAAAGATAGAGATAGAGAGAGAGAGAGAGAGAGAGAGAGAGAGAGAGAAAGAGAAAGATAGATAGCCGAAAAAGAGAAGACCCTTCTATGGAAGCCTTGGTGGATTCCAGACGCATTGCCACTCTGAATGCCGAATATTCTGGCCGGTGAGATTGAATGGACTTCTGCTCGCGGGCTACCGTCAACCAGAAAGAGAGAGAGAGAGAGAGAGAGAGAGAGAGAGAGAGAGAGAGAGAGAGAGAGAGAGAGAAAACGATAGTACTATTCGGGTCTCCGAGCTGGAAAGGGAAAAGGGTCTGTCAATGGGAGACCGAGCAGCGTGACGAGAAACGATTTTCGACGAGGCCACCACACTGTTCCTATCCACCAATGGCAGATCTCATTCGATTCGTGAGATTCACTAAGACAAAGTGAAACGGTAGCAGCCCGAAATCTAGAGGGATACGATGGATATGTATGACGATGTCGATGCACGGGAAACTACTAGATAGATAGATGGATGGATGGATAGAAAGAGAGCGAGAGAGAGAGAGAGAGAGAGAGAGAGAGAGAGAGAGAATGTTATTTTCAGAATAGAAATTCGAATCGCGCGGGAATCGAAATTTCAACGACGACAGTCGGTGAGTTTTTACCTGTTTTCATCGTTTGACATGGTATGCTTATCGATCGTGTTTCCTTTCATTATTCAATTCTCTCTCTCTCTCTCTCCCTCTCTTTTATCAATCCAACATAGTTAACGAAACTTAAAAATTTGTATCAGAGAAAAATTTATCGAGTGTATATAAAAAAGAAACCAAAAAACAGTCGGAAAAGGCGAAAATTTTCTCGGTAGGTTATTTTCCTTTGTTTATACATATATAGACAAAAAAAAATTCATCCCCTTGTGATTATGAAATTTCGTTCGTAATAAAAATCAGTGAATATCCATCAGCCATTGTTTCGATTCTATCTGAACGTTGTTTTGAGGGAAACGAATGGGGATGTAAGACGGAGGGAAATGAAGAGATAGAGATAGATTGATAAATATACCAAAAGAGAAAAAGATGAATAGAGAGAGAGAGAGAGAGAGAGAGAGAAAGAGTGGCAAACAAGAGGGACCACCAAGTTGGTCAGCGTTAGCTGACATCGTCCGGATCTTATCTGCGTCTCTTGTAATCTTCTTTCTATCGAAAAGACATGGTCGTACTTACACGCATCATACATCAATGTGTAGAGGAGGAAAAGACGTTATGTTGGTATGTGGATTCCAAGCGATCCAACTTCTTGCTCGAGGAGTCAGCTAGAATATACATATACCTACCTACCTACCTACATGATGTGTGATTCTATGTATGTGTGCAACGGACCTCACTCAGAGACTTCGATCTATGCTTTTGCCAGGCATCCTCGTTGCTTACGTTGTCGTCGTCGTCTACGTTTACGTGCCAGGAACAGAATCCCTCTCTCTCTCTCTCTCTCTCTCTCTTTCTCTCTCTCTCTATCTATCTATCTTTCTCTCTTTCGCTCTCTCTCTCTCTCTCTCTCTCTCTCTCTCTCTCTCTCTCTCTTTCTTTCCTTTTCTTTCTTCTCTTTTTATTACTCTCTGCCTCTCCTTTCTTCTTTCCAACGTGTTTTACTCAGCCTCCAGCCCAAGTTTCTGCTGCGTTCTTTTTCTATATTTCTCTCTCTCTCTTTCTCTTCCTTTCTCTTTCTTACACATTTCCTTCCTTACTAGTTCCCCATCGTTCTCTTTTCCTCTTTTCCTCCTTGGCAAGCCATTCCCAACCCAACGTGTCTTTCTCTTACTTCAGGGAGTTCTATTCCGTTCATAGAGATGGAACTTCGTTCGGAGCGTAGCTCGCGAGCGAAGAATAGAGAGCGATTGTTAGACATCCCCCGATTAATCTACGACTTCTTTTCCTTTCCTATCTTCTACTAGCATTACCCACCACGAGTAAGACGAGCTCTTTCTTTCTTTCTTTCTTTCTTTCTTTCTTCTTTTTTCTTTCCTTTCTTTGCCAGTGATTACGACCTAACCTCGGTGATTCTCACCATTGTAGAGTGTATCTCTTGTTGAGTTGTGATAATGTAATATGACATTTAGGGTTATCAAATTTAATATGATAATGTAATATGACCTTTAAGATTATCGAATTTATTTATATTGTATTGTCGTTATATCAATGTAAAAATTATTTAAGACGATATATAAATGAATATTTTTGCTCTTTTGTGCAAATTATAAAAATTCTTAGAAATGTTTATAAATGTACGATGATCATGTGTGCTCGTTTCGGCGTGTCTACATACGTGGTAATACGTTTTGTCATTTTTCATCAATTCTAGTCTCATACTACTTGCTCGTATATGTCTATCGAATAAAGGAGCGAGTTCGCTTATAGGAAATTTCTTGCCTCGTTACTGATAAGGATCATGTAAGATTATCCCGTAAATAGCTTTTCCTGTCTTCGGGAAGCTGTATCAAAAATCGATATAGAATCTGTATAAAACGAGGAAGTTACCGTGAAATCTACGAATTTACCAACAAGAAAATGGTTCATCGTGAATCGAACCATCGAATAACTTTTGAAATAACTTTTGAACGTTTCGATTCTTTTCTCTTTTTTTTCCCCACCACCCTGATCCCGGAACGTAATCAAAGTGTTACAGCCAAGTTCTTTCTTCGCGAAAGATGTCGAGAAATAATAGATTGTTTCAGGTTAGAGAAGTCCGTATACTTGAAAGAGATACCTACTAAAGTTCTCCGTTTCTTATCCATCTGACGGTGCATCGGGGGGATGATTGAGTGTCCACCATTACCGTAAGCTACTCTCTTGAAAAGTCCGTGCCACGATTTTAATGATTCATTTTAATGTCGACTTCGGTCAACGTGGGTTAACGTCCAACTCTTATTCTTACCAGTTTCTGAGAACATTTTTATCTCTTGGTAAATTTAAAATTCGCCTTAGAAAGGAAAGACCTTGTAAGATTGATGGTTAGGTGCGGTTGACATTGCATGCAATTTTTGAAATCTCTTCGGGTTATTGAAATTAACGAACGAAAAGGAATAAAAAAAAAAAATAAATAAGAAAATAAAATTAAGCTAAAGAAAAGGGAAGGAAAAAAGCAAATAGAAGGGAGACAATTTTACAAATGTAATTATCGAATATACGAATATGAGATTGTTTTAATTCGTATGCACGTTCTCTCTCTCTCTCTCTCTCTCTCTCTCTCTCTCTCTCTATTTTATGCTTTGAAACGATGGCGAATATTTGGGAAGAACAAACATAAAGGATGTTTCTCGCAGGCTAACGTTATTACGATGATAATGATAATAAGAATTCGCATAAACGTGCCCCCGAGGCTTTGCTCGCTTTGAGAGAACGTATCTATGTATTAGACCCTAGGATAGGATGCTTATGCATGACAGAAAACGTGGAATAATAACTGGATGGACTATACGAATTTCAGAGGATAGATTTGCCGAAGCAAATTATCCGTTACACGATACACAAGAGGGAATCTCGAAATCTCTCTGCTGTTTTATAACCTAGAACAGTGGAAAAGCAAAAGGGGAAAGCGAGTACATCCGAGTAACGAGAATTTCATGGAAATCCATGTAGAGAGAATATCACACTGACATATGCATGATCGTGTATAAACGTATACATACATATATGCATACATCATACATACATACATACATACATACATACATACATACATACATACATACATACATACATACATACATACATACATACATACATACATACATACATACATACATACATACATACATACATACATACATACATACATACATACATACATACATACATACATACATACATACATACATACATACATACATACATACATACATACATACATACATACATACATACATACATACATACATACATACATACATACATACATACATACATACATACATACATACATACATACATACGCGCGCGCGCGTGTCTGTGTGTGTGTGTGTGTGTATGTGTGTGTGTGTGGTGTGGTGTGTGTATATGCGTATGTATGTGCGTGCGTGCGTGTGTATGTGCGTGTACGTATATATTCTCAGAATTGTAAAGCAATAATATTTCGCGAATGAACCAACACGAGCTTGTACGAGACAAATGGATTTTCCATCTCCATTGTATCGAGTTCGAACGGCAGATTTAGCGAACGACACTGTAATGGCGAGTAGTGAAAAAAGGTTTTCCAAATAACAGACAGAAATTTCTCACGGGCGAGGAGTCGATAATCTAACAGGTCGATAATCCGCGTTTTAATCGGTTTAAGATATAGATATCGAGAATCAGGAAGAAAAATTAACGGTAAAAGATTTTTTTAATAAGTATACGAAAAAAAAACGATGATCGAAACGTTACAAATCGTGTTACTATAACATTCGATTTACACGAAACATAAGTAAATACTTACTTACTTATTTACTAACCTTCCCGTGTTAAAGGTATTCACTTACATACTTATTTTACTTACATACTTACTTACTTTCTACCGAGTTTCACTTATGACAATCTGATACGAAAGATTGGAGAAATGTCGTATAATTTAAGGTCGATATAACGTCCGCGAATCGAGTAATATAATATAAATCTCTTTCGATAATAACGTCTCGTTTTCAACGCACAATGCCGGAATAAAAGGAACGACTGGAGGGAAAAGGGAAGGGGTGGGAGAGCGAGCGCGAGAGAAGGCAAGAGGAGGGAAGAGGACAGAAGAAGGTAAAGAGCGGAGAGGAGGAAAAGGGGAAATGATATCGAGTATTTCGTTCAATCAGATTTTCTGATGGACTTAACGAAAAATACATTCCCGAAGGTTCGCTCTGCAATACACAACGACGACGATGTCAACGATTATACGACTACACGACTACTACTACTGGGCTACTACCGACTGTGATGATGATGACGACACGACAACGACGACGACGAGGAAGACTATGATGATAGGAAGGATAGGAAGAGGGTAAGGGGTTCAGTAATCGGATCCCTGGATGCGCTCGCTTTGATCCTTAATAGAACCTTTGCGATTTACGTTCCATTCTCGGTACAAAATCCCCCATACTTGGCTCCTTTTTGTTAAAGTCCGTACGCCCTGTAGTACCTTTTACGAGCAAGATAGCCATTTCTTTTTTTTTCTTATTCTTTCTCTCTCTCTCTCTCTCTCTCTCTCTCTCTCTCTCTTTCTCTCTTTCTCTCTCTCTCTCTCTCTCTTTCAATTTTTCTCTTTTTCTCTCTTATTTCTTTTATATTATTGTATCCTGTGGAAGTATATTGAAAGTTTGTAGAAAAACGTAAAGAGTGGAGAGAGAGAGAGAGAGAGAGAGAGAGAGAGAGAGAGAGAGAGAGAGAGAGAGAGAGAGAGAGAGAGAGAGAGAGAGAGAGAGAGAGAGAGAGAGAGAGAGAGAGAAAGAGAGCAAAAGATTTCTTTTCGACGGGCGTTCGTAGAATTTCTGATACTACCCCCACGAGCAATGCTCTCGGTACAGTTGCCAAGATGGCGGTATAAAAAGAACGTAGACATTTTTCAGTGCGATTTCTCCTTTACGCGTTCGAGTGCCTCGCTAATATTAATCTCTTCTCTTTCTGTCTCTCTCTCTCTCTCTCTCTCTCTCTCTCTCTCTCTCTCTCTCTTTCTCTCTCTCTGTGTGTGTGAAGAGAAAGAGAAAGAGGAGAAAGAGAGCTTTATATGCCGCTCAGTATTACGATATCGTGGTTTCTACTTAAGAGTTTTATCGTTTGTGTTTTTGTTCGCGCTTTTGTTTTTGTTTTTCTCTTATAAAGGACTCGACGACATAAGCGGGATAAAAATTTCTCGACTTTTCGAAGAATTCTGATCGTATTCGATATCAATCGATAAAGGAAGTTCAACGGCCATGTAATTTATTTTTCTTTTTTCTTTTTTTAACGCACTTAATTCGTCGAAAGCTAGAATCATTTTAAATTATTATTCTCTTGGGAGAATGGGGCGCGGAGAAATGTAACGTCTTGAGCGAGTTTTTCATTCATTTCGTTCTGCTGTAAGAAACGAAACAAAACAAGAGAGAGAGAGAGAGAGAGAGAGAGAGAGAGAGAGAGAGAGAGAGAGAAATAAAAGGAAAGAAAAATACATTAATGACATTTCCAAATAAACGACACGACATTTTATTTTCGTTTCATTTAAATTTCTCCGGTCGTCTTATGAACGTCATAAAATCGATTGTACATTAATTTTCGTGCTCGTACGAATTGTCCGAACGAATATCAACGAAAGAGCAGCAGCTGTAACAGCAACAGTAACAGCAACAGCAAGAGCAACGTCAGGAGTTCAACGGGAACAACAGTACCAACGAAAACTCAAATTTCGCGAACAATCGCGCTTTTTAATGGGCGCCATTGTAACACGAGGTACGGGCACGCAAGTAAATGAATATTCCACGAAGACTCGCGTTGCACCGACGTAATTTTTTCTCTTTTTTTTTCGTTCTCTTACGCGCTCTCTCTCTCTCTCTCTCTCTCTCTCTCTCTCTCTCTCGTTTCCTTGCTGTTCGCTTAAACGAATGTTCTTGAATTTCCCGCCAAAAATATAGAGGCCGTCATTGTTCCGCCATTGTAGACGAGCTACGTACGTTTCTAACTAAAAAGTACGTTCTCTTTTTTTTCCTGAATATTCATAGAATTATGACTTACAAAAAAAAAACACAAAAGGAAAAATACAACATGTAAAAGGAAAAGGTGAGAATTCTCTCGTAACGTTTCTTCAAGACGCTGTAATAAAAAATGATTGTAAAATAAGGAAAAAAAAGAAAAGAAAAAAAGAGATTAATTACGATCGTCAGAGAAAAATTGTGTTCACCGTCAGAGTGAACATAAAGCTATATATTATAGATAATAATACATTTACTTACATATGTATATTATTTACAAAGTGATAGAAGTGATGAGAGGGGAAACGTGAATTTTTTTCACGCAAATAACATGATTAAAACTTGTTTAAAACCGAAATGGTGCGTCCCTTAGGAAATTAAATATGATGGGCTATTTGGAAGGGTTCGACTCGACCTTCGAGTTTCGAGTTTCTCGATTTCGTTCGTCCGTTAATTCGTTTTGCCAGCCGTCACAAGCTCACCACCACCATCACTACTAACACCATTGCCATCGCCATCGCCATCGCCATCACCCTCCCTCCCTTTCTACCGCAAACCACCCCCAAGGCTTTCGAAGTTGCGCGTTAAAAAATGGCGCGTTCTATTAACCGAGAAATCGATTACCTCGCCAACACTCGCGCGCCCCATTAATTCGGATAATCGATGCCCCGTCGTATTTTTACGCGCGAGCGCTCTCCGTGTTGGTCCGCCGGCAAAATTCGACGTTTCTACCCTCGACTTCCCTTCTCTGTTTAGAAGAAAAAGAGAGAGAAAGAGAGAGAGAGAGAGAGAGAGAGAGAGAGAGAGAGAGAGAGAGAAGGAAAAAAACCCATAGCGAACGACGAAGACAAATAACAAAGATATCGCAGTCTGCCAAAGGGAATTATCAGTCGAATGGATTTGCTCCGATGGATTTTTCATGTCTTCCATTTAAAATCCAATATTCTATGATTTTCGTCCCGATTAACGGTGCCGTTAATTATGAGAATAACTGGAACTAAAGGTGATATAGAAAAATTTATCCGATGTTTACGCGGAAAAAGATCATCTTATATCGTGTGTCTTTTCAGACGAAAAGAAAAAAAGAGAAAAAATGAAAAAGCTCCGAAATATAATAGATTCCTTCGCGGTGGGAAATATTCGCGACGGGATTTTTAACTGGTCCGTTAAAAAAAACAACGAAAATGTAATAAGGAACGTTGAAAGAGAGTGAAGAAAAAAGAAAGTAAAAAACGAAACAAGTCATAGGTCTCTGAAATCTTTGATCAACAAATTGACGTTGACTTGGAATAGGAAAGGTCAACCCTCTTAGATGAATACGAATAGAAATTCTTAGCACAAATGTTTGATTCTCAATACGTTGATCACAGAGAAGCTTGGGAATTTTGTGGAAGGGAGTCTCTAAGTAAATGAGATGAGATTCTAAGATGTCTATCCCTCTCTCTCTCTCTCTCTCTCTCTCTCTCCTTCTCTCGTTCTCCATCTTTCTCCTTTTCTCCCTCCCTCTCTCTCTCTCTCTCTCTCTCTCTCTCTTTCTATCTCTGTTCATCATCATAGTGAACGAAGACCTATGTGTTCGTTGCTGTCACGGATGGTCTCGTTGATATCATCGATCTCTCATATACTGGATTGTGGGTTTTGTTTGGAAGAGCGAACCAACCGGTGCTGCAGCAGCCATCGTATCGACAGAGTTTGCTTGTAAATTCCACGCTGCCTGCTCTAACTCCCTCCGACAGACAAACAACCCCTTCTCTGTCAGCTACCACCCGAACCAACTCTCCCTCTTTCCTCCCTATTCTCCACCCACCCATCCACCCTTCGCCAAGCTTCGAACGCGCCTGAATAAATGCACCATGCGCGTATTAATCCCAGACGCGTGACGACTGCATTATGACCTGGCTGAATTTGGTGGCCGACCGATCGAATTTTGTAAACGTTCTATCTTCCCCCCTCCCCTCTCTCGTTCTTTATTATATATACATACTCAGTTCTTCATCCTCCGTGTCGTCGACTCTCCAACAGATGCCAGATCGCAGGATATATCGATGATCGATCCTACACGTATTATATACCATCACCTATATATATATATATATATATATATATATATATATATATACACATATATAGGGTGTGTATACCGTATGTATATATATATATATATATATATATATATATATATATATATAGAGTGAACTATGTAACGTGATCGATTGGAAATTGGTTGCTTGGAAATATTAATGATAGTCGGTAAATTCCGAATATATTTCTTTCTCCAAATAGATGTGTGCCAGTTTATTGTAATAGCACTTTTTTGTGTCACTTTTTTAATGACCTGTTCTGCTTTTTCAATTTTCTCCAACGAATAAAAGTGATTGGGTTCTGTACGTGTCGTCGTTCTGTATATATATTCCATGCATGTATCTATCTATACACGATGTATGTATGTATGTATGTATGTATGTATGTATGTATGTATGTATGTATGTCGATTGTTCTCGAACGGGATGCTGTCTTCGTGAGATAAATTGGGAAAAATGTTGTGCCGGACGATAATTAGCAGCTGGATTATCGATAATCGGTTTGACGCACGGCGCTAACACGTTGGATTTAGTTCGACGAAATTTTGTTCACGGTTCGAGAGAAAATTAGATAGACAAGTACGTCGTGTGCGTTATGTTCCAATTTTCACTTTAGTATCGAATTCGTCGATCTGATGAAAGATCGATCGCTTTATATTGAATTTCTCACCTTTTTTCTTTTCTTCTTTTTTTTTTTTTACTCACTTACTGTTCTTAAAGAAAATTGAGTTTAAAGTGAGTGAGAGAGAGAGAGAGAGAGAGAGAGAGAGAGAGAGAGAGAGAGAGAGAGAGAGAACGAATTTACAGAATGATGATCGGCGCACTTCTCAAAGGGAAGAAGAAAAATCACGAGTCTGTTGAATTTAAAAATAAGAAAAAAGAATAGAAAAAGGAAGGAAGGAAGAAAGAAAGAAAAATAGAAAGAAAGAAAAAAAAAGAAAAACTCATTCACTTGGATCACTTCAAATCGAAGTTGAAAATTTTCTCGATAAAATCTTTGACGGAAAGTTTCGCGGTTTGAAAATTTACTCAACGCGTAACATTGCGTGCTAAGTTATCGAAGTTTTCTCGGTTCTTTGATATTATCGGGGAACCGAATTAATGTTGTTTTTACAAACCCACCCTATTTCCCCGTACATTCTACCATTTTCTCATTTTGTAAGAGCCATTCGTTGAGGCCCCTCGCAGGGCGTAGCTATGGTTGTTGCTCTTCTCCACGAATAGATAGTTGTTGGAAAGATCGTTCGAGGAGAAACAAGTGTTCCGATAGTTTTCGAAACTTATATTCCTTTTCAACATGTCGTACCTCTTCGTCGAAGCAATCTATGTATCGTATAGCCATTGTTATTTACGAAACGTGAGACTATTATTTGTCGGCTGACGAAAAAAGGCATCAACAACAATAACAACAACAACAACAGTAGCAGTAAAAGAAAATAAGACAAAAAAAAAGAAAGTACGTTGTCTTCCATTCGGATTCGCGTATTATGTGTATGTATATGTATTTATTTTTTTTCTTTCCCCTCTAATTTATGATGCTTGTGTAAGGAGAATAAAAAAAAAAGGGAAAAAGGGAGAAGGACTAAAAAAAGGAACGAACGAACGTACGTACACTTCCGTTAGCGAAAAATCACGTTTCTCCTCTTGCGTTAGAAAGTAAATATGTAAGCTCGACGATTTTTGCACGCGGCCCCTGCGCCACTGTCTAATCCGTCTGCAAAATTACGAGGATATTTTGCTTCGGTCGGAAACACAATGTTGCATGTGAAAAAAACAGAAAGAAAAAAAAAAGGGAAAAAGAGTCGGAGCAACGTTGGAAGGATAAACGGACGTAGGACGAAAAAAAAAATAGGGTCAAAAAAAGACAAGAGAAGAGAAGAGAAGAGAAGAGAGAAGAAAACTGAGCGAAAAAGAGAAAGAATAAAAAATAGTGGGGAAAAAGAAAAAGAGATAAACAAAAAAAAAACAAAAAGAAGAACAAAAAAACACAAAATGGCTGACGCATCATCGCGTAACATCCAGCACAAAAGATGGCCTCTGCTTTTCTTTGTCTTTCCTTTTTTCTTTTTTACACGTACGTAATACGTGAGCTTTTTCACACTGCGTTTCTATTCCATCTCTAGCACACCCACCCACCCTCCCACTTACCCTCCCGCCATCCCTCCCTCTCTTCAGCCCGATAACCAACCACGTACTCTTTGCGCCATGCTTTTTTGCGGCTCGTCATCCTTTCCGGTGAAAGGCAATCGTGAAACGAAAAGAACAGTAGGCATCGAATGCGCTTTAATATCGCATCGTTAAACGCAACGTTGTCGCTTCCTTTGTACGTAAATTTAACGAAAAACCGATAATCACCACTAGCTCGCTAGCTCGCTAACTCGTTCGTTCGTTCGTTCGTTCGTTCGTTCGTTCGTTCGTTCATTCGTTCGCGTACGTTAGCCCCGGTCTCGTTTGCACATCGTATCTTGTAGCGGAAATTTTGTTTACGCCTTGCTAACCGAGCGAAATCACTACCGTTAGTACAGCACCGTTACGATTTCGTTGGCATTTTTATGAAAGATCGCGCTAGGTTCGCGCTCGATCTCTGCGATGAGATTTAATACTCGCGAAATGACGTTATACGTATGTACGTATGTACATATGTAGATACATATTACATACACAGACGCATACAGTGTATATAAGTACATAACCACGTATATGTATATATTTAGATATATTGTATTTATTATATTTATGTATTTATCTACTTATACATACAATGCACGTATATGTATGCATACAATGTATGTATATATATTCATGTATACATATAATATATTTAGATATATTGTGTGAATCTTCGAATGTATATATCATTGATATATATATATATATATATATATATATATATATATATATATCTACCATTATATCATTATATTATATGTATATCCACGGACATCATTCAAGACGATAAACACATCGTAATTAAACACTAGTAGTCATCGTGTATTCTTTTTAAGACGATTCGAGTTTAACAAAATCATCTTAACGAATATTGAAGGAATAAAAAATGAAAATATTTTCGATTGAATCTTAACAAGACGGAGCTTTGTTAAGGATGAGATAAGGGTATAATTTCTCTTTTTTGTTTATTTCTTTTTCGATTTCGCATATTTCGATATCAAACGAAGGGGCCGTTCGAGAAATAGGCTGGTTGTAATCCTCGACCTGATTTTAATCGAATTGACCAGCGCATGGGTGGTGACGGAGAGAAAAAAAGAGAGAGAAAGAGAAAGAAAGAGAGAGAGAGAGAGAGAGAGAGAGAGAGAGAGAGAACTGGGAATCCAGTGAAGAGGTGCTTGTATTTACAAGTGTTCTCCTTTTTCGAACGCAGCTATACCAATTACGTGGATGAATTTTTAGCTCGACTTACCACACGGTATACTCATCGATCCATATCCGGATTTTTTCTTTAAAATGGTTTCAAGTGCGAGAAAAAGAGAAGCACATACACACAGAGAATGAGAGAAAGAGAGAGAGAGAGAGAGAGAGAGACAGAGAGAGAGAGAGAGAGAGAGAGAGAGAGAGAGAATTGGTTTGCGCGGGAGTTCCACCATTGCCAGGCGAAACGAACGTAAAAAATAAAAAAGAAAAAAAATATATGATTGGACAGGACTGGGTCGAATGTGAGTTCTTGAAATTCTTGCAAACGTTAGCAAATATTATTGACAATCCAAGGATCGTCACGATCACGTACATATGTAATATCTATATACGTTACTCCTCGTGTATATTGTTTTTCGTTTCTTTTTTCTTTTTGTTTTTTTGTTTGTTTATTTGTTCCTTTCTTTTTTGTCTTTTTTTTCTATTTATTTCATGTCGGTCAATATTGTCTGTAGTCAAGTGACCGACAGTTAGTTCGTACATAGTTATGCGAGAATGTATTCTTTTACAAAATAAAGTCTGTTGAATTCCGTTGTTTTGATTTTTATCAAACGGTAGTAAACGTGTGTAACTGTAAATAATTATTATTGGGACTAGCCAAATGATCAGTGTCGTAATTTGTCAATATTTTATATATAAATGTTAGATATAAACAATACATTATATCCATTATAAATAATAATATAGATACAACGTGACAGTATAGTATAGGATTGATCGATAAGTAATGTCGACATTTTGAGTATGAAAGAAAAAGAAGTAAATATGTATGTAAGTAAATAAGTAATTAAATAAGTAAGTACTTACTCGTTTCATTTATTCAGATATAAAATATTATAAGTAGCGAAATTATTTATTGATTAAATCAATATGCTCAACGCGATAGTATTTAAGAAAATAATTAATTATGAAATTATTTACAATTTCATTTGCCATAAGCCACGTAGATGGAAGCGGATGGACGCTCTACCTTCATCTACAATTTCCCATCACGTTTTCTCTTCATTTCTACCTCTGTCTCTTTCTCTCTCTCTCTCTCTCTCTCTCTTCCTCGTTTTCTCTCTCTTTCTTTCTCTCTTTCTCGACGTCTGTTACTTGCACAATTGGTCCTTAATCCATTAATCGACGTTCAGATAATCGACTTCCTACCATACTAACGTAATCGTTTTAACGTTTGTCCTCCGCAATCGAGATAAGCTATCGCGGTGACTTCGTTTCCGTGTAAACTTTCACACGACTCTATTGACCGTACCTTATTACTTAATCAGATTCTCTCCAATGTGCTTCACTCTGATAGGTGTAAGCTCCGTGTTATCTAGTTCACGCGATCGGCCATTTTCCTTCTACGTGCACCGGCAACTTCTCCCTTTGAAAACTTTCTTACTGAGGCAGTATCGTTACATACGTACGTACGTACTACTACGTCGTATAAACATAAATATATTTCCATTAGTTCAACGAATACAAATGAATGAAATGTTAAAACTCTGTCGAACAAGTGCTTCCAAGCGATCGAAATATCGAATTTAAAACATTAAATTCAATTCCGCCATGCAATCGTTAATTTGATGCTCGAAGGAAGAAAGAGAAGAGAGAGAGAGAGAGAGAGAGAGAGAGAGAGAGAGAGAGAGAGAGACGTGAAAGAGAAACATGGAAACGTTCGTAGAGTTGGTCGTTGCCACTGCAACGACAAGAAAACTTCCGTAGTTCGTGCTTCCATCGAGGAAACTAACGAAGGAAGAGATAGATAGAGAATGAGAAATGACGACCAGAAAAGATAAAGGAAAAAGAAGAAAAAAAGAGAATGAGAAAAGGAAGAGAAAAAGAGAATGAGAAAAGGAAGAGAAAAAGAGATAAAAATAAACGAAAAAACTAAAAGGAAAAAAGGAGAAGAAAGAGAAAAAGACATAAAAGAAGAAGGTGAAGATGGAGAAGAAGAAGAGGAAAAAGAAGAAAAAGAAGAAGAAAAGGAAGAACAATATAAGGAAAGAAAAGGTAAAAGACTAGTCGCGGTTTGTCTGTGAAACAGAAACGATCAAAGGAGAACGTCGTTCCTTGATTTAGCATGGCGCTCGTTACGTAAAGAAATATTTCCCGTTTGCTTAACGATCGAATAAAGTAAACCAACGGTAACCAGGAGCATCAGCATCTTTTTATCAAGAAAAAGAAAAAATATATATACTGATGAGCATGTATGTCTGTCTGTCTGTTTGCCTCTCTTTGTATATATGTATATGAGAAATAGAGAGAGAGAGAGAGAGAGAGAGAGAGAGAGAGAGAGGGTGGGCGGTAGGGAGGGATAGAGAAAAGAAGAAAAAAAATCTTTCATGCTCTACCCTTTCATTCTCTCTCTCTCTCTTTCTCTCTCTCTCTCTCTCTCTTTCTCTCTCTTCCTTTATTTCTCCCTCTTTCTCCATCCCTCGTCTCACCACAGGCAGGTCTGACAAAAGGTGCATAGGATGCACACCGGGGACTGCACACAGCACGTGTGCCTGGAAGGCGCGCCGCTCTTCTTTTGTGCTCCTCGGCAAATCAATATTTCTCGTTATTTCGGAAGATGGAGGACAGAGCTTATCCCTACCTCACTGCCTCTTTCTCTCACCCTCTCTCTCTCTCTCTCTTTCTCTCTCTCTCAGCAAACGAACGCCACAGCAGGTCAGCTTCCGTTCAAAACCGTGACACGTTTGTTCCTGGCCTCGACGTTGGAAATAATTAAGAGGAGAAAATCTGGGAGACACATTCGAGAAAGCCGAGTAATGGAGTGGTGTTCGAAGGGATGGAGAGGGGCATATGATGGGAGGAAAGAGCTACTGGAATCGAGACTTCCGAAGATCATATACGAAACATGAAGAAGAAAAAGTCGTGTCGGGCTTTATATTCTTCCTTATTTCTCGCATCTCGTAGAGAGCTCTCGTTGATGGAGAACGTGTGTGTGTGTGTGTGTGTGTGTGTGTGTGTGTGTGTGTGTGTGTGTGTGTGTGTGTGTGTGTGTGTGTGTGTAAAAGAAAGGGAAAAAACAGGAAGGAAGGGAGGAGTGTGAGATCGAGTTGGGTCGAGTCAGGTGGGGTGGGATTGGTGTGGGCCAGGATAGGCTGGATCTAAAGAAAGGAGAAGAAGCAAGCAAAGAGGAAGAGGAAAATGAAAATGAGGAGGATGAGAAAGAGAAAGCAAAAGAAAAATAGAATGAGAGAGAGAGAGAGAGAGAGACATGGAAAAAAAGGAGGTAAGGGGATTGGTCTTTGCAGAGCGTGCCAGTATATTTGCCGAGAAAGAGAGAATGGAAAAGAGCAGCGTCAGCCGTAATCGTCGTAAGCCGGATGTCGCTCTTGTTGATCCAGCGGTATACGTTAACGACGATCTACCAATCCCGTTTCTCCTCCAACAAGCGCCAGTAGAAACGGTAGAAGCGGCAGCAGTAGCAGTAGCAGTAGCAGCAGGAGCAGCAACAGCACCACTACCACCATTACCACTATCACTACCAGCACCGACATCGCTTATTCACTACCACCTTCCCCCTCCACCCCACTTCAGGCCTTCCCTCTTTGTCCCTAGAGAACTCCTACCCCTCCCCCCCCCCCCCTCCCCCCCGCCATCCAAGTATACCTAGAACTTGCCGGGAGCAAGTAACAAGGCTTATTACGTGTAAGTAAGTGAAACGAGTTTCTTATGTGCCAGACGCGGAGCTTGTCCAAGATATCGTTGGCCTCACTATTCGCTTTAAGGGGGGAAGAAAACTACTACAGTTTCCGTTGTGCTTGGTGATATGTAGAGTCGTATGCTGTATTCGTTGAAAACAGGATTGAATAATTCATCGAGTGGCAACCACACACGTGGTTGGTTGTTAATATTCCTGCTGACATCAGTGAACGAGGGGATGTTTCCTTCTTTCTCTCTCTCACTCTCTTTCTCTTTCTCTCTCTCTTTCTCTCTTTCACGTTCGAATTGATGGCCATATTTAATCGGCCAAACGTTACGAACGCCTAGCATTCGAAATTCGGCTACATCATCGAAAAACATGTTGCGATTGTTATGCGCCCGCGTTATTTGTTCGTCCGATTATATATTATTCGGTCGAAATTTTATCTCACTCCTTCGGTCATTTTAATACGTACACGTATGTACCTACATAGATTACCGCATATAAGTTCGTACGCGGAAAACAGGGTCAAGCGGTGACGGTGGAATATTCGATTAACCACGAAATACGATTAAGCCCATCGGTAATCAGCTTAAGCGCTGATGCACCGAATCGCCCAGTCATCGGGGCTTGTTTACTCGATATACTTTAATGCGAAAGGTATCAATTCGTGTGGTATATATATCACACACATATATATATATATTTAAATAAGATTAGAAAGAAATAAAAATCTAATGATTTTCTTTAAGGGAAATTAAATCTAAATTATATATTATATATACAAATTATGTTATATCGTCGAACGTGACGTTATAGACGTTTCTTTTTATCTTTATTTTGGGATTATTTATTACAACCGATAAACGATAAGCTTATAAACAGCGTGTATGGATTTAGTTAAATAAAATGAAAAATGTTACTCTTCCTTTGTACATGAGTATGTACGTACGTTTCAACGTAACCAAACGAGAGGAGTAGCGAGAGCACGAGAGAGAGAGAGAGAGAGAGAGAGAGAGAGAGAGAGAGAGAGAGAGAAAACTTTTGTAATTTTCGTTGGAGAATATCCCGCTTAATAACCAACCGTCGTCCATTAAAATACGACGGCGATTCGCGACACCTGCGTGTTTAATATAATCTACGTGTAAACCGCCGACGAGAAGATGAAGCTGCACTTTACGGGAAAGGGATATATCTCGCAAACAAAACATTTGTTACGATTAGAAATAAGACGATACGTAATTCGAGTTCTACTTGAAGAGCGAGGAATGAGGGTGGAAGGGAGGCAGAGAAAAGCGGGAAACTTTTCCAAAACATTATGACAACAAAGTAGCCTGTT